>CM062297.1:456308928-456768863 GCA_031216915.1 Pictodentalium vernedei | reverse complement strand
AACTCAGTACCAGAGGCGGCGGAAGCTCCATAAAAGTGGAGGGACACAAATTTTCAAGGTTATCATGGTTCGGCCCAATGGGGAAAAAAGTTGCAATCGTAAATTTTCAAGGTTATCATGGTTCGGCCCAATGGGGAAAAAGTTGCAATCGTATATCGGTACATGTATCATGGCACACTTTTGTCTCTCGTTGAGATGAGCAGGCCGGCGTGTGGTCACTGTCCTGATCATTTCCTTTCACTTCAAACATGTTCCAATCCTAAGTCTAGCCTTCGGATTGGAAGATGGTTGAAGCAGAAGAAACGGACCGAAACTACCGAGTAGAGAGACACGTGTCCCTGCCCCTCCCCCCCCCCCCCCCCCCCGCGGTTTCACCGCTTTTGGTCCATCCACAATTTAAAGAAGTCACTTTACACAGTTATATTGAAAACATATATTTGTCCTTTAACTCCCGGAGCTTCAGACTGCCGCAGGCCAGAGCTGGGGAAAGTACGGGATAGGTGTTCCCTCTCGTCTGTGGGGGTCTGGGGGACCTCCCAAGGAAATGTTTCAGATTTCAAGCCCATGAGCGTGAATCTGTGGACCCAATGCTATTTTGGGGGAATTTAAATGAGTAATTTTTTTGTTGACCGAACTAATATTCCGCTGGTTTTCTATAGTATCACGAGGGGATGGTAGCCTATGTTTACATATAGTGCAAACTTGGACCCAAAGATCGTAATTTTTTGGCCTTCGGATCGAAGTTTGGAAAAATGTTTCCATAAGTGGACCTTTCAATTATTTTTATTTTTTTATTTTCTTTATTTTATTTTAATTTTAATTTTTAATTTTAATTTTTTTAGCTTAACTTGACAAAGTCAAGATAAGCTATTGCCATCACGCATTGTTCAAATAAAGTCCCCCAGTTAATATTTCGGATTCCTATGGGGGCCCGAATTTCAACTTAGTGCAATATGGGGAATAATTTTGAAAAATCTCCACCAGTCAGATGCTTTTGATATTTGGTATATAACATCTCGGGGGGGGGGGGGGGGGGGGCAGGTTCCGCTCCACAGTTTTCCAGGCATTTCCAAAAATGACACGCCATACACTCTCTTCAAATGCAAATATTCTGTAACTTAGTTATCTAACCTATAACATGTATTACATTTCCCAAATCCACAAATAAACATATAACACTGTCTGACAAAGTAGAAATAAACAATCTGAATGTGGGTGGAATAATTTATTGTCAAAGGCAAGACTTCGACCTTCAAAATTGCATGAAAAAATTCCGAAACCAGTCATTTTCAGCCACCAAGCAGCCTCAAAACAGAATTTTCCCACCACCCCCACCTGCCTACCCCTGGAGCATAGCATCCCCTGTTTCTAAAATGCAAATATAAATTCTATGCTTCCATTTCATTTTTAGCTCAACTTTGGCGAAGCCAAATTTCAGCTTATGCCATGGCCAGTCGTCGTCTGTCCGTCTGTCCGTCAACAATTCAATACGGCTCGGGCTAGAGGCCGTATTTATGAACCGATCTTTACGAAACTTCTTGGGTACCTTCGTTATGACCGTGGGACGAGAACGGGTGTTTTGGGGTCCGATCCAAATTCAGGTTGGCCGCTGGCGGCCATTTTGTACAGACTTAGGTGCAATCAGATTTTTGCGCAGAACTTCCATATGAAAGCGCTGTTTTGAATAATTTTTTGTATAAATGTTTAGTACCATGGGATACATCACATATAATACGGGTTTTCTTCTCGTACGTAAATTATGCAAATTAGACTAACTTTGATGTATTTAGTGTTACTTTCAGCACTGTAAGTGCAAATGCCAATATGGCTCGGGCTAGAGGCCGTATTTATAAACCGATCTTTACGACAACTTCTTGGGTACCTTTGGTATCACCGTGGGTCGAGAATGAGTGTTTTTGGGTGCGGTCCGAAATTCAAGATGGCCGATGGCAGCCATTTTGTACAAAATTAGGTGCAATGAGATTTTTGCACAGGACTTCCATATGAAAGCGCTGATTGAAAATGTTTTGTGTGGATGTTTAGTACCATGGGATACATCACATATAATACATGATTTTTTCTCGTGCAGAAATTATGCAAATTAGATCAACTTTGATTTTTTCAGTGCTACTTACACACAGTAAGTACACATGTCAATACGGCTCGGGCTAGAGGCTGTATTTATCAACCGATCTTCACGAAACTTCTTGGGTACCTCTGTTATTACCTTGGGACGAGAACGAGTGTTTCTGAGTGCGGTCCAAATTCAAGATGGCTGGCAGTGGTCATTTTGTACCGAAATTAGGTCTAATCAGTTTTTTGTACACAACTTCTACACGGCTCAGGCTAGAGGCCGTATTTATGAACCGATCTTTACGAAACTTCTTGGGTACCTTTATTATCACCGTGGGATGAGAACGAGTGTTTTGGGGTGTGGGTCCGAAATTCAAGATGGCCACCAGCAGCCATTTTGTACCAAAATGAGTGCAATCAGTCTTTTGTACAGAACTTCTGTATGAAAGTTCTGATTTGAATAAATTTTTGTATGAATGTTTAGTAAAATGGAATACATCACATACAGTACGGATTTTTTCTCGTGCAGAAATTATGCAAATTAGATGAATTTTGATTTATTTAGTGCTACTTATACACTGTAAGTGCACCTGTCAATACGGCTCGGGCTAGAGGCTGTATTTATCAACCGATCTTCACAAAACTTCTTGGATACCTTGTTATCACCTTGGGTCGAGAACGAGTGTTTCTGAGTGCGGTCCAAAATTCAAGATAGCTGCCAGTGGCCATTTTGTACTGAAATTAGGTCCAATCAGTTTTTTGTCACAACTTCTAAACAGCTCGTATTTATGGACTGATCTTCTCGAAACTTCTTGGGTACCTTTGTTTTCACCTTGGGACAGGAATGAGTGTGTTTTGGGGGTGCCTTTGTTATCACTGTGCTATGAGAACAAATATTTTGGGGTTCAGTCAGACCCACTCTGGGACTCGAAGATTTCTTTTCTAGTTTAGCATCTGACTGTCACCCACCATTACAATACTTTACCTACTTTACCTATACATTTGTTACAGGTTACGGTCAGTATTTATGTACAGACCGTTACAACACTTTATATGTACCTTTGTTATCAGGTCATTACCTAGATGTTTGTCATTGCTCTGTCACATACTATACATGTACATGTCTTGACAAGTTGAGCTACAGTGTCATTGACACTTCATTAGTTACATGTCTTGTAGCAAATCCTTGTAAAAATTACATTTTAAAAAATAGCCATTTTTTTGAAGCCTCTGTTTCCCATAATTCATCTGATAATTTACCCCTATGTATCGGACTCCAACTTGGGACCAAAACTTCAAATTCTCTTGTCCAACAAAAAGGCTAATGTAAACATATATCTGATACTAAAAATATATCTCTATTTTCCATGGCCTTAGTTTCAACATATGTCCTATGTTTAGAATTTCCCCCCAGTGCAAAAGTGCGAAACTGCGGAGCGGAACCTCAGATTCACATTTGTTTAAATCGTGCCCCTATGGGAGCCCGAATTTTAACTTGGTGCAATATGAAGAAATTTCTTTAAAAATCTTCTTATTCAGATCCATCAGTCAGAATCCTTTCATATTTGGTATACAACATCTCTAGGGGGGGGGGGGGGGGGGGGGGATTCAATTTTGTTCAAATCTTGTCCCTGGGTTAATATTTGGACTCTTTATTGGATCCCAAAGTTAAACTTAGTGCAATATGAGAACATTTATTTTAATATCTTCTTCTTCTTCAGATTCATAAGTCAGATTTTTGATATTTGGTATACAACATCTCTGGGGGGGGGGGGGGGGGGGGGTCAGATTCAAGTTTGTTCAAATCGAGTCCCTGGTCTAATATTTGGGCTCTTTATTGGAGCCCAAAGTCCTTGTTTTTGCCAAGAAAGCTTTCCTAGGACCGACATCAATGAATGACCAAAAAAACTGCCTTTGGTTGTGTCATGGCAAATCAAAAAATTGCTCTTGCTGCCCATCACTTACTGACACACTTATCTCGTATACAACTTGAGACAGGGAGCGTTTTAGCCTTACTTGGGCCTCTATATTTTTTGAAGGGCGCCTCTAAGGAAAATACCCATCAGTTCGTTTCAAAAACGGTAACTGAATTATTTACTGGCTTCTGGCAGCTTGAATGTAACTAATGCTAGTAGAGTTCTGGCCGCGTGAAGCTAAGACATTCGATTCGATTGGAAATCGTCCAGATGATTAGATTCAATTTGAGTTGCGTTGATTTGGAAATTTTCGAATCGTCAGGGTGTTGTCAAAAACCTACCAAGTATCTCCTCTTGAATTCTTCTATCATCAGGTCTCCTGAATACAGGAGACCTGATGACAGAAGAAAAGTTCAAGAAGGTTCCGCTCCCGAAACTACTTTGATTGCGTTCTGGGATATTCCGCTTTTTTGTTTGGGTTGGCCCAAGCAAACGAGTCGCTGTTGAATTCAGTACTTGAGTTGAGATTAGCAATGTTTACAATTTGAAGAGGCTTGACATTCGATTCGATTTGAAATCGTCTACATGATTCTCTTCGGGATTCAATTCTACCCGAAGGTTAAATTCGCAGGATCTTAGCTTATACTGACATACATGATAAGATTTGAAACTTTTATCTCTTGCAACAGCAAGACGTACACTTCTATATTATACTGTAGATTTTGGAAAGTCCCTTTTACCGACATGAAAACCTGACATTAACCCTTTACCTAACACAGCTTTTTAAAAGAAATTAAATTCCACATTTTTCGAAAAAAATTCTCACAATTTTTCACTAAAACCATACAAATATATGAATAGCATTGGAACCGGCTCGATGAGCCGGTTCTAATGATATCCATATTTGCGTTGTTTTATCAAGACATTTGTAAAATATTTTAGGATGTGGTAGGCTTATTTTGGTCAATTTCCTGGTCGTTTTTGCCGCTGTGTTAGGTAAAGGGTTAACCTTTGAAGGATTTGCATCATTTTTCTTTAAATTTTGACACCACGTACAGAGGAAGGGGGTCGCAAAAATGCCGGGATACAAGGTCCGGGTGGGTGGGTGGTTCCGAGCCCCAAAGTGCAGTTTTTGCCGGGTGTCATGCAAGTTTTTGCCAAATATCATTTTACAGACAAGTAATTACAACCAAAGTGAATTCAAGTGCTTAGATTCATAACTTAGAACAGAATAGAGCATTGATAATGTGTTGGGGTTCCATGTTAGAATCTCCCCCCCCCCCCCCCCCCCCCCCCCCCCCACCATGTTTTATACTTCATTAGGGGGTGGGTCCTGTTCTGGGTCTGGCAAAAATTTGCAAAACAAAAATGTGATTCCCAGCTATTTGGTCATGATTTTCACTCCTTTATATTTCTACTAAGGCAGTCTGCCTCTTGTCAGTGCTTTGTAGCTCCTATTATTTGTTTCTTCTGTAAGCCTGAGGGTGCCCATGCCATTGGTCTAGTGTGCTTCCATGGAATAATTGGAAAGATTGATAGAATAAAATCTTGATTGTGGAAAACGTGTATAATTTCAAGGTAAATATGATTCTAGTGACAATAACATAAAAAAATAAATAAGAGACAATTCATCTCAGACAAGCCGCCCTGGCATGGGTCAAACAACTTCAGTATTAGGCCTCTCTCAGACCAGTTGTACAAACTAAACATTTAACCGAAAAGTAATGAAATGAAAACAACTATTTCTTGTGGACAGTTGAAGATATCCAGGTGGGAACAATATATTCTGGGCAGGGCTTGTTACAACCGATAATGTTACAACGCCGCATAATGTTACACCAACGCATAATGTTACAAAAAATGTAGTAAACAACCGATAATGTTATAAACTCCGCATAATGTTATAACTTTTTTCAACCCGTTATGTTACAAAAATCGACGCATAATGTTATAACTTTTTTCAACCCTTTATGTACAACAAATTAACCGATAATGTTATAACTTCTGTATACTAATTCCAGTCACAGCTATTGTAGATGGACTTTTCCACTTACCATTTATTGCTGCACAAAGCTATGTAATATTTATACCCAAGGTTTTCTTCTTCAACCAATGCTAACCCTGCTTGTGTGGAGTTGGTATGTTGGGGAGCTGACAGTTGCTCGCAATTGCTAGGTGGTTCTCTCCGGGTACTCCGGCGTCCTCCACCCGTAAAACTGTCAAGGTCATGGGGAGCCATTGTGCATAAATATGTGACCTTAAACACCAATAAATAAATATACCAAAGGTTTCTGCTCTGGTTAAGGCGAGGAGACACCCCCCCCCCCCCAACTCCCGGGGATTTATCATAGAATGACCTAGTCACGTTACATAGACGCGGATTATCCTGGTAACTCAATCGTGTGACGTCATTACCATGATCATCCAGTGCCCAACATGGTGAAGGCAGGGGTGGTGGGGGAGGGGTGCTATTTTATCCGGTTGGTACGTTTACCAACATGCGTAATCTCCGCTTCCAGAAATGTAGCGTGCCATAGTCCCCTGACGCCTTTGGGGATGGGCAAATGCCTCTGTTTCTGCTTGTTTTGGGCATCTAAAAACTCATTTCTCGCATATTTCTTAGTCATAAGAATATCTTATTGTTCATTAATTTGACATTTTAACAATTAACAGTGAACAAAAATGAGGTGGAGTTAAAAGAGGTCAAAAAGTTGGATGGAGCGAGGTACATATGGTGGATGGTAGCGGGATGGTAGTGTCGCACGGAAGAAGAAAAAGATGCGAGACTGGGTAGGAAGAGGAATGGGGTTTAGGAGGATTGAAGGGGGTGGGCAAGGATTAGGCTGAGAAAGAGAGGAGGTCATGGATTAGTACATCAGGGTGATTGTGCAGAGAAAGCTATCTGAGAATACTATATTATTATCCTCTGGGAACCAAATCTTTTAACCCTGATAGATCTCTGTCGCAGTTATTAAACATGCAAGCTAGTGGTATAGGTTCCAGTCACGATACTGAGCACAGCGGGGAGTCTCTTCCAGCTAGTGGTCCCAGAAATATGAGCCAAAAGGGGGGAAGACTCCCCTAAAAAGAAAACAAAAAAGTTATGACTCTGAGTGCGAGTTGCTGGAGGTGACGAGTGCTGATGGATTCTCCACTTTGACACCTAGAGCGGTTAAGAAGTGCAGACGCCTCCAGCATCCCCCTCTTCCAGCTCCACTCAGGTCAACAGTACTAATTTTCATAATGGCAATAACAATAACCACACTATCAGCAGTAACTCAACTGTTGACGATAATGCTCTCACTGCCACTGTCATCAAACACGTTACAGTCAGAGAGTCTGGCCAGGAGGTAGCCACTCAACTTATGAGTCTAGACTTCTCCGCGGCCATAAAATGGACACCCACGAGGGCTGTAAAGAAGATACCCACGAGGGTACCCATGGACAAAAGCAAAAAACAGGATAAACAGCCTACACTTCCTCTAGGGGAAAAAACAACAGTAAATATTGCCATGGTGGCAAGGGTACACCCCGACACCCCAAAAGAAGCCATCAGCCAGGGTATACTAGGGTGCAAGTGGTAAAGATTCAATTCCAGAGCCACGGGCAATCTCACGTGGAAGCTGAAGGTGATCTGCCCTAACAGTATAACCAAACAAAAAATAATTTTGGAAGGGGTTACCATCAATGGTAGAAAGCACGTGGCAGAGGAGTAGCGATCTACCCCTCCCCCAATCCAATGCCATAAATGTCAAAAATTTGGGCACGTAGCCAACAGATGCAGGGGGACTCTGACGGGGGGGGGGGGGGGGGGGGCGCGGTGGCGTCACGGTAAGCGGTTCTCGTCAGATCACCGAAGTTCAGCAACGTCGAGCTTGGGTAGTAGTTGGATGGGTGACCATTTCAGCGACTGATTCGCACTACCGCGTTATGTCCTTGGGCAAGGCACTTAACCCCGATTGCCTACATTGGGGGAACGGCGACGCTGTGTACTACGGCGTACTGCACGTCGATGGTGCGCATGTCTTCAACCAATCTAACCCTGTCTGTGCCGCGGTGCAGAGTTCAGAGTTACGATGTTGGAGAGCTGACAGCTGCTCTTCGTTGCTCGGTGGTCCTCTACGGGTACTCCGGCTTCCTCCACCCGTAAAACTGTCACAGTCATGATTAGCCATTGTGCATAATTATATGACCTTAAACACCAATAAATAAATAAATAAATAAATAAATAAATAAATAAATAAATAAATAAATAAATAAATAAATAAATAAATAAATAAATAAATAAATAGGGGCAGTCTGACCTGCATGAAATGTGGAGACAACCATCTCACCAAGGCATGCAGGTCAAAGTCCCCCTCTTGCCCTAACTGCAAGGGACCACACACCAGTAATTACCGGGGGTGCCCCCACTTTAAAAAAGTGAAAACCAACATAGAATTATAAAACCTAAACTTAAAAAAAGCCCGACAACGCTTCCTCACCCCACACAATATGCTCCCATGTCGCGGGAGCACTCTACTCTGTTCTAGACAAACATGTCAACACAAGTTTGTCTGACATTTGTCATGATGTTAGCCGGTCAGCATCCCGGCTATTCAAAACCCAAATATCCGAATCCTTAATCAAAGCCGCAATCAACACCCAATAAAGTCACTAATCTCCTCTAACCAAACACCGCGAATAAATTGCAACCCCCATCATGAATAAGCTACAAATAGCAGTGGAACGCTAGAAGCGTTAATAATAATAAAAAACTTCAGATGGACCGATATTTCGAAGGCACAGACATTGTCTGTATCCGTGGAAGTTGGCTACACCCCACCAAAACCTTTTCAATAAGTGGGTTCAGCACTATTAGAAGAGACCGACAAATCACTAAAGGAGGCGGCGTTGCTCTTCTAATAAAGCAGAACATCAAAACTAAAACCATAAAAACTGATCACCTCGATTCTGAAGTGATTGCAACTGAAATCACAGTCGACAATAAAAACATCTCGATTGTTTTTTATTATAACGACCCAAGTAAAACGGTTTCTGACACCGTGTTTGAATTCTTTACGAGGAAATACAAACACTGCATCTTCCTCGGCGACTTCAATGCCAAACACCTGTACTTTGGCTGCAACCAAACCAGCCCCAACGGTGAAGCCCTTCTCGAAATCATAAAAAAACATAACCTACATGTGGTTATGAACGACAATTCAGTAACCTACATCAGTAGCAACCCACTACACCCATCTGAAATCCTCGATCTAATTATCGCCAGCGACTCCCTGATAAATCACATCGATGACCACTGGGTCGGCGATGATGACTTAGGTAGCGACCACCTCCCGGTCCATGCCTCGCACCAACGAGGCAATGGCCCACTCAGGTACCCCCCCCCCCCCCCCCCGCCCCCACTCTCCACAGGAATTTTAGAAAAATGAATCGGAACCTCTACCGTGACGTCATCGATGACAAACTCACAAAAACACTCCCATCCAATGCAACTGAACTCGAAACCCAATGAGAGGGCATAGAGAAAATCATTAACTCAACCCTAAACGAAATATGCCCAAAAGAAGAAGTGCGCCCCTGGAGAAATGCTATCTCGAACGACACACCCTCACTAATCAAAACCAAACGAAAAGCTCTTCGCGCTCTTAAAACCGAAACTGACCCCAGTAAGAAAGCTGACCTCAAAAAAACATACAACCGCCTTCATGGAGAGGTTAAGAAAGTCCTCCAAGCTGAAAAACAAGCCAACTGGGAAAAGGCAACAGCCAACCTAAACGGGGTCCAGGATGCTAAAAAATTCTGGGAATTCAAAACCCTAACTGGGCAAAAAAACAAAGGCCGCAAGGCCGCAGCCAAACCTCTTAAAAGGGAAGATGGTTCCTTCACGCGCACCGTTGACTTCATCAATGAACACCCGGAAATCTACCGTGACCCCAGATTCGATAACGCGCCAGAAGATGGGGATGACGATGACCTCGTCACCCCCATCACCAATGACGAAATAATCAACGTCATAAAAAAGTGCAGAAATTCCTCCTCACCCGGCGAGGACGTAGTGAGTTACAAAATTCTAAAACAAAGCCCAAATTCCCTAATCGAAAAATTGAACAAACTGTACAACGCTTGCCTCACCCATGGCTACTTTCCTAAATGTTGGAAAACAGCCATCGGTGTCATGATACCTAAACCTGACAAGGATCCTTCCGATCCAGCCAACTACCACCCAATCAGCCTCCTCAGCTGCATTGGCAAGGTATTCGAACGAATCCTTACCAATCGACTCAGGAGGCACCTTGCCGATAACGATTTTTTTAATAAGTGGCAAAGAGCCTATAGAAACCATAAAGAAGGCATCGAGCCTGTCTACCGCCTAGTCAATAAAATGAAAACCGCGATTAACAATCAGCAAATAAACGCGACAGTCCTGTTAGACGTCGAAAAAGCATTCGACTCTGTATGGCACAACGGAATGCGCCTCAAATTATCTAAAATGAAACTGCCCATGAAACTGCGTAGACTACTCTCCTCCTTCCTAAACGATCGCGAGATTAAAGT
This sequence comes from Pictodentalium vernedei, assembly GCA_031216915.1. Taxonomy (NCBI): domain Eukaryota; kingdom Metazoa; phylum Mollusca; class Scaphopoda; order Dentaliida; family Dentaliidae; genus Pictodentalium; species Pictodentalium vernedei. The sequence goes on along the minus strand of CM062297.1, from coordinate 456,758,316 downwards.
CAGAGTAAACAATGAAACGTCCGACAGCGTCCCCCGAGAAGCAGGCACCCCCAAGGGTCCGTCCTCAGCCCCCTCCTGTACATCATCTATGTAAACGGTCTCAAATTCTCCGAGGATCGCGTTCAAGTCTCCCAATTCGCGGACGATAAGGGCCTCTGGGACTCTAATAATATTGCCAATCTACTCCAAAAACCGCAGCAACGCGCTCTCGATGTCTTAGAACACTGGTATGCCAAATGGAGAATAAAGCTGAACGCAAATAAAACCTAACGAATCACCTTTACTCGCAAGACAAAAAAACGTGACCTTGACCTCAAACTAATGGATAAAGTCCTCCCAAAATGCAAAGAAGCAAAATTCCTTGGCATTACCATTGATCAAAATCTATCCTTTAACAAACACCCCAACGATATTGCCAGTAAAGCGACCAAACGGACTAATTTATTAAAAATGCTTAAGGGAACTTCCTGGGAAGCCGACCAGGCTACTCTACTCAAATTATACAAAGCCTTTGTGCGCCCAGTACTCGAGTACGGGGCGATCATCCTAACTGAGCTTAATCAAACAAATATGGGGAAACTTTAGAAGATCCAAAATCACGCGCTTAGGGTCGTCCTCCGTGCCCAATGGGATAACCTATCAAAACACTCCATGACAGAGCCCATATCCCCACCATAAAAGACCGCCTTGCCTCTCTAGCCGCGAAAAAAACATGACCGGCTAGCCGATAACCAACTAATATCCGAACTACAGGTAATTTGCGAAAGCAGACAAAAACCCCATAACGCCAAAACTTAGGAAATACTAACTAGGACTTATAACTGAGGGCAAAACGCTTAAACTTAAGGAAATACTAACTAGGATTTATAAGTGAGGGAAAGACAGGAAAGTAACACCTCTGGGTGTGGCTCTGTGTGTAAGCCTGTTCTTCGCTACCTCAAGTATCTAAAATAGGCCGATCATTAAAATAGGACTTTTAAACGGGGACAAGACAGGAAAGTAACACCCCCGGGTGTGACTCTGTGTGTAAGCCTGTTCTTCGCCTCAAAACAAAATAGGGAACGAGAAGGTGAACTAACAGGCAGATCAACAGCTCAGCTGTGGCCTTCTACCAGAAAGGGCTGCCTCCACCAGCTCAACTAAAGTAACCAAAAATCGGAAGCCTCGAGAAAAAATAGGGAACGAGAAGGTGAGCTAACAGGCAGATTAACAGCTTAGCTGTGGCCTTCTACCAGAAAGGGCTGCCTTCACCGACTCAGCTAAAATTACGTCATATTTAAAGACTGCATTAAACTAAATATGCTATTTATATTTTTTTTATATTTTACATATTCTAATGAAAACTAATTCTGCCTTCTTTTAGCAGGTACACAGAAGATGCTTTTTGACCAGCACCCCAATAACCGCTATGGAAACTATAACCGTAATGGAAACTGTAACCCCCATGGTTCCTGAACATCCGCCACCCCATTCCTAGAAGTGGTAGACCACTTCAAGGGAGGCGAGTGTTGGTACTGCGTCCCACCTCTGCCCCTTTTTGTAAGCGTCTGTTTTGCGCATCCTTTGACCCAGCCAAATAGGATCATAATGCAGGCCTGCCCCCGAACCAGGGAAGTTCGGGTCTTCTTTCTGGTGGTCCCCGAAAGGGGTTGTTGTTGTTGTCTTTCCAAAGATGTCCTTCCACGAACATAAAAACCGACTAAGACAGCCTGCGGCAGACTATACTTGCCAATGATAGCCCACCATCGAAATCATCTCCGAAGTGGCAGACTATACTTGCCCGAAAATAAAACACCACAGCACCCTCGGGGAGAGGTAGCACCTTTGTGAGAGGACCCAACCTCCCACAATGGTCCTCATCCGAGGGTTCAATCAACATCGATCAACGAAGCCAACCTTCCACTCGTGACACCTTAGCCAGAAAATTCTGCCGAGTACCTGAACCTTTTCCTCTTTCAACACGCCTTGACATAAATCCAAAAGAGCTGAAACAGCCAATGAGGGTCGAAGGGGACTTGCCCCATAGCGTCCCTACGCGCATTCGGCGCGCAAAAACCATTCCGTTTCGGATACATAACTACTCAACACCATCACCAACACAGCCACAACACCAACATCAACACAACTCCTCCTCCACAATCTCTTCCTTCTCCCTATACTGCCTGTCGCTCTACTGCCTGTACATAACTACTCAACACCATCACCAACACAGCCACAACACCAATATCAACACAACTCCTCCTCCACAATCTCCTCCTTCTCCCTATACTGCCTGCTCTAGTGATTCCGCCTTTTCCAGAACCTGTAATCCCAAATACATAACTTCCACTTCCTCCAACATCTCCACCATCTATATTATCATACCGTCTAGCACTACTCTCTTATAGTATTCTCAGATAGCTTTCTTTCCACAATCACCCTGATGTACTAATCCATGACCTCCTCTCTTTCTCAGCCTAATCCCTGCCTACCCCTTTCAATCCTCCTAAACCCCATTCCTCTTCCGACCCAGTCTCGCGTCTTATTCTTCGGCTTCCGTGCGACACGACCATCCCGCCTCATCCACCATATGTACCTCGCTCCATCCAACTTTTTGACCTCTTTTAACTTCACCTCATTTTTGTTCACTGTTAATTGTTAAAATGTCAAATTAATGAACAAGATATTCTTATGACTAAGAAATATGCGAGAAATGAGTTTTAGATGCCCAAAACAAGCAGAAACAGGGGCATTTACCCATCTCCAAAGGCGTCAGGGGACTATGGTACACTACATTTCTGGAAGCGGAGACGCATGTTGGTAAACGTACCACCCGGATAAAATTGCACCCCTCCTCCACCACCCCCGCCTTCGCCATGTTGGGCACTGGGTGATCAAGGTAATGACGTCACACGATTGAGTTACCAGGATAATCCGCGTCTATGTAACGTGACTAGGTCATTTTATGGTAAATCCCAGGGAGTTGGGGGGAGGGGGGTGTCTCCTCGCCTTAACCAGAGCAGAAACCTTGGGTATAAATATTACATACCTTTATGCGCCAATAAATGGTAAGTGGTAAAGTCCATCTACAAAAGCTGTAACTGGAATTAGTATACAGAAGTTATAACATTATCGGTTAATTTGTTGTAACATAACGGGTTGAAAAAAGTTATAACATTATGCGTCGATTTTTATAACATAACGGGTTGGAAAAAGTTATAACATTATGCGGAGTTTATAACATTATCGGTTGTTTACTACATTTTCTGTAACATTATGCGTTGGTGTAACATTATGCGGCGTTGTAACATTATCAGTTGTAACAGGGCTTCCTGGTGGTGGGATTCCACTGGTGTCTGAATAGCATAGACATGTTGTACATCGGAGTAAGGGTTGTGTTGCTTGGAACATGAATGGGTGTATATCTGCAATTCAGTTGGTGGAGGCGGGTTCCAGTGGTTACCTGTGGCTCTGATGCTGCATTTCCGTTGTGGCAGAGGGATGTTTTGGGGCCATCTGTGGCTAGGGATACATTGGATGCCCAAGAGCAGGGCTGAGCTATCGGACAAGTTGGTTTGCGGCACCTTTCATGTTTGGGAAAAGTATTTATTTATTTATTTTTTTTATTATTAGGTAATTTGAATACTTCGTTACGACCATGAGAAAAAACAGATTTTATAAATTGGGGGTGGGTCCCCAGTTGTCTTTGAAAAAAAGCTGTGCCGGGATGGGGGGGGGGGGGGTGGGCGGGGGTGGGTGTCAAAGACATGACTGGCAAAAATTTTCATTCCGGTGGTGGTGGGTCCCAAAAATTGAAAATATAAAAATTTCCACATTGTATCCTTAATTTTTTGCCTGTTTTCAGAGGTCAAAACTCAAAGGTCAACCTCACTGGGTCATGAAATTCATTGTGCTTGTGAGTGTGTATGTCTATTCGCGCTCTAGAAGAAAATAGTTACTTATTCGACAACCAAACTTGGTACACAGGAATCGAGTCACAGGTCAGAGTCACATACAGGATAATAAAATTCAATGTACGCTGCATGAGTAGTGGCAGCAGTTGCCTCTGGACCGTATCAGAAGGCTCACTGGTAGCATTAGGAGGAGGGTTCAGGCTGTCAACAATGCTATTGTGTTCATGAGAACTTAAGTTACATTTTTGTCAGTAATTATCGGCATTGTTTCATCATGGATCGTTCCAGCACCATATTTGTCGAGAGAACATTTTTCCATCAAAAACATTAGTGACAGATATGTGTAATTCGCGCCATTAAAATACTGCATATTTTCACCATTGTGTTGTCTTTCATTTGTCAATAGACCATTCTTTCCGCAAACAATCATTTTTAGCCATCTGAAAGATAGCATGGAAGTAATGACAGTTTCTATTAACACCACTGCGAAAAAAAAACGGGGGGGGGGGGGGGGGGAGGGGTGCTTAATTAAGTTCCAGGTGTATATAATCCCGCCTAACTAAATTTCCAACTACGTGGATCATGCCTTGGCTAATGCATGCCTTGATGATGTAATTGGAATATTAGTCAGTCGGGACTTCAGCAATCATAGTCGGAGCAAATCTCCTTAACACTCCCACCAACCCATCCCCATCCTAATCGGTCATCTTCGCTACACCCTTGGCAGAACATAGCCGTTTCCTTAATTGAAGGATTCCACATTACCAAGAGTTCACACCTTTTTCCAAACAGTAATTTTTAACGATGGCGTAGATAACACTGACGTGACAACCGTCACTTATTCCCAGTTCCTTATTCGACATTCGTCATCAACCGATTTTATCGGTTGATAACGAGTGACGAATAAGGAACTGGGATAAGTAACGGTTGTCACATCTCTGTAGATATATAACCTTTCGTTGAATGTGTGGGGCGTGGGGTGGGTGGTGTTAGAGACTTCCCCACATAAAACAAGATGCACACGGCTGTGTTTTTCTTTTCATCTCTCGTTTCTGGTCTCATCCACTCCCTCATACTATGTACGGGTTTGTTCTTTTAACTAAGAAAATTATTTAAAAAAGGATGTTTAAAATACGTTGTCTCTTTAATCCTAACTGTCAAATAGCAAATATTTCTGTGAGTATTTATTATTTATTTGTTTATTGGGGTTTAACGACACTTTCGACAGCCAGAGTCACCTCGTGTCGGACAGTTTAACCGGTGAAGGAAGCTGGAGTTCACGGAGAGAACCGCCAAGCAACTGTCAGGCTCCCCAGCATACTAACTCCACACAAGCAGGGTTAGCATTGGTTGAAGACAAGTGCGCCATCGACGTGCAGTACGCCCTAGTACACAGCGCCACCGTGCCCCCACATGGGCAATGGTGATTTCTGTGAGTAAAAGTGAAAATAAATCCGACAGAATGATAAATTTCCAACCAAATTGTTTGGGTGCGACTCTTAGCCCACACACAACTATATTTACGCCACTGCTCGGTCTGTTTTTATTTGTAAATTTGATCAGCATCAGCGCCATAGTTAACCATTTACCTAACGAATCGACCGCAACCGCCCGCGTAATTAAAAAATTAAGCAGTTGAAAAAAAAAAAAATTTCCAAAAAATTCGACAAAACCATATCATGTGACCCCCCATTGGAACGAGCTCGTCGAGATCTTTCAATGAGTGGTCACATGATATATGGTTTTGTTGATTTTTGGGGGAAGAATTTAAAAAAAAAAAAAAGATAATAAATTTTGATATCGTCTGCGTTGGGTAAAGCTTTAAAGGTAAAGCTATACAGCTTTTCGGGACAGTCGCAGGTGTAGCTGCCCTGCTGCGATACTGCAACGGAGGCAAGCGGGACAGCTATATTTTCCGAGTGACTGGCGCAGCGGGAACAGTTTGTGCCCCTCGAAGACCTCGTTGTATAGATGTGGTCGGCGCACATACCATATGCCTTCTTTTAGAACTAAAAATGCCGTGGCCTTTTCTTCGTAATATATCATGTTCATTTCGTGCCCTGTTTGGGGGGACCCCGGAGGTGAGGTCATAGGAAAGACATCTCGAACCCTACTTGACCCTATAATTGTTAGTGACACAGTTACGATAGCTCACTCGGGCACGCTGGAATTAGGTTTATCCGACCATCTCGCAGTATACACTCATGTAGTCTGTGCACACCCTATTCAATCAACTGTCACCCGGGAGGTCTGGAATTACAAAAAAGGTGATTTTATAAAATTGAATAACCTTATAAACGAGACAGAATGGGAGAAACTAATATGCAGTGAGCAGAACATTAATGATGCCCTGTCAAACTTTGTTTCTACTTTTTTGGAACTTGCAGAAAAATGTATTCCACATACAAAAGTTATAATTAGGAAGTCTGATAAGCCGTGGTTTGATAGCGCTATTAGAAGTACTATTCGTCTTCGTGATCGACTGCGTAAATTAGCTTTCAATGAAAGGCAATAACCCAAACACATGGGCGAAATATAAAACTACCCGAAACAAAGTTAACAATATGAAAAAAATTGCCAAGGAACAATACTTAGAAAAAAATAGATACCTCAATATCAGAAAACAACGACCAACGGCAATTTTGGCATATTGTTAAGATGTTTCAAAACAACTTTGCTTCCGATCCAGGAATACCGACGTTGAAAACTGATTCAGGTAACACACTTTTTGAAACCGCCTATGAAAAAGCTAATATTTTGAACGAGGCATTTATTCAAAAATAGTATGTTGAACTCGAATAGCAAACAACTACCCCCCTTCAAACGCAAATGTTCGCAATCATTTAGCAAAATTTCTTTTACTCAGGAAGACATTATTCAGATTATCAATTCTCTTAAAACTAACAAAAGCAGCGGCCACGATGGTATTGGACATAGAATGTTAAAGGAAACTAAATTTAGTGCAAGCAGACCTTTATTTCTGCTTTATTCTAAATCACTGGAGTTGTCGGAATTTCCTCTGGAGTGGAAATGTGCTGATGTGATCCCTCTTTATAAAAAAGGTGATCGTCAAGACCCCCAAAATTATCGATCTATCTCTTTATTGTGTTGTGTTGGTAAAATAATGGAGCGGGTTGTTTTTAAGGAAGTCTATAAATATTTTAAAGGCACCAATCTATTTTATGTATTACAGTCAGGCTTCCTTCCAAACAACAGCACCGTTTACCAATTATTAGAGATCTGTCATAACCTTTGTGACGCAGTGGATAAAAACTTATATATATGTGGTGTCTTTTGTGATATTTCAAAGGCATTTGATAGAGTATGGCACGTAGGAATCATACATAAATTAAAACAGTACGGTATCTCGGGCCCTTTGCTCCGCTGGTTTCACAGCTATCTAAAAGACAGAAAACAGAGGGTAAAAATAAATGGTTACAATTCCAACTATAAGAAAGTCAAGGCTGGAGTTTCACAGGGGTCGGTCCTAGGCCCGTTCCTGTTTCTTATATATATCAATGACATCGTCGACAAAACTGACTCAGTTACTCGCATGTTTGCCGATGACACGTGTCTGACAGAATCGTCCAATGACCCATGTAACGTCGAAGCAAAAATGAACGAGGAACTCAAAAAAGTAAACGAATGGGCTAACACATGGCTTGTTTCGTTTAATGCAAAAAGACGAAAGCAATCCTATTCACACTTAAGAAAAATATATCGTCATTAAATATTTTGTTTAATGGCGAAACAATAGATTTTTGTAATTCTCACAAACGTTTGGGTTTAACCTTAGAATCAAACCTGTCTTGGTCAGATCACATTGATAACATTTGTAAAAAGGCTTTCTCGAGATTGTCCCAACTAAGAAAATTGAAGTATACTTTTAACAGAAAAATTCTTGAAAAAATATATATCATGCATTCATATTACCGATTTTGGAATATGGTAGTTCTGTGTGTAGCGGTGCTCCTCAGTATCAATTAAATCGTATTGAAGATATTCATTACGAGGCAGCCCGAATAGTGAGCGGGTTGACAAGATCTGTGCCACGGGATCGACTTTTGTTGGAAGTTGGTTGGAGTAGTCTGGAAAACAGGCGCTTTGTTCACAAAATGTGTAACTTTTACAAAATTCTCACTGGGAATGCTCCGAACTTCCTCCACGAACTTTTACCATCTCGCCGATATTTCCCAATACAATTTTCGAAACGCATCTAATTTTGTCCCTTATTTCTGTCGAACGGAACTCTTCAAACGATCATTTTTCCCTTCGTGTATTGAAGTGTGGAATACCCTACCGGAGGTTGTTCGAAACAGTCGGTCGCTTGGGGAATACAAAAAGTCCATCTCACCACCCTTGTGTAAGCCTCCAACATATTTTTCAACCGGTATAAGGAAATACAATATTATTCACTCAAAATTACGAACTGGATGTAGTGACCTTAATGGTGACAAGTTCCGCAACTACATCTCAGATTCTCCATTTTGCTTATGTAACGATGGCGTTGAGGATGCAGAACATTATTTCTTCCTGTGTTCTTTAAATTCTGATATTCGCTGTATCCTCTTAGATGATTTGTCGAAACTTACGCCCAACAGGAATTCATTGAATTTAATTTTATATGGAAGCCCGTCATTACCCGAAAGCAGCAATGTATTAGTTTTCTTATCTGTTAAAAAATTTATTCGTGACTCGCATAGATTTGATGTACAGTTGCTGAATTAGCTGCGCCTCTCAGCAAGTCTGAGTGTCCCAAGGTTTTACAGGTGATCTAACTTCCACTGTGGGTGTCCTCTCGCGGTGGGACCTGACAATCAATCTGTGTGAGGACAACACGGTGGATGTTAGGTTAGTACGGACATGGAATGAGCACGCAAAGATTAACTGGTCTCAACAATGTCCTGTGAACGTTCCTTAGCGGCATTAAATTAAATTTAGAAATGAATAAACTGTGGGTGGGGTGGTCATCATCACTGGAATTTCTGTTGTATACTGTTTTTTTTTTTGGTTTTTTTTGTTTTTGTTTGTCTTCTTTGATTTCAATTTGCTTTTACCCGTTTCTCTCTCTCTCTCTCTCTCTCTCTCTCTCTCTCTCTCTCTCTCTCTCTCTCTCTCTCTCTCTCTCTCTCTCTCTCTCTCTCTCTCTCACTCTCTCTCGCTCTCTATTCTCTCTTTCTTTATTTCTCTCTCTCTCTTTTGAGTTAACTTCTTTTGTGTATAATGTTTACATATTGTTATATTTTGTTCTGCTTTTTGTAATCTATTAGTCTTTGTAAAGGAGCGGAGGGTTTCCTAAGTGGTCAGCACTTGTCCTCCAATCCTGATTTGCATTGTTGAATGGCAAATAAAAATATGTTTAATGTAGTGAGGTCATACCGCAATGTATTATGGGTATCACGTGGTTGCCATGGTAGCCCAGGTGAGCGGCCATGTTGTGACGTCACTGTTATGGTGATTTGTGTTGTGAGTGCGCATGTGCATGCGCAGCTTGTGTTGTTAGGGTGATTCGTGTTTCCGTCGTCTATTCTGTATGAAAGTGGCCGCCATCTTTGTTTCTATGGCGGTACGTGGTTGCTATGAGCCTGAAAGTTCTACAACAGGACTGGGGTATGTTTGGGGGGTATGTTCGATTGAATGGTTTCCCTAGATAATTACCCAAATGAGCCCGACCCTGCTTGTAAATCACCGGAAAGTACATTTTCCTAACCGAAACGGACCTGTTTAGAGTAGCACGTAGTGCTATAGACCCTTAAAAGGCCGTGTTCGATTGAAGCGGAATATTCTTTTTGGAACGACTTCCCTAAATAATTACCCAATTAAACCTGACAATCCCTCCAAATCACCAAAATCCACCCCAAACTTCCGAAACGGACTTGATAAAGCCTCATTTTGGACAGGGATGTTTTATGAAGGCTCGAATTTTGTCAAAATCCTCGTTTCTCCAACCTGCTTCCCTAGAGCACTAATCCGTTCTTCTGGAGTATGACTTGCTCTCTTCCGTCTGTTTTGTTACTAATTTGGATAAAGTAACCAATCAGATCACTTTTCCACAATTAAACAACCAATCAAATCGCTCTATTAACCTTATCTACAGTCCATCATCTTCTTCGTTCCAACGATTGTGATCTACGTACACAATGTGCGAATAGCACATGCAGCACATCAGCACATGCAAAATGTGCCAATATGTGCATGTGTGCAAATGCACAATGTGCGCACAAGACATGCAGCACATGCGCACATACGGGTATTTGAGGACCAGTGTTTGGGGACTAGTGAGGACCAGGCTTTGGGGACTAGTGAGGACCAGTGTTTGGGGACTAGTGAGGTCCGGGCTTTGAGGACCAGTGGGGACCAGTGTTTGAGGACTAGTGGGGACCAGGCTTTGGGGACTAGTGGGGACCAAGATTTGAGGACCAGTGTCAGAAATATTGTCTACCCACCGTCTTAACTCAGTACTAAAGTTTCAGCTACCAACAGTGTTACCGTTTGCAACCAAGGTCTTGGCTTATTCAGCGCTCTGCTAAATCCATCACTACTACTGTGAGATGTGATTGTACACAATGTGCAAAAAGCACATGTATCACATCAGCACATGCAAAATGTGCCAGTATGTGCCTGTGTGCAAGTGCACAATGTGCTCTCAAAACATGCAGCACATACGCACGTACGAGTATTTGAGGACCAGCAAAGGCTATCTTTGGGGGACCAGTGAGGACCAGGCTTTGGGGACTAGTGGGGACCAGTGTGAGGACTAGTGACTACTATGAGATGTGATTGTACACAGTGTGCAAATAGCACATGCAAAATGTGCCTGTGTGCAAGTGTACAATGTGCGCAAAAGACATGCAGCACATACGGGTATTTGAGGACCAGTGGGGACAAGTGTTTCAGGACTAGTGGGGACCAGGTTTTGGGGACTAGTGAGGAGCAGGCTTTGGGGACTAGTGAGGACCAGTGTTTGGGGACTAGTAACACTGGTCCTCACCGACCATATCCATTGTACAGTGGACATCAACAGCAGCCGACGTCTCTATGACGTCGATTGAGCAGAATGACACCACGGCGTCATTGGTAACGTCAACAGTTTCGCGGGGGAAATTTTTCAAGAAAACTCACCTTCCCCTTCAATCTCCTATATCACATACCCATATACGCAAACATACTTTAGTATATACGCTGTACGTATACCACCTGCCCGATCCAGTTGGAAAAAACACGTCTCATGTCAGCTCCATCAAAGCTCCGGCTGGAATCCGCCAGAACCCCGGCAAATGGTGCCAGCCAAGACACCTGGTTACTACTAACGTTACGTCGACAAATGCCTCAGATACGAGAACTTTGCATCTTGTTGGAACCAAAAATCAAACTTTTCTAACACGGGGTCGAACAATCGTGGACATCTGGTTGATCCCATGGTTTCCGCCCCACATATTAGTGGAGCCAAGTAGTAAATTGCGACTTGAAGTTTGCGAAATGTACTTTATATACCGTAAGTGTCCTTTATCTGAGCTGCTCTTGCCGACTAATATTCGCTTCGGAGTCCTTGACAGAACGATCAAATATTTTAACCACAACATCAAAATAAATGTGATATGCATCGAATCGTCTCTCTTATATGTTTTCCATCTTGTGATATTATATACTAACGTTTTAAAGAGTTAACAACGAAATAAACTCGGCTTTAACGCAGTGTTTGGTTTGAGCAAGAACGATTTGATGGTTTGCTCAGATAAGTTAGACATGACGAGATAATGCCACGGACGGCGAGATCAATTATATAATGCAGGAGCACAAACAGATTTTATTTGTTCCAATAAAATGTGCCATTGATGTTTGGTTTATCTGATAACATCGCATAGATTATCAGTCAGAATTCCTGTGAATGTTTTAAATCTTTGTGTGGAGAGAAACAGAGAAAATCAATAGCGTTGTATGCAGTCATTTGGCACAGTTTAACACGTAGAAGCCTGAAGTAAAGTCAATACTCACTCACAATGTTATATAGCGGTTGCCCAGATTAGGACAGTTCGCATAATACAGCGAAACGCTGCTTAACCAGAACGGGTGTTTCAAGCCAAGTGTCGTCTGTCTGGATAGGCAGACGATACTTGACTGGAAACAACTGCACACAATGCGCCATTCTTTAAGAGCCGCCATGGCAATCTTATTGCGAATTTGAAGGGAGGGGCTTCCAAATCATTACTTGTAACATGCGACAGGGAATCCATGGGACCAAGGTAAGTTCGAGAGCCCTAACTGGTGCTTTCGTTAGGTCGTTCGTGGAAATGCCACTGGCGTCGACCCACCATCTGAAAAGTATCCATACTGCCCGGTAATGAAATAAATGTACATTTATAGATTGATGATGTTATTTTTTAAATCTTTTTCCAGTGGACCCTCTTTTCGAAATATTGAAACTGTTGTCCCACAAATGTGCCGCTCGATTAAATATGAGGAAGGTGTGCCGGTGGGCGGTGGCCTTATCAAAATCGAAATGTTCTAGGGGAGGCGAAGCAAACGTGCCAATCTGATCCAGCGAATGCATTCCCCGAAATGGTTAAACTTATCTTCCTCTTCCAAAAATAAAAATAAAAAATACTAAGTCTTGGTTCTCACAACCTGGCATGTATTTCAGTTAATTGTTGTCAAGAATTTGAGATTCCGATCAGTTCCTGGCAAGTACCTAAGTATTCTCTTTCATAACAGTGAATTTTTTTTAAACAATTCGTGTTGACTCTGTCTGGCCAGCTGAGCTTTAGGCGCACGGACATTTCCCCAGGCGGACATTAACCTATACAATGTGGGTGAACATTTTCCCTAGCGGACATTTCCCAAGGCTTCTTTTATGAAAAGGGACATTTCCCCGGTATTTCTTTCCACTAAGCTATATTTTAACTCATTTGTTGCGTTTGTGATTGTTATGTTTTTATAAAAATTCCAAATGTATAACCCCTTTATGTGGGCAAACAATACTCCTCGCGGACATTTCCTCAAGCGGACATTTCCCCCATACAATGTGGGCGGACATTTCCCCGAGAGACTTTCATGAAAAGCGGACATTTCCCCAGCATTTTTTCTGTTATATTTTAAATTTTTTTTTTGTGTTAAATTTGTCGCGTTTTTGTTTATTTTGTTTTTATAACAATTTCAAATGTACAGGCCCATTGTTGGGAGTTATTTATTGATTTATTTTTTTATTTATTTATTTATTTATTGATTGGGGTTTAACGACACATTAGACATCCAGGGTCACCTCGTGTGTGATAGTTTTACGGGTGGAGGAAGCCGGAGTAATCGGAGAGAACCACCGAGCAACAGAGAGCCACTGCCAGGCCCCCCAACGTACTAACTCCGCACAATCGGGGTTAGTATTGGTTGAAGACCAGTGCACCATCGCCGTGCAGCACGCTTTAGTACACAGCGACATCGTGTCCCCACATGGTCAGTGGAGATGAAATGCCTTGCCCAAGGACACAATGCAGTGACCCATCGCGGAGATCGAACCGTGGACCTTTCGGTTTGACATCCAAGCTGTAACCACGGAGCCACCGCGCTCTCGTTTGTTGGGAGTTATTCCCTTTGTATTCGAGCCGACGCTTATGGGGACGCCATGTTTATTCACAAAATGCAGACGCCGATGGAAGTGTTCAGCGATCATTAAAAATGCAATCAAGAAAACGTTTTGTAGAAGCATAAGCGTGCGAGAAAATGCCCATGAAACACTCTTGTTTTGTGCATATATCATGCAATCTCGTCGTATTAGAACAAAAACCAGAAACATTCTGTGAACAAAGTTGAATCTCTCTCACTAAAAGAAGGTGAATACTCATCTCAAAGCATTGTGACTGGTAATTCACAAGGAATTAGTTTAAAATAAGTTCAAGTTAATTGGACACGGTTCCAGTCCAGGGGGGGTTAATGACTTCCTTCGAGAACACTTGGAAGGGCACCCCTCCCACACACAGCCACCCTCCCCAAAAGATCAGCTCTTATGGACGGATCGTCCCGGTTCGAAACTCGTACGTGCCGAGGTGATTTTGATAGGAACTGCCCGGTCCCATCTCCAAGTATTGTCAATGGTGGTTCTCGAAAATTCTTTTTAACCCTTTACCTAACATGAAAAGCAGACGACACTTGCAAACAAAATTCTTGAATAACTATTTTTTTTTCATTTTTTGACTCAAAAATATAGGTCATGACCCCTCAATGGAACGAACTCGTGTCATAACCTGTGTTTTTGAGACAAAAAATGAAAATATAATGAAAATTAACTGGCGATTTTTGAGAATAGTGCTGGTCGGTTTTGGCCGTAACGTTGGGCAAAGGGTTATAGAATTTCAAGCTTATTGGACAAGGCCAATACACTTTGGGAGTTAATAGTAGTAGGAGAGCGATGGATTGGGCCTTATTGGTATTAGACGGACACCGGAAGTGACGTCATGTCACGTGACCCAGTGGCACCATGTTGTGTTGTCATGGTAACCCGCGTGAGTGGCCATCTTGTGGCGTCCGTCATCTCCATATTGATACGTGGTGTTAGTGCGCATGCTATTAGGGTGATACGTGTTCCCGTCGGCCATTTTGTACACTGGAGGTCGCCATCTTGGTTTATATGGTAGCACGTGGTTGCTATGTTACTCAAAGGCTTACAACAAGGCAGGGTATGTTCGGAGGGTATGTTCCTTTGTACAAGAGTAATTTCCCGATTCGTAGAATTCCCACAAACAACCCGACAATCTCTCCAAATCACCAAAACTTTTATTTGATATGAAACCCCATTTTAGGCATATAAGAATAGCACGTAGTGCATTAGGGCGCGTTCGATTGAATCGGAGTATACCCCAGAAGAGTAAAAGAACCCATCGATTGGTGCAGTTTTGTTACTATATTTTGATTTTCTGGTCTGTTCAGGCTAGTTCTAAACCCATTCCAAGTACTCATGTTCTTGTTTTCCAGATATTCCAATCAAATCACTTTACTGCAGGTAACTAGCCAATCAGATTGCTTGATTTCCAATAATCAGTATGCAGAGTTATCTCCCTTGTGTATAACAAAAGCCCATCGAGCAAATGAGCTTTAGGGCAATTGCTCGATCGAGTGACTCGCACATATTTCTCGAACGCAGGCCTGCAACCAGGGTCGGGCATCGGGGGGGGGGGGGGGAGGTAGGGGCACCTCCCCAACCTGGACGTAATCCCATCATTTTTCCATCGAGAATCATTTCATGCCTCCCCCTTTCCTTCCTCCCCCCCCCCCCCCCAAGTGACTAAAGTTCACTAATTTGGATACATCTTGCCACCAAGCGCATATGCGCCGGGCCGACCATGGTTCGGCCCGGCATGGAAAAATTTTAAAATTTGGCATTAAAAGGAGCAATTTCCTGTCTTCTGAAGGATCAATTCCTACTTCAACATACCCCCAGAAAGTTTTATTTTCTCTGCTCAAATAACAAGATTCATTATTTTTTTTTTTTTTTATTTCTGTTCACTAACTTTTGAATTGACCATCCTGATTTCACCCCCACCCCCCCCCCCCCCACACACACACTATCATAGTGACTAAATTCGACTAATTTGGACACACCGTGCCAGGCACATGTGCGCCAGGTCGACCAATTCAAAATTTTGCTTAAAAAGGCGCAATTTCCTGTCTTCTGAAGGATCAATTCCTACTTCAGCTTACCCCAAAACGTTTTATTTTTTCTGCTCAGATAACAAGTTTCATTATTTGATTTTTTTATTTCTGCCGAGTAACTTTTGAATTACCATTCCTAATCATTTCCCCCCCCCCCCCCCTCATAGTGACTAAGTTCCACTAATTTGGATTCACCGTGCCAAGCACGTGTGCGCCGGGTCGACCATAGTTCGACCCGGCATGGGAAAATTTTTTAATTTGGCATTAAAAGGAGCAATTTCCTGTCTTCTGAAGGATCAATTCCTACTTCAACATACCCGAAAATTTTGCATTAAAAGGTGCAATTTCCTTTCTTCTGAAGGATCAATTCCTACTTCATCATACCCCAAAAAGTTTTATTTTTTCTGCACAAATAACAAGATTCATAATTTGATTTTTTTTTCATTTATGTCCACTAACTTTTGAATGACCATCCAGAATCATTTTACGCCCCCCCCCCCCCCCCCCCACAATAGTGACTAAATTCCACTAATTTTGATACACCGTGCCAAGTACATGTGCGCCGGGTCGACCATAGTTCAACCCGGCATGGGAAAATATTAAAATTTGGCATTAAAAGTAGCAATTTCCTGTCTTCTGAAGGATCAATTCCTGCTTCAACATACCCCAAAAAGTTTTATTTTTTCTGCTCAAATAACAAGATTCATTATTTGCAATTTTTTATATCTATCCACTAACTTTTGAAGGACCATTCAGAATCATTTTATCCTCCCTCCCCCCCAACCACCCCCCCCCCCCCACCCACACACACCCTCCACCTCCACAAAGTGACTAAATTCCAGTAATTTGGATACTTTTTTGCCATGCACATGTGCCCCGGGTCGACCATGGTTCCATCCGGCGTGTAAAATTTTTAAAATTTGGCATTAAAAGGAGCAATTTCCTGTCTTTGTCCCCTGGAAAGCCTCCGTTTGCGAGGGCATTTCTCCTACTTTCAATTGCCAGTAACCACTCATCTCTTCTTTTAATTAGTTAATGTTTCGTATTGTCATAGTTGTGTATAATCTGTTTGTTGAATAAACACCTCAAATATAACAATAAAGACTGAGTCATGGGATTATATTCAATGTAATTACAGGTGTAAATTGACAACTCTGAGTTAATTCACTGGTAGATAAAATAGATCAAAATGGTGAAAATTGAAAAACAGTGTCTGGAATTTTTCTGGGGGCGAATATTTTTCCAAAGGGGGCTTATTGCCCCCCCCCCCCTCGCACCCCGCCCCCCCCCCCCCCACATGGTTGCAGGCCTGCTCGAACGGCTCGAATTCCATCGAGCAAAATGCAAATGAGCTTTAGAGCAATTGCTCAATCGCGTGACTCGCACATACTGCTCGAACGACTTGAATCCCATCGAGCAAATGAGCTATAGAGCAATTGCTCGTTCGAGTGACTCGTACATACTGCTCTTCGACTCATTTCGGTATTTGAGGATAACTATGCCTGGTATTGTATTATTTGAGGATACTTATTATAGGATACTTATCTAAGGATACTATTACTTGTTTGGTCCAGCCCTCTAGGCCTCCCAAGGACATACCTATCCCAAATTCCCCTTATAAACTATCGAGCCGATACTGAAAAGTCATTACTCGAACGACTCGAAGCCCATCGAGCAAATGAGGTTTAGAGCAATTGCTCGATTGAGTGACTCGCACATACTACTCGAACGACTCATTTCGGTATTTGAGGATACCTATTTTGTTTGTTACAAATATCGGTACCAAACTTCGGATATATATTTGATATATCACATATAACCAGATAGTGTTCATTTGGGGACTCTAACCCGTGTACTTTGCCTGCGGTCACTTGTAGTCTCATTTTATACCTGCGGTCTCACTTTAGTACGGCTGGTCTCATTTTCTTCCTATGGTCTTATTTTAATACGACCGGTTATTCAATGTCACCTACAAAAGTGGGTTGGACTTTCTAGTCGGATTGTTTTCGTTTCGCTGTTGCTAAAACACTTTAGCAGACGGCGTGAAAGAATATATATCTATTACAGATTGATTTGCTTGTATAGTTTAAATTTATTTATTTATTTATTTATTTATTGGTGTTTAAGGTCACATATTTCTGCACAGTGACTAACCATGACCATGACAGTTTTATGGGCGGAGGAAGCCGGAGGACCCGGAGAGAACCACCGAGCAACTGTCAGCTCCCCAACATACCAACTCCACACAAGCAGGGTTAGCATTGGTTGAAGACAGGTGCACCATCGACGTGAACACAACGCCACCGTGCCCCACGTGGCCAATGGTGGTGAAGTGTTTTGCCCAAGGACACAACGCGGTTGCCGCCGGTGGGATTCGAACCGAGGACCTCTCGGCTTGCAGCCTTCACCTCTACCTACTAAGCCACCGGGCCCCCGTATAGTTTAAAAACAATACACAGAAGTGAAATAAAGCAAAACCAAACAAAGGAAAATTACAAATATTCGTTTCAGATTTTTGCAGAGGTCCATTTTTCCTCCAGTCAATTGAATCTTCCTAATAGATGCGATACACCGTGAATTGTGTCAAATATCGTTCAAAATATTACGCGCGCTAAATGATGATGGTCACGTGGATTGGGTAAGAGAGATCGGTCTCACACAGATACATCTAGGGTGTCTATTTTCATCGCGATGAGATTAAAATACACGTCCGACTGTAAATTCCGGGTGGGATTCGAACCGAGGACCTCTCGGCTTTGCAACATGCACCTCTGCCTACTGAGCCCCGCGCCTCCTTGTGTCGGGCTTCTCGTACGAGAGTGATGCCGTAGTATGGGCACTATATACCCCATGTAGGTTCCCTGATAGTTCTGGGTACTACTAATCGACTTGATGCTTCATATTATCCATGACTGGTATAGGTAGTGCGTAATGCTAGTCCGGAGAGAATTTTGATGTGGGATGGGGTAATGCATGGTTGTTTAGTGAGTTAGTATAGGATGTGCTTTATGTACACCTGCTGGTTCAATGTTAGCCCTTGGTATTATTATCCAATATCCATCTAGGATGGGTTGTTAGCCCATATATGGTATAGGTCGTACGTGCTTGGTCAAGCAGTAGAGAGGTATGTGTATATGTGTGGGGGGGGGGGGGGGGGGGGGGGGGGATGCGTGATTGTCTGGTGCAATAGTATAGGGTGTATTGTCTATACCTCAGTTGGTCTACTCTTAGTATTTGGTACTACTAGCCCACTGAACGTGTTTTACTATCGGGGCTGGTATGGGTAAAAGCGTAATGCTAGACAATGCGGTATTACAAGAAATTTTTAGAATGGTAGTATGGATTGTACGATCTGTATCCCATAGATCTAGTGTTATCTCCTAGCATTACAAAATCAACCAATGGTTTGTACTACCCCGTGGGTAGTTCGGAATGATAGGTCATGCAGTGTTGTGTGGTACATGATTGGTTTCTAGTTTCGTAGTAGAGGATGGATGATATTTTGACATTCTAAGACTTGGCCGAGGGAAGAGGTAAATATCTTAGATAGTTAGCAAGTCTTTAGTAATCTTACAAGTCAGTAGTAATGGCACAAGACTGGTAGAACACTATAGTAATGATGAATACAATAGAGGACAATCATGGGATAGATAGTTGAAGACATGGTGGAAGCAGGTGGTAAAACCCTCTGGAGCTGTTTTAGAGCTTTGAATTCCACTAAGAGAGACTCCATTCTCGAGAAACGACTCTGGTTACAGAATCTCTTTTTCGTCGTATGAGTATACGTGTTGCATGTATTGTTGCACGTTGTGAATTAGCACATAAGCACATCTCGGGGTCATCAAAAGACTGTTTCTTATGTGTACGGTGCCCTAGCATGCACTAGGTCAAGGGAATGTAAAAACCAATACGGGCTAAGATGAATGGAGCAATTTGGTTGCGCCTGTTAAGGATCTGACCGAGGGCAGAGTTGGTAGAAGACTATACTTTTGGGTGACTAGCGAAGAAGTTGACAATAGGACAGATGATGGTGACTATGTGTAAGTCAACAGTAGTGGTCTAAGATCTATGAAAGCCGTAGGGTGATCTAGATGCTGATCGGGTGTTAGGGGCAATAGGTGGTTGATGGGATCTGCTGGTGTGCTAGTGCACATCACATGCTGCACATAGAGATATGCTGGGTGTGCCAATATGTGCTTATGTTCTAATGCACAACACCTGCATCACAGGGGCACATGCGACGAAAAAGAGATTCTGTAACCACAGACGTTTTAAAAAACGGATTCTCTTAGTGGGATTACATAAGTGGAATTCCAAGCTCCGAAATAGCTCCTAGTGGCCTTACCATCGTTTTCCACCGCGTCTTCAACTATCTGTCCTGTGATTAGCCCTATTGTATTCACCATTACTATAGTGTTCTGACAGCCTTGTGCCATTACTACTGACTTGTAACATTACTACAGACTTGCTAACTATCTCAGATATTTGACTCTTTCCTCAGCCAAGTCCTAGAATGTCAAAAGACCATCTATATTCTACTACGAAACCAGAAACGAAGCATACACCACACACATCCCACTACATGATCTAGCATTCCAAACTATCCATGGAACACTACACACTATTGGGCGGTTTTATAGTACTAAGGGATAACAGTAGACCTATGGGATACAGACCGTACATCCCATACTATCGTCTAAGCTTACTTTGTGATATCACGTAACCTAGCATCACACACTACCTACACCAATCCCGGCGTTAAAATACATTCAATGGGTTAGTCGTAGCAGAGAGTAACAGTAGATTAACCGGGGTGCAGACCGTACACCATATACTACCACACCCACTCTACTGCTGGACCTAGCATCACGTACTACCCATAACATCTGTGGACTAGCACACCGTCCTAGATGGATAGAAGATCCAGAAGCTAACACCGGACCAGAGGGGCACCGCACCAGACAACCATGCATTACTCTCACCCCACGTCACAATACTAGCCGCACAAGCCTTACGTACTACCAAACGAGTTATGGGATAACATGAAGCATTAGGATGGTTGGGAGTACCAAGAGCAAACAGGACCTATAGGGGTATATGATGCCTATACTATACTGCGATATCGCTCCCGTTCGAGAAGCCCGACCATCCTTACGTCATATTAGATTGTATAGTGGACAACAACAGCGGTCAACGTTTTAATGACGTCGAGTGCGCATCATGGCGACTTCAATAGCAACGTCAACCGTTTCGTGGGGAAAGCTTTCAACAAAAAGCCCACACTCCCCATCTCTTTTCCATAACATACCCCTGCTATATATGCAGTTTGGAATGGTGTCCAAATTTTGAACAGAAAACATTTGCTCTCCGCAAAGTCCGGTTCCTATAGGAATTTACCACCGTCTGCTCCCTCAAAAAGTCTGGGATGATGTGGCCTAATTATTGATGCCTTCACAACTTACAAATTATGGACACATATGGACTCAGGGTCAAGGAAATTGCGTTTGTCTCGAATTTTTATTTTTTTCCAACAAGGGGGGTGTCCCTATCCTATTCTGTATACCGCCTAGTACTTCAGCGATCTGAACGTAGCGCTTAAGGGGTAGCCGTTACGTTCAGATTGCTGAATTAGTCCCGCTAGATATTACTCTTGCCCCCCCCCCCCCCCCCCTAATTATATCCTGGCTATGCGTCTGCCGAACCCTTATTTCTTTATTTTCTTATATTTCTTCGTTTGGTCTATTCGTCTTTTGGGAGGGGCAGTGGTGTGGTTACCCCTCAGTCCCTTTGATGATGAACTGAACTACTTTTTTCTTGGTTGAAGGTGGAATCGTGGGAAGGATATTTATTTTTACATCAATTTTACATCAACGTTCGTTGTATTTAGGCCCTATGTCTAAAAACTCGAAACAATTCCATGACGGCCAACAACCATAAGGACAAGTCCATGGGAGGTTTGTGTTCGGAATTCAAAACACCATCACTGGATCAAAAGGCACTTTCTGACCTTGTGTTTTAAAGAGTAATTAGGCCTAAACGACTTCAAAATTTAACCTAGAGAGTAATTGTAGGCCTATTTTATCTCTCTTGCACAATCTCAAAAAGATAAAGGCAAAACCCGAGAAAGGTTGCCAACTTAGGCCAAATGGTAATAGATATGAAAAAGCGGTGTAGCTGTCTTATAAACTGCTCAAGTGGTGATTAAGTAAATAGCCCATCCAAAAGAACGCAAGTCACAAGGGAAATCGGCTATCTTCAATCAGCCCCATTAAGTAGTTGTTAAAATTGGAATTGTTGGCCTCTGTTCATAAATTATGAAATCCGGCCCCCTAACCCCCCCACCCCCACCCCACCCCCCCCCCAAAAAAAACAATCATGGACTTGTCCTTATGGTTGTTGGCCATCACGGCATTGTTTCGGGTGTTAAGACGTGGGGCCTCATAGGTGTCGCCGGATGGGATAGGAGATTGTGGGGGAGTCAATCTGAGAACGAACCTTCTTTTACGTTTTTTTTTTTCTAAAATGAAGAATGTTAATAAATCACGATAAGTCCACCAGAGTGCTCCTCTTAATACTCAATTTTGGGGGCGCGGTGGCTCAGTTGGTAGATGTGCAGGCTGCAAGCCGAGAGGTCCTCGGTTCGAATCCCACCTGCGGCAACCGCGTTGTGTCCTTGGGCAAGACACTTCACCCCCCATTGCCCATGTAGGGGTACGGTGACGCTGAGTACTAAGGCGTACTGCACGTCGATGGTGCACCTGTCTTCAACCAATGCTAGCCCTGCTTGTGTGGAGTTCGTATGTCGGGGAGCTGACAGTTGCTCGCCGTTGCTCGGTGGTTCTCTCCGGGTACTCCGGCTTCCTCCACCCGTAAAACTGTCATGGTCATGATTAGCCATTGTGCCGAAATATGTTACCTTACACCAATAAATAAATAAATAAATAATAATACTAAATTTAAAAATTTTCCCGGGGAAAATGTCTCGCCCCCTCCAGTATGATCGTGCCTTCGGCAATCACGACAAATGCCTTCGCCGAGGGGCGAAAAAGCCAAGTCCCAATGAGCCGGAGGGCCGAAAAAGCCAGGGCACGAACAAACCAAGGTCCGAAAGAACCAAGGTTCTAATAAGCCGGATACCATTGGGCACCTGCCATACCCTCGGTGTACCTGTTTCATCAAAGTCGAACCCCTTTTGAAATATCAGTTATCATGGCGACTCCCATGGGCCCAGATACAACGAACGTTGGTGAAAAAATTGAGTCTACTCCAACGCCACGGGTGCCCTTCCCACTACGGCACAGGGGCCGTTTCAAACAATGATTCAGGAATAAAATAATATTATAGAATCCAGTTATGCTTATTTTACAATATTATTTTATTCCTGGATCATTGTTTGAAACGAACCTCTGTGCTCCCACGGTCCCGATCATGAACAAGTCAGAATAAAAGCATCAGTGGGATTGGCAAAACAAAACACGAATTACTTGATTGGTCACAATGATCACGGATATTTTATGGCATATGTTGCATGTCGTATATCCTATCTCGCATGTCGAATGTCGGTCCAGGTTTTACAAGTTTTAAAGGTATTTTCTGATTAGCTGCTATTTATAGTAACTAGGTGCAACGGTAATTTTCTGATTGGCTAGAAACAAAACTCATGTTGAACTTATATCTCCATTTTAGGTAATCAGGTGCACCTTGTTTCCTTTTATAGAATTATACGTTGGACGTGTAATTTTTATCGATGCACCAGTATTTTATAGTTGCAACGGTATTTTGTCAGAAATATACGTTGGACGTGTAAATTTCATCGATGCACCCGGAATTTACATTTCCAACGGTATTTTGAAATGTAGGTGCACCTGTAAAAAATGTAGGTGCATCGCTATTTTCGATAAAAATACACGTCCAACGTGTATCTATACGTCGGGCGTATAAATTATGCGATGGACGTGTAATTTAATATACGATGGACGTATAATTTGTAGGTGCACCGCTAAATTTTATAGGTGCACCGGTATTCGAAAATAGCGTTGCAACTGTAATATCCAGGTGCAACGATAAAAAATATACGTCGGACGTGTATTTTCAGAAAATTATACGTTGAACTTATATTTTGACGAGGAAAATATACGATGGACGTACATTTTCTTCTAAAATATACGTTGGACGTGTAATTTTTATCGATGCACCCGGATTTTATAGTTGGAGGGGTATTTTGAAATGGAGGTGCAACTAGAAAAATTTACAGGTGCACCGCTAATTTCTACGAAAAATACACGTCCAACGTATACTTATACGTCGGACGTATAAATATACGTTGGACGTGGATTTTAATATACGATGGACGTATAATTTATAGGTGCACCGCTAAATTTTACAGGTGCACCTGTATACAGAAATAGCGTTGCAACTGTAAAATCCAGTTGCAACGATAAATAATTATATGTTGGGCGTGTTTTTCACGGGAAATATACGTTGGACTTGTATTTTGACCGAAAAAATATACGATGGACGTGTATTTTGTCAGAAATATACTTTGGACGTGTAAATTTTATCGATGCACCCGGAATTTACAGTTGCAACGGTATTTTGAAATGAATGTGCACCTGGAAAAAATGTAGGTGCATCGCTATTTTTCTCCAAAAACACACGTCCAACGTGTATTTATACGTCGGACGTATAAAATATACGATGGACGTGTAATTCAATATACGTTGGACGTATACATTATAGGTGCACCGCTAAATTTTATAGGTGCACCTGTATTGAGAAATAGCGTTGCAACTGAAAAATCCAGGTGCAACGATAAAAAAATATACGTCGGACGTGTATTTAGACTTTTGACCCAAACGGTACACCATATGTATCACCACCGACACGCGTATGTCAGTAGGCAGGTGGTTGGAGAACAATTATTATTGGTATCTGTCTCGTATCATGTGTAATGGTTGCAGAACGACCCGTGTGTAACAGCCTTTCTTGTGGAATAAGCGAAAAAGACTGTATTGTTGTTTTGCGAATTTGTCAAAGGAAATGAAAACATACTCATTAACGCGTTCGACATTCCTATTCCGAGTCGAGTATTTATGAACGCTCGTCATTAAAGGCAACAGATCTAATAAAATATGAAAATTAGCATGATTAATGCATATAGAACAGCTGCTGATTTCCAATTTTACAATCTTGGTCAAATAACTGAATAACTCCACAAGTTCGTTATTAATTTTCTCCGGGAAGTTTATTGATCACACGACACCTGGGTAATTAAAATCGAATTTCTTATTACATACTTAAGAAATCAGCACTGAGTGCTCTGTTAGAAACTAACTTGAATTGGTGATTAACTAAAGTGGAACCCGGGTAGCTGAAAGCATCACATCAGTATGAACAGTTTAACTCTATGCCTAACACAAAAGGCAGACGGCACAAGCAAACAAAATTCTTGAATAACTAATTTAAAAAAAAATGTTTTGCGTCAAACACATAGCTTATGACCATCATTGGGGCGCGGTTCTCGTCAGATCTCCGAAGTTAAGCAACGTCAAGCCCGATTAGTCCTGGGATGGGTGACCATCTGAGCGCTCGATTCGGACTCCCGCGTTGTGTCCTTGGGCAAGGCACTTAGCCCCGATTGTCCACATGGGGGCACGATGACGCCGCGTACTAAGGCGTACCGCACGTCGATGGTGCGCATGTCTCCAACCAATCTAAACCTGCCTGTGCTGCAGTGCGGAGTTACGATGTTGGGGAGCTGGCAGCTGCTCGTCGTTACTCGGTGGTTCTCTCCGGGTCCTCCGACTTCCTCCACCCGTAAAACTGTCACGGTCATGATTAGCCATTGTGCATACACACTAAAAACTAAAGTGTTAAAAACTGACACTTTCAAGGTGTTAAACCCATTCTAACTCTTCGGGTTTGATTTAACACTCAAAGTGCAATGCTTTAAGCACTTAGACATTACAATCGTCAGACATCTGAAACCTGAATGGATGGCACTTCCCATGTGTCTAGCATTGGTGGTTCTTCCAGAATCATCCATAATTTGATTTGCGATTCGTGTGTACATAATTAAAAGACACAACGCAGATGACGCGGATCAGGCTCGAGAGTTCGAGCCTGATACGCGTCATCTGCGTTGTTCCCTTTTAAGTCTCGCGACATTACACTTGTCAAGTGGTATTATTGTAACACCTGTCAAGTTCTGGGATATCTACACTTGAACAAAGTGCTAGTTCAGCACTTAGTAAGTGTTAAATACAGCACTTCAAGTGTAGTTTTTAACACTTTAGTTTTTAGCGTGTAAGTATGTGACCTTAAACACCAATAAATAATAAATAATATGACCATCATTGTAACGAGCTCAACGATCTCGTTCCAATGCGAGATCATAAGCTAGTTTTTGAGACAAAAAATAAAAAAATAATGAATGATTATTATGAATAGAGCTGGTCGGTTTTGGTCGTAACGTTCTGTAAAGGGTTAAAAAATTATGAAAAAGATTTTCCCTGCTATCAGTTATTCATCACACACTGCAAGCGGATATTTATCAAGTTTTTTGTCCAAAACTAATACATATGGCGTTATACAGACTACAGTCCGCAGACACAACAGAGCTGTTACAAACGATAATGTCACAACGCCGCATAATGTTACACCAACGCATAATGTTACAAAAAATGTTGTAAACAACCGATAATGTTATAAACTCCTCATAATGTTATAACTTTTTTCAACCCGTTATGTTATAAAAATCGACGCATAATGTTATAACTTTTTTCAGTCCGTTATATTACAACAAATTAACCGATAATGTTATAACTTCTGTATACTAATTCCAGTTACAGCTATTGTAGATGGACTTTACCACGTACCATTTATTGCCGCATAAAGGTATGTAATATTTATACTAAAGGTTTCTGCTCTGGTTAAGGCGAGGAGACCCCCTCCCACCCCCACCCCCAACTCCCGGGGATT
Source organism: Pictodentalium vernedei (assembly GCA_031216915.1). Classification (NCBI taxonomy): domain Eukaryota; kingdom Metazoa; phylum Mollusca; class Scaphopoda; order Dentaliida; family Dentaliidae; genus Pictodentalium; species Pictodentalium vernedei. The sequence goes on along the minus strand of CM062297.1, from coordinate 456,731,803 downwards.
TATCATAGAAGGACCTAGTCACGTTACATCATAGACGCGGATTATCCTGCCAGTAACTCAATCGTGTGACGTCATTACCAGGGTCATCCAGTGCCCAACATGGTGAAGGCGGGGAGGGGTGGAGGAGGGGTGCTATTTTATCCGGTTGGTACGTTTACCAACATGCGCAGTCTCCGCTTCCAGAAACGTAGTGTACCATAGTCCCCTGACGCCTTTGGGGATGGACAAATGCCTCTGTTTCTGTTTGTTTTGGGCATCTAAAACTCATTTGTCGCATATTTCTCAGTCATAAGAATATCTTATTGTTCGTTAATTTGACATTTTAACAACTAACAGTGAACAAAAATGAGGTGGAGTTAAAAGAGGTCAAAAAGTTGGATGGAGCGAGGTACATTTGGTGGATGTGGCGGGTTGGTAGTGTCGCACGGAACAAGAATAAGATGCGAGTCTGGGTAGGAAGAGGAATGGGGTTTAGGAGGATTGAAAGGGGTGGGCAGGGATTAGGCTGTCGAATACTTGGTAATTAACAATCGGCTATCCAGACTACAAACTTTACAACCAGTTAACAAACTTTATTACTTTCCAAAGTGTGATTTACTGGCATTTCCTGGTTTGATTATAAACGATAACTTAACAAGTGAATTATGCAATCAGCAATTGGGTCATGTATCCGTGTGCGCAAACGAAGACGCTTTGCCGTGGGTGTAATGGGGACTTCACTGTTTTGGGTTTTTTTTAACCCTTTGCCTAACATGAAAAGCAGATGTCACTAGCCAAAAAAAAATCTTGAATAACTAATTTTTTCATTTATTGTCTCAAAAACATAGGTTATAGCCCCTCATTGGAACGAGCTCGATTAGCTCGTTCCAATGAGGGGTCATAACCTATGTTTTAGAGGGGAAAAAATTGGCAATTTTTGAGAATAGCGCTGGCCGATTTTGGTCGTTACGTTAGGTAAAGGGTTAAATAGTATAATTATCGTTAATAATGGAAAGTAATAAACAGAGTAATCGCTTGACTGGACTGGTTCCGCGAAATAATTCATTCGAGGCGAGGGACTATATTGTAAAACACTCGTGCGCATTCGCGCACTCGTGTTTGTACAACGTCCCTCACCTCTCATGAATTATTTCACGGAACCAGTCCAGTCAAGCGATTACTCTCTATTACACACATACATTACATTTACATCACCCGCCTGAATAAAATACTAAGCAACTGTTGTTATTTATTTATTGGGGTTTAACGACACTTTCGACAGTCAGCGTCACCTCGTATCGGGCAGTTTTACGGATGGAGAAAGCCGGAGTACCCGGAGAGAACCACCGAGCAACGACGAGCATCTGTCAGACTCCCCAACGTACTAACTCCACACAAGCAGGGTTAGAATTGGTTGAAGACAAGTGCACCATCGACGTGCAGTGCGCCTTCGTACACAACGCTCCCACGTGAGCAATCGGGATTAGGTGCCTTGTCCGAGGACATAACGTAGTTGCCGCTGGCGGGGATTGAACCGTGGATCTTTCGGTTTGAAACTAATACTGTAAGCACTGAGCCACTGCGCTCCCAATTGTAGTTATGAGAGTAGCTCGTGGAAGCGTGTCTGATCACCTTTGTCGATTGTTCGAACAGAATTTTTTTTTAATTTGTCCTTAGGAAATCAACGGATGGCCGGAAGTATTATTATTAACAGTTTAACATAACATAACATTTATTAGCATAAAACATCCTGTAGGACAGTATGCGATAATCTACAAGTAACATGAACAAAAGTAGTACTCAAAATATTACAATTTCATCCACCAATTTTCCATGATCAAAGTACTATATTTTTATTAATTTGATACGAAAAAGATCGTGGAGACGTGAACTAGAATTTCCAATACACATCACTAAACATATCATAATCGTCTGGCGAAAAAATCCCGGATCACGCTGCAGATTTTATGGCATAAACTGGGGGTTCTATTTTCAAATATTAATTTGAATTTCTCAAATATACTCAGATCAATAAAACCGTCAATCTCACTGTTCATTAGAACAAATAGTTCTGATCGAAGCTCTGAAAAATGTGTACATTCCATAAGAAAATGGTATTCGTTTTCTATTTTCCCGGGGTTTGCTTCACAGTGAGTACATATCCTGTCGATAACAGGCTTCGGCGGTTGATAATGTCGCCCTTTTTCAATAGCTAACTTATGATTGCTGATACGAAGCTTAGTGAAAATTTCCCGGTCTTCCGCCGTGTTCGTTTCCACTAAGTACGTTTCCATTGAATAGTCATTTTTAAACAGCCTGTAAGTTCTCAGTTTATTATCTCCATTCTTTTTGCAGTTCTCGAACATTGACTTCTTGAACGTGTTTACATGCTGCAAGCGCAAATTGTACTTGAGCTTACCTATAACATTAGTGTTAGTGATAATTGGATGTTGAGGGACAGCGAGACCGTATCTTTCCAGTAATCTGAAAGGGGATTCCGGTTTGCCTTTACGATTTCTTTGTTCAGCTACCACATTCCACATCAGGTCATTTTGATTCTCAGATATTTTGATTGTGAAAGAAGCCATCCTACTTACCGCCTCGATATATAGCGGATATCGACCAAGTTCTGCGCGGACCGCATGGTTGGAGGAAAATTTCCCAACCCCCAAAACTTTTTTACAAAAGGAAGTGTGTAATTTTTCACAGGCTATGTTGTAACGCTTACCGTACGTTATTTCTGATCCCCAGACTTCACACCCGTATAAGGCTATAGGTTGAATTAATTTATCAAACAGCTTTGACATTGTCTTTATTGGAACCCGTGAAGTTTCGTTAAATGCACGAAAAAGTGAGAATAAAGCTTTTTGGGCTTTAACAACCAAATCATTTTGGGCTTTAGAGAATGTACCATCTTTTGAGAATTTTATTCCTAGATATGTAAATTCGTCAGCCATATCAATACGCTTGTCTCCGATAAAAAATATTGGTTGCTTTTGTGCTTCATTAACTGACGCAGATCCAAATCTTAAACATTTTGTTTTTCCAACGTTTATTTGCAGCATATTAGTTTCAGTATAATTGTGGAGCTTGTTGAGGCACCGTTGAAGCCCTTTCTGGCTATCAGATATCATTACAAGATCATCTGCAAAAAGAAGATGATTTAATTTGTAACCACGAATCCACACAGGATCACACAAATTGTCGAAAATGTCTTTTATGTCTTCAATAAAAACTTTAAATAGAGAGGGAGATAAGATGCACCCTTGACGGACACCTACAGAAGAGAGGGAGGCTGGTCCCAACCCAATAGAAGTTTTAGTCAAATAAAAGCTAGATTCATACATAGATTTGATCACGTTGAATACTTCACCACTCACACGTATATGTTGAAGTTTCAACATGAGCAATTCCCTGTTCACCGAATCAAATGCTTTGCGAAAATCAACAAAAGCAGCATACAGTGGTTTTTTGAAAATTTGTATTTGTCAATAACCGTTTTCAAAACAAAGGCACTATCTGTGGTCCCTTTTCCTTTGCAAAATCCAAACTGGTTTTCGCCAATAATATTGTTATCATCTATAAAATCAGATAATCTTTGGTTGATAATTTTGTTGAACAATTTTCCGATAGCGGAACTTACAGCAATGGCCCTATAATTGTTTGGATCTTTGCGATCACCCTTCTTATATATTAAGGAAAGAACAGACTTACTCCAATCTTCCGGATAACAACCAGAAGTTAAAACTGGGTTGAAAAGTTTTGATAAACTATCTGTCATGCATGGACCAACTGCTTTCAGCAAACTGTTACTAATATTGTCAAGACCCGATGCTTTCCCACGTTTCAATTCGCGCAACTTTGAAAGTATTTCCGATGGTGTGATAGGAGTATTGTTCAACTTTATTTTTATTTCCGGACAATAAAATGAATTATCATCATTAATAACGCCAGTATCTCCATTTTTAGAGTACAATTTGGAGAAAAATTCTACTGCGGTGTCGGGATTAAGTTGATTGTCACAATTCTTCTTTTGTCGCAGTTTGTTAATAAGGTCCCAGTATTGTTTTGGGTCGCTAGATTCCAAATCATCCAATTGTTTGTACAACGTACAAAAAAACTGTTTCTTTTTAAACTTTGTTTCCTTTTTGTATGCCTTCCGTATTGTAAAATACTTGATTCGTAAACCATCATTGGATGGATCATGCCGCATTTCATTTATAACTTTGTTTAAATTATTTTTCAAAGTTTTGCATCTATCATCAAACCACCGCCGTTTACGCATTGTGTTACCCTTACGGACCGGTAATCTCATGCACGCAGAATTGTTGATTGATTTCAAGATTGACATGAAATCTTGCACAGCTTCAGATGTACCCTTACAATCAATGCTGTAATCATTTCTTAGGAATTTGTTATGTTCAAGTTTAACCTTACTGTTATTAAGACGTTGTATAGCTTTCTCGTTGCTATCCGATGTCCATTTCAGTTTAGTTTGTTTTGAATATTTATATTTGTATTTTCCCTCCGTTGACAGGTTGCATTTAACATCATATTTGAAGTGAGTAACAAGCTGACAATGATCGGAAAATTCAGAGGGCAATTCTACGCAAAAATAATCGACATCACAGAAAAACATTTCCGATATAATAACGTAGTCAACAACACTGGCTCCATTATATTGATAGCTCGTGAAATGACCTAGTGTGTCTCCCACTTTTCTCCCATTAACTATCCGCAAACCCACATTTCTACACATTGCCAAAAGTTGATTACCGAATACATTAACATGTCGATCCATGTTTGCTCTTAGTTTCTCAGTGTCCAAAATGTAATGATCGGGAAGGGGGAGGTGTTTGTCATTATCGCCTGCAACGTGATCCGGTTTCTCTCCAATTCTGGCATTAAAATCACCAGCAAGTACAACCATATCATGAACTTGATATTCAAGTAAATGCGTTTGAATATTTTCAAAGAGTTTCATTTTCATTTCTCTTCTTGTATTCCAGTAACTTGAATTGCTTGGGGGAACGTATGCAGATATAAAAACAATCTTGTTGTCCAAACCAAACATCTTTCCTTTAAATTCAACGCACAATGCAATTTCATCTATCATTTTTGTGTTTTCAAAAAATGGTTTGAAACATGTTTTATAATAAAAGACAATACCTCCTCTGTCTCCATTTTGCCTAGGAAGTTCGACTTGCTCATACCCAGGTAAATGAACGTCGCTCTCCTGGTTTTGCCAGGTTTCAACTAATGTAATGAAATCATATTTAGTAATACACCTTAAAAAATCTGGATCTTGGAGTTTGACTCCCTGGACATTCCAAGCTGTGAAAGTCGCCTTTTTCGGCGTAATAGTTCTCTGATTATTCAATTCAATCATTATTGAAGCTAGGTACTATTGAAGTCGGAGCATAATGCGATGTTGGGACTAACATTCATATGAAATTAATAATCGTTATGAAACAAACGATGTAATAGTGATCGATATGACTACGCTTATGGGTATTTATGGCAAAGACAAGAATACTTGAATTCCAGTACTTGTATAGAATACGCACTCAAACCGGAATAAGACGTTCGATAAATAATTTGTATACATTTAGATTGGATAAAACTGCACTTCATACGTCGTATTGTAAATACGTCGTATAAGTTCTATGTCATCAAATCAAAATGTAACTGCTTTTAACTGGAATGCGTTACCATATAGAATATTGTTACAGAGCCAAATAAAGTGCAATCAACATATTGGTTATGAATGTTCTGCTGCTCAAATATAAGATATTCTGTATACAGTATATACCTATATATACGGTATATCAGAATGAAGTGTGAACAAATATCTATCACAGAATATCATTCCCGTGACACTACAGGTAGTACATTTGATAAAACTGCACGTAATTCAGAGATATCCCTCTGCATTGAAAACATCATTTTGTGTACATCAACTGCCATCTCCCTTCCTGGTATCGCTGAACGATCTATGTATGAATTATATTTCTGAAAGTTACCAACAAATGATTCACGTCCTCCCTGTGTCACAAATCTATTGTTATACACACACTCTTGATCTTTTGGGGTACCATACATTATTTCTCTCCCAAGAACTTCGAGACCCTGGTCACTCGGATGCCAATTATCATAAAAGTTTGACCGACTGACAAACCCGCCGCGACTTGAAAAGCTTGGCGCGTGATCAATAAATATACGATGCATTTTGTCACAAACACTGCGATAACATTCATTTGTCTCAAATATAACCCTATTCGCCCCAGCACGACTTGGAGTTGATAGCACTGATGAAACTCTGATTGATGCATCAGGATATATTCCCCGAATCAATGCAAGCACACCTGTTAATTCCCTGACATCCGTCCGAATTCCGTGCCGACAAGAATTAATGCCTACGTGAATTGTAATTTTATGCACATTTTCAATAGGATCTGTTGACTCAAACCAATCACGGAGGCCTTCTAATCTGGGACCTCCAATCCAAACTTTCCTAACGAATTCACCATCAACTGCCAATCGACGAGAATTCAGATAGTGCAAAACAGAATCCCCAACGACAAGATGTACTTTTTTCACCAATCCATGTCGCTCATTTCGTTGAAACTCAGATGCGATACGCGACGATCGTTTCTTCTCATCACGTGTACATGGCAGATCATTTTCACCGACTGAATTTTCTAAAATGTCAAATCTGTTGGATGTTTCAACATTGGAAATAATATTTTCAGCTACGAATGACTCACTATAGTTTGGGCATACCTGTGAAGCACCGTTGTTCTGACTGACATTACGATCGAGTGGATTGTGCTTGAAACTATGAGACTGCGTAATTTTTTTCTTTTTAGAGGAACTAACATTATTCTTCGTTTTACATTGAAGTTCACTTCTTAAAATTTGCTGTGAATTTAAATTGTTCATTTTAAGTTCAACATTTTCTTTCTTCAACTCTTCAACTTCAACCTCCAAATTGCGTATACGTTGATTGAATACATCCTCCATTTTTAACTGCTCCATTCTGATATCTTCAATGTGAGACTGGAGCTCCGTTATTGTCATACTCATCCTGAAGGAAGATGATGCTGCACTATAGTTGAGCCTTTTTCGCGACTTCTGAGTTTCTCTGACAGTTGGTGTGACGAAACTCGCATTATGTTTATTGTGTTTATTACCTGTACTATGATAAATAGAAGATGGAGTTTTTAATGTTTTTAATGAGGTGTTCTCGTTGTTTGGGGAATCGTACCCTGCAGTGCTGTGTGAAAACTCTGACAACGAATTTGATGTTGAAATTTCAAGTCCAGTTATATCACCATTATATTTCTCGTTGAATCCTAGTTGATGTACAATTGGGAGTTCTGATTCAAGCCACCAGTCTATACTTGTTCTCGTACCTTGTATCATTATTTTATTGTTAGTTCTGTAAATGTGAATAGTCGCCTTCCTCTTCGGCTTTCTTTTGGAAATAACAATAACATCCCCGACGACAACTCCTTTTTGGTCAGAAATTATTTTCTATACTGCACCATTTTTCTCAGTTTTCTTTGCCGCGTTCCAGTATCGAGACACAAATCCGCCATTGTATTTCTCAAAACGATTACTATCAAACTTGATGGTGACACATTTTCCTCGATCTTTAGTTTCTGAACACTCAGTGTCGTTAACATCGTTTTTTTTTTCTCAAAACCCTGTTAACGTTCAGTTCATATGGGAAAACATCCATGGACACTGATCCTTTCGGCAAACCTTTAACAGCCAATTCCGGGGTAGACATTATAAAGAATTAATTCCTGATGATCACATTTATCAGACACAACAATAAAACTTGCAAATCACTTACAAATATCGAATACATAGTCCCATCACCGCTCACTTCCGTCTTCAATAGTTACAAATAACTCTATACCATTATAATAAATAATATCGGAGCAGGAGCAATTTCTGTTGCGGCCATATCGCACGACGTCATGACGTCTTGATCCCAAGTTCATAGTTTATGAGCCAGTTAGTTAGATGACCCCGATTTTCTCTTAGGGTTTAATCGATTGCATGCCCGAATCGACAAACAGCAAGAATGTTTCAAGAACGATATTCACATATTCACACACGTATGGCAACTGATGGATGGACGGTAAAGTCAATCAATGAGGAAAAATGAGAGGGGGGGGGGGCATCAATACAGTCAATACAGTCTACTACCAGGGCACATTAACAGTAATATCATGTACTGAAGTTTTTGATCACAGAATGAAGCTCAGTGAATCCATTTGGAAGTTCTTTGGTCGGTCTTGCGTCCGTTTTCTGACTCGTTCTAGATGTTGAAGGTACCTTTTAACCTGGTTATGAAATAAACGCCTTTATGGCAAATAGAAATTCATTTTCATGTGACTCACTTTACACTACACAGGAGGATCAGAACGGGATCCAGGTGCATTCCAATGATTGTATTTTTATATACTGCCGTGCACTTACTATCGCCCAATTCAACAGCTTTCACCCGTGTATTTTTTTATCTGACGGAAGGTCTTGCCATTTTATTGAGTATCATGCCAAATTTATCGCCCCCACACTTTCTGATCACTTTCTCCCTATTTCTTTTTGGTTTTACCTCATGTCTATTGATAGAATTGTGATGTTCACGAACAGGGTTCATGTTTCATCGATGTAGTTGTGCTCTGAAGACGAACTGTCACCGCATATTCACTTTAGCAACAGGAAAAGTTTATTTACTCACATTAATGATTATGGATTCTTCTCTTTTAGAAATGGAATTTTCACCTCAGATACGAAAACTAATAGTCTTTGCATTCTAACAAATTTCATAATGATATACTGGACTAGAACATGTGATGTCGAATACTTCTAAATTAACAATTAGTTGTCCATAAACTCTCGTCCAGGGCCCACCTGAAGAAGTGGCGGCCACTGCAGAGGAACTCGACTGTATAGACTGCGTGAGAAAGCGATGGCTACATCAGCTGAATCCTTTGAGGTCAGTCCGCCCGAGGCTCAGCCTCTTTAGAGCATACTTGAAGATCTTTCGTTACTGGGTAGACGATCGTGAGGTAAAAATAGGAGGCCTGCTGCCAAATAGCCTGTTTTTTAACCATGATCGGACAATCTGTTCAGTGACCGTGGCAGCTTCAGCAAGTTTCTTGATCACTGCAATCACTTTCCTTTACTCCCTGGGGGCTGTAGTATATGCGTGGTCATTTGCTTCGTCCTTAGCTGTCGGCGTGTCTACAGCAACCGGTTATTGGTTTCCTCTTCATCTGAGGACGCGATGTGTTCCATCGTTTTTATTATAAAGGTGTCCAGCAGTAAAACCTCGCGTTTTTATTTATGCCAGTTCCAGTGGAACAGCTAAGTGGGGAGTTTATAGGCAACAAGCACAGCCGCGCCTATTCCTAGAATGACCAAGGTAAGCTCGCGGTTTTTCTGCTCATCCAATGGCGTATAAAAATCTGAAAGTTGAGGCTCGGGGCCAATGTCGTGTAGAATGTGGTCGTCTGCACCACTAACAACCAGAGCTTAGTCACGCATTGCCTTATCAACATCATTGAAAGTGCGAATAGCATAGCATTTACGCCGGAGTTCTTCGTTGAGATAGTCGAGTCGTTCTGTCCTTTTTCGAGACAAATTGGGTCTTGGAGTTCTTCATCGGCCTTATGATGTCGCATCCACATGGCATCTGTGCATGAGCTTTGTTACGTTGAGAAGAGGTAGTTTGATCCACCGAAGGCAAGTGCATTCACTAGGATGCCCAAACCAGCATCACAAGAGATGCCATTTATACTGACACTAGTTGTATAGACTACTTCGATATATCAGCTGGTGTGATACCTTTATCAGCGAGTCTTTTGACGCCGTGGTCAAGCCCAGCTCGAAAACAACCAAACCTAGATCTGTAGAAGGTAACTCAAATTTCCCTGGCGCATAATGCCCATGGCCATGCCAGATACCACAACCGAGTGGTAGGCCATATCCACTAGCAGCTTTCCGTCAGTATTTGGAGAAGCTATGACAACAACAGATAGAATGGGTCGAGCTTAACTTTTAAATTAGTAACAGGCTCCATGTCTCGAATACAGCGGTGATTGTAGGACAGCGGGTGGTGTTCGGTAGGTCAGCAGCCATAAACCTCCTATCCGGTCTTGTGATGACCAGACCGTTGACGATGCATGCATCCGGTCTTGTGATGATGTCCCAGCTGGCTGTTCTCGGGATTCATACCAGCACTGGAAGAACTGCCTCCTGACCACTCGCATGTATCACAGCCTTAGCCTCAAGTAACTATGCCAGCAGCTTTTCTTGTTTCAGTCTTCGTGCCGTGGTCCCTTTCGACCCAGCATCCACCTTCTCGGGGTCTTTCATCCGCATGTGTTGGCTCTCTTAGCGCCATCCCTGGTTGATGGGTTCATTCACTTATTTGAGACATTCAAACGGAGTTGTCGGCCTCTTCAGTGTCTGCATTTTTCCAGTGTGTTGTATTTTCTAACATTTGAAGGTATAGTGTGAGGGCAGGCATGTTCACATCGGTTATGCTTAGCTGTTGTCAAGACTGCGGTTTGCGGAACTAGGTACATGCCATGCTTGTGGTATAGCTGACACGTCGCCGAGCTTAGGGCATGCCCCACAAATAGATCAACCTCTAGGTCTGCAAGCAGCTATGTTTGGTTCTGCGGGGGGGGGGGGGGGGGGGGGGGTACAGTAACCATTGTTGCATAAAGCTGTTTGACTTCAGTGCCCATAATCTTCGTCAGTGCAGTGCCTAGCCCCGCCTTGTATCTTGCATAAAGCCTCAGAAGCTCTTTGCCGTCAATAGTGTCGAATATAGTCAGCCGGGGGGTCTCGTCCCAAGTATTGTTTACTCCCCCACATGCAGCCACTTCTGCGACAGTCCCTGGTTGACGTACTATATCCTTCCGGGTGGCACTGTCGCCATTAGTGGGCGTGAGATCTTCCCTTAGAAGTTGGCCGATAATGCCATACCAGTCCATATTAACTTTCTCGCTTCATTCAACACTATAGTCGCCGCGTCTAAGTGTAAAATACTCGTAAACTCCACAACACATAATCGCAACTTGGCAGGTAAGCAGATGTGCTTCCCACATGCTATTGCTTATTTTAGTACCTTATATAGCAGCCGGCTGATCAGTCTCTAGTATTTATTTATTTATTGGTGTTTTAAGGTCACATACTTATGCACAATGGCTAATCGTGACCGTGACAGTTTTACGGGTGGAGGAAGCCGGAGTACCCGGAGAGAACCACCGAGCAACGACGAGCAGCTGTCAGCTCTCCAACATCGTAACTCTGAACTCTGCACCGCAGCACAGGCAGGGTTAGATTGGTTGAAGACATGCGCACCATCGACGTGCAGTACGCCTCAGTACACAGCGTCATCGTGCCCCCATGTAGGCAATCGGGGTGAAGTGTCTTGCCCAATCAGTCTCTAGTAGGAGCTTGGCATGTTTCGGACAGCTGCTGACGCAACGCAGATCGTTTCTTACGTTCGTGGGGGCCGCCGATCACATCGTTCTCCCGAAGACAGTCTTCAAAACGTTCACGGTCCTTGCAGTGAAATAGAGGAACCCAGAGGATCTGCTCTCTATGGTCTTTTAGGACCCAGTTGTATTTTTGGGTCAGCACCCAAACACCCACACGTCTTGCTCTGCTGGTGGCCACCGAAGACCATCTCTGACAGCATGTCCTTTTCTTCGCAAGAGCCTTTGGGACGGAGCAGTCATCGATAATGTACAGGGTGGGTTTCACCGGGTCAGGTTGTAGAAGTCTCGCAAATAGTCGTGGAGCCACTCTCCATGGTGTACGATGTAGATTTCGGTGACCGAATACATGAGTGGACCCGGTATGCCTTACGATGACGAGAGAGAGAGAGAGAGAGAGAGAGAGAGAGAGGTGGGGGGGGGGGGTGAGAGAGAGAGTCTGTCTGAATGTGCCTTGGCAGGTTGTGGCCTTCCATCAGGTCAGATATAAAAACTGCCTTCCCGCAGCCGGTCTGGACACAGATGATCACTAAGTGGGGATGTCTGTGAGATATCGTAAGGAATTAATAGACTGTTGAGAAATGGCGGCCTTCCTCTATCTCGAGTTTGGTATCCATGACCACATACAGTTAGACGTTTAATACCCCGTCTTTCCGGTGACATTGGTGAACTGGGTGGCTGCACCTCGCTCGAATTTTCAAATCTCCGACCGCTGCCGTGAAGCTGGTCTTCATTGGTCATGTCAAGCCACATTGCGAATTTAGTGGTTAAGAACTCGCTCATGGTGACATCCGCTAGAGTCAGATTCACTGCGACCATCGTAACCTCAGGATGTCGTTTGCGTGGGAATGAGGTGGCAAACTATTTTGGCCTCATCCCGCTGCTGGTAGCCACGCATTCCATGTAGAGGGTGACCTCGACGTTTGTGATTTTCGAATTGTAGAAAGCTTTAGTTTCGCTGGCATGCGACGCTTCACACGTATCCCCGAAGAGCATTAGAATGCCCTTTATGCTTCTCGCATGGACATTCAGGTTGATATTCCACAGCACGTCGCTCTTATCTTTGGTTAGCTTGGGGAAATTGGTCATTTAGGGTGGCGAGGCGTCCGACATTCTGGTCACGAATGATTCTGGGCATGTCCAGCCAGGTGACCATCTCGTTCTCCAGGCTGATATTGTGGATGGTGTACTTGGCGGCAGTGTCTCCTGTGGCCTGGATAATTCAACTGTTACCATTTAGCCTCCCCCCCCTCCCCCAAGTACGCGCTGGTAAAAGGGCATGTGACTCTCTGGGAGCTCGAAATCTAAGGGTGTAAAGAACCTGTTGCCATAGGCGCCAGCAATGGCCTTGTCTTCTGCCTCTGCAGCGTCCTTATCACTTGCGTTGACCCGTTACTTAGTTACATTCCCGTCAGGCGCATTTTCGCCGTAGCCATGATAGACGTCATTGTCTTCGTTGCCATCAATCCTGATTGTGGTTTTCTTAACCACGGCATGCCCTAGGTTCTGGACCATGGTCCATTTGGCATTAATTGATGTGAGATTTATGGCGAGACGCGAGGTTCCAGGACAATATCATCAAGAGCTCCTAGATTGGGGAAACACACCAGCAGCTGCTGATTTTGTTTGTTGTCGAGGCTGAGTTCGTTATCACATCCGTGTGCCAGATGCGCTTGGTACCCAACGGCCCTCGCAGCTTGTGACATGGATCTGGATTGCATCATTGACTGGAAGACATCGTATTGCGTATATTGATTGAACCAGCCATCATAATTGTTCAACTTTCACTGGAACATAGATGATCACCCCCTCCCCCCCCACCTCCCTCCCTCCCTCATTCGACCACGACGACGTCGATCCAGACAGCCCCATCGGTGTGGATTGCGATATCTCTCTCGGAATGAAACCGAGAGATCCGCAAACGCTGGAGGTGGCGTCGACATTAAGGATAAGTTCTTTGCAGCAAGAGCTTCTGCGTTTAGTTGTTGATGGCTACTACAATGCTCTTGCCCAAACATGGAACACTTTTGCATAAGGCCGTGAATGCCCTAAGTTTGAGCTCAGTGCGGAGGGGCAGCTGGGTTGAAGGCCTACCCACACCCTTGACATTATCTACCTTCGTTGGCGGGTGTGGTGGTTATGCTGTCGCCCGCTATGAGCTGGGGTTTGTAAATTGGCAGCGAGGACAGCAGAACTGCCATTCAAAGCTATTACTATTTCTCAAATGGCTGGCAATGAATTGGAGAAAGCGACAGAAGCCGTAGACAGAGTAACTGAAGGATGGGGGGGGGGGGGGGGGAGCATTCAGATACTGCTCATTGTATCCCGACGACTATGTTAGATTTTGTTGAACTGGCAAGAAGGTGGATACTACATAAACTGAAGAGCAGGAAACGTACTTAAAGCCATCGAAGACTCTCCTTTTAACACCAATAGACTGAAGTACATCATCATGCAGAGAGCTCCAGGGCTCTGCAAGGCAGCGCAGACAACTCGATACGAATAAATCAACAACTTTGCCAAACTATCGCTGCTCGACAACTACAGTGCTCTGGAAAAACAGAAGCTTACTGAAACTGCCGGTATGGATTTAATGGGCTTATTTGACGCCGCATTGCGGAGCGCCTGCATGCCTTAGAAGATGAACGACCGGCTCGCTTGGAGGCAGGCTCCTCAAACCAGAGGTTCTGCTCTCGTAAATCAACTGACACCGAAAAATCATACACCGGATTCTCAACGAAAACATTATGCTTGCTGAGCATATTTGTACACCCTTTTGCGAGCAATGTATAATCATTGCTAGCATACTGACCGCAATCGGAATGGCCATCTCAACTCTGGTGATGGCACTGTCCGCTGGCGGAGGTGGCGCTTCACCAACACCTATCCCGGCTTCTCCGGATAAGGAAAGCTTGACAGAGTGGGTCAACAAACATCTGGGGCTCTTGTCTCAGTCTCAATCTCGCAAGAAAAGCAGCAGCTGCTCTCCCGGGCATTATTGGAAGCTTGGTGTCCTTGCTTCTTTCACTACTGAACAAAACGACCGGATGGCTTGCGGAAAATCTGTGGACCATGGTCCTCGCAGCCAAGGCCTCCTTCTCATTGCTAACCAAAGCTAATTATCATCGTGATGAGATAAACCAATCGCCAGTGGGAACACGGCAACACCGTCTACAATATGGATGATCTTTTCCTTGTCATGATGTACGCACAGAAACGGCAGGCATGGGTTCCTGGGGAATGGCAGGCAAGGCAAGCGAAGCCGTGTGAAGCCAAGAAGCGTTCGCATCATCGTTAACCCCCAGCGTCTGAGAATCCGTGGGCAAGCCTGGAAATAAGCAGATTGTCATCTGCAGAATGGGGTCCCTAGAGGGTGAATTTAGTGATGCCATCCTGCACAGCAGTGTAGATTTGCTAAATTTAGCCTCTGTGGACCTCAGTCTGAATAAAAGTCTCAAGCCTAAACCAAAAGAGGTAAACCAGAGGACAAATTGGCCCACTGTATGGGATAGCATCAGCAAATTCAGCCTCTCAGAAAATCACGCAAGCAGTGTGTCGGTGAATATGAGAACACCGGGGCGTACCTTGGTGTTTACTAAGGGTGGAATATCAGAAGATCCTACGCGATTGGAGGTCGAGCTGCCAAGGCCTGTAATATATCATGAGCCCGGTGTCCATTTGTCAAAGATCAGTACCACAGACAATATTCTCAATGAGTCATCCAGTACACTGCTAAGGGATGTGTCGGTTGAGAATGAAAATGTGGCAGTGATAGGACGGAGACCTTTCCACATCTGCAAGAGAAAAAAGCTCGCCTCAGTCCCCATCAACCAGCTAACAATTCAGGTTTTACATAAAGACGGAAATAAAGTGCATGTAGACTGTCTATCAGTCACACTGCATATTCGAGACATTGGCAGATATTGGACGACCACACGAAGTGATGACGTTCGCGACCCTTTCGCTAGCTGTTCTTGGAAATATATCCAGCTTTGGGAACCCAGGAAGAGAGAACGAACTATAAGAATACAGCTCTATGGTGAGGTATACCAGAGAAAAGAGGTTCCTGCCGTACTGTCAGCCCCGACCTCACCAGCTAAATTATCTGAGCTTGGCGATTTAGATTTGGGGGTGATAACCGAAATGCATCACTCAATGTGGTGAGTACAGGAAACCTGTAGCAAATGCTGGCGCGTGAGAATTCGACTTCATGCTCGCTCAATCTCATCTCATGCTGGGGCCCCGGCACAGCTCCAGAAAGGTGGTACTAGCCTCATATATTCTATTTGGTAGGAAGCCTTTATTCGTTGAGGAGACTAAGGCTGGATATGCTTTGAGTTGTGGAAACAAAAAGTCAGTCAATTTGAAGCTTCTGCCAGAGTTCTTTGCCTTAAACGTTTTTAATGGATCGAAGATAGTCATTCGGTAATCCTAGGGGTCCCTGCGTTTGACTTCGTGCCTGTATTACAAGAACTAGATCTAAAGTGGGCTCGACGATACGCGAATAAAGAGCATACTACCAACATCCGCGATGATGACGTTAAATTCACACTGAACGACGAAGAACACAGAATAACAGATTTCTGAACACCTCGATTAATACCTTTCATATTAGACCAATGCGGTTTCAGAGTTTACGGCATATCAAGATATTAATATATAGATATTGACCGGTATCTATTTAGAGATACATGGACATGGCCTATTACCATGGCAACATGGGTTTTTAGAGCTGAATGGTGATGGAAATGGCTACCTCGTTCAGGAAATCGACGATATAAAATCTCGTCTTACGGTTGG
Source organism: Pictodentalium vernedei (assembly GCA_031216915.1). Taxonomy (NCBI): domain Eukaryota; kingdom Metazoa; phylum Mollusca; class Scaphopoda; order Dentaliida; family Dentaliidae; genus Pictodentalium; species Pictodentalium vernedei. The sequence goes on along the minus strand of CM062297.1, from coordinate 456,715,496 downwards.
ACGTGACTACAAGCGCTCTCTCTCTCTCTCTCTCTCTCTCTCTCTCTCTCTCTCTCTCTCTGAAAGCAGTATCAACCAGGGGTTAACCCTCTTACAAGCACACCCACTTTAGCCATATATGGAGGACCTTTATGTACGCCTGTGTGCGAGGAGCTTTAATAAAATTTATGACATACCTGAAACTCTATAACCTGATTAATTGTTGGAAAGGGCTCTCTAAGCCCTTTCCAACAATTAATCAGATGGTAGGTTTGACCTGCGCCTACCAGAAAGTACGGATAATCATCATGATATAGGTGACAATAGTCGCTTTCGGCAGCGTAAGTGTTAATTTTGCGGATGACATTGAAACGTCTGTATCGGCGGCTAGCTTAGGGCTTGAACTTGACGGGGTTTGATTATTATCTACTACAGTCACTGCCCCAATAGTTATATCCCTATAGAGACAGCCGCCGGCGCTTGCTCTCTTGTTAGTATCTTTGGGAAATTCATTAACCGCCGCCGCCCGGCGAAGAGGCCAAGAAACACGAGACGATTTGCGTGTTGGCAGAGGCCAGACTCTCCACCATAGCCGATCTCTGTTCTAAAGACCTGATAGACAACAAAATGACTGATTCGAAGTTTTACGTTCCTTTAGCCGAAGACGTTAAGCGGGCTTGAGTCAAATTTCAGGTAATTTTCTCCAAAGTCCAGAAAAAGTCAGAAAACAATAACCCCAATAAATTATATATCAGTTTTTTTGGAATGAAACATAGATTTTGTGGAAATTAATATTTGCCATGGAACTGTTATCATGTGGCAGAATGCACTGTCTGAAAGTTTGTTATGGCATAAGTAAGAGACCTGATTGTATACAATAAAACACCTTAAATTTACTGAATGGTTCAATACTGCAATCCTTCTAGTACAGACTCGGGGTAATCTTTTTCTCATTCTTGCAGGGAACGCACAGCAAGACTAACTGTAATTTAGGATGTCCACATTTCACAAGGGTTGCCATTTTTCTTGTGTTTGTTTTCCTTTTATGAAGTTCACCAAGGGTCAAATTCACACAGTTCACAAGAACAAGTATGGAGCAATGTCAAATGAAGAATGTCCAATGTGGCTTTTGTCAGTCTACTTTGATCATACCACCCCCCCCCCCCCCCCCCCCCACACACACACACAATTCTGTGCCATTTTGCATGAGATATGTGTCAAATTGGTAAAAAAGACGAGATTGATTCACCAAAAAGCGAAAACTACCAAACTTTCTCATTTGGTATTATATGTGACCATTTCTGGGGTTGCATGAGCAATGACAGCTGCTAAGAGTGCCATGTGAATGGCCAAAACAACAAACATGGCCTTCCTGCATGCAGAATACTTACATCAATCGGCTTCGTGAAGTTAGAAAGCATGGATTCTAATTCATTTGTGAACATGGTTTCGTAGGCTTCATTTGTTTTGAAACTATCACCCTTCTGTAGTTGCTGTTTGGGGAGGCATGACTGTTGCTTACTCGTGGGATTTAAGAACATTAATAACTGTTCTGCTTACCAATACTAATTTTATAGCCAGTAAATTACCGACCTGAACAATATCGCAATTATAATGGTTATGAAATTCATTCATCTGAAAACTTACGAGACGTTGTGGTCTCATTTCGGTAATTCGTGTCATTCAGGCGGCTTCATGCTATTTTTGACAACAGATTGCCAATATACATACATTTTTGCACCCTTTTGGTGCCAATAGCAATCAAAATCGACATTGGTCCACCTTACACACAAATGGGGTTGCGCGAGGAAGAAAGTTAAACTGACGATGGTACTAAATGTCACTATATTTGGTGAACAGTAAAATAACTTTCCGAACATTCTCCTTGACATTGGTCTTCTTTTTCGATTAGCAGACTTCACCAAGCCTTCTTTACGTCACAAATATAGTTCGGCTACAGGCAAATTATTTTTTCGTAAATATACTATTGTGAGGACTGCAATGTATGTTGATTGGAATATATTTTTGTTTTCAAATATAATTTTCCAGTTTTATGTTTTGATCATCGACAACAACCAAATAATAGATAGGAGTTCGAATCGGTGGCGTATTAACCCTTTACCTAACATGAAAAGCAGACGACACTGGCAAACAAAATTCTTGAATAAATATTTTTTTTCATTTTTTGTCTCAAAAACATAGGTTATGACCCCTCATTGGAACGAGCTCGTTCCAAAGAGGGGTCATAACCTATGTTTTTGAGACAAAAAATGAAAAAAAATAATGAAAATTAATTGGCGATTTCTGTGAATAGCGCTGGCCGGTTTTGGTCATTACGTTGGGTAAAGGGTTAATCCCTTGCTGAAACTTGCCAAACTTTCAAGTTTCTACAGTATACTGACTCAACATTGCTACTAAGGACTGTATCTCGCCATTATCACATTGTCAGTTGAATATTTTCATATGAATGTATCGTGTGTTATACATTACATAGCCTCTCAGATTCGAAAACATCAGTGAAATGTTTGTAGATTTCAGATCTTAGGAAATCAAGTTGTTTCCCAACTTGGCTAAAAAATCACGTGATCATAACAACAAGCATGTCGTCGAACACAATCTATAGTTTGTGGTCATCAATTTTTCTCTGAGCATTCTCACCATTTTGGTAATGAAATGATAAATATGCTTTCTCCAAGTATGGAGGGTGGAGTCTTTTATTTACAACTCAGATATTCGAATTACAGATCTATTTCTTGTTATTCCTGTTGATTACTTATGCGGCTGGCAATTTGTTTGCCATTAAAAGCAAAACAATTGTAATTCTTTTTTGAAAATGTGGATAAATTCAGGTTTTGTGTACTTTTGTCGTTATTTTGGTATATAATATGTCGCTATTCCCCGCTTTAATTCGAATTTAGGGCATTGTGGAAATTTTTAAAAAATGTCATAAGTCAAGCTGGACGACCCCTTAAATTCAGGCAACTAATGAGTACGATACGCGACAAAGAGTCGCAGAAACAAACTCTTGACCCTGGATTAAAAAAAGGAATTGAGCTTGTTTATACGTTAGGAGACGCGGAGTCTGCTACGACCATTAGCACCATCAGCGGAATGTTGATATGTTAGATAGTTGTTTCATATTGGGTTTAAAGTGAGATCCAAATAGAGTACCCAAGATGCCACCGACCTGGCTTCTGGTTGTATTTATTTTAAAAAGTCGAAAACCTTCCACAATGATAGGGCTAGTGGTTGGTATTTAGCTCCGACAAGCTCCGGCGGAAACACTGTAGCATTATCCGCTGACCCGAGTGGGGGAGGGCCATTAGCATTCAAGCCCATTGGCTTCGGTCGTCCAGCTTTGAACTAGTACGATTCTTGAACAGCGCGCCGACGTAGCTGATGTGTTGAACCGCACCACATCGAAAGGCTTTAACATACCCACAAGCAGATTACCAATCCTGTTTACTGCAGACATACAAGGAATCGCTGTACCCCGTGACTGAAAAATTTACGAGAAGGTATTTATATAGGACACGTAATGTGGCAACACTTTTGTTACAACAACCACTTTTGTTGTAGCTCACCACTTTTGTTACAACATTTGCCCACTTTTGTTTCAGCTCACCTCTTTTGTTACAAAATCAACCACTTTTGTTACAAAATGAGCTCACCACTTTTGTTACAACAATCGCCCATTTTTGTAACAAAAAAACTCGCTCACCACTTTTGTTACAACAATCGCACATTTTTGTTACAATTTTTGTCAGTGTGATTTTAAAATGAAGTAATCTGCAAGTACTTGGACGTGACGTTCAGTCATGATTATCAAAACCTAAACCCGTTGCGTATATGTCCGGTGCCAACATCATATACACAAGTGTGCAGGAGTTCTAAAGTTGACTATTTTCGGAAAATTCTAACCTTAAGGGCAATGGGACCTCTGTTTCTTTCCAGAGCTTTTGGACACAGTCTTCTTGGATGAGGCGTCTTTTTACTTTGTACAGAAATGTACTGAATGTCTCGCCATTTGTCTTCTTTTAAATTTTTATTGAAAGAATTGACTCTGTTGAGTTGGGCCTTTTGTCAATACTCTTTAACCCGTCACCACAGTATTTTAGAAGGGCGCAGTGGCCCACTGGATAGCGTGTCGGCCTTGTGGTCGATAGGTCATGAGTTCGCTAGTGTCACGCGCGTTGTGTCCTTGAGCAAGATACTTAACCGCACTTGCTCGAGCGGGATCACGGTGGCACAGTGCGCTGATGCGAATAGCACGTCGATGGTACACGCGCCTTCAACCACAGCTAATCATGCTTCTGCCGGGTTAGTAAGTTGGAGAGTCTGACAGTTACTCGTCGCTGATAGGTGGTTCTCTCAGTGGACTACGGCTTCCTCCACCAGTAAAGCTGTCTGTCTAAAGTGTCGTGAAACCCCAATAAATAATAAATAAATAAATAAATAAATAAATAAATAAATAAATAAATAAATAAATAAATAAATAAATAACAGTTTTTAGAAATGAAGTAAAAGTTTGAAAAATCTGTACAGAAATCATTAACATAACAATAAAACTATGAATGTCATTGGAATGAGATCACCGATCCTGTTCCAATGAGACTCAGACTTGTATTGTTTTTTTGATAAATTGTAATGTTTGTTTTTACGGTATTAGTCTTATTGTGGGTAATTATTTAACTTTTCTGGCCTCTCTGTTAGATACACGTTTACCGATAAAGATCTAGTAGGCCGATATCGAGTGAGAAAACGTATAGTGGTAGTGTGTGGTCTGCGTGGGAGTGGGGTGGGGTGGGTGGATTGGAGGAACACCGATTATACTCCGGTACAGTATATATTTTCTTTAACCCCCTCACACATAGTGCTTTCCTGTTTAAAAAAAATCCTATATTGGCGTAAGTCTCACTTTCCTTCAAATTTAATAAGTTATTGAAACCCTTTCATGGAGCAGGTTACAATGACAATCATATTAGTGTTGTTTTGTACAAGAAGTTCAAATCTATTCCAGGTAGTGCTGGATTTATTAATATTATTAATATTTGGTTATCTGCTGGGTACTATACCCGGCGATACTCTCTTTTAGGGGAGGGGTCGTCTTCAGGGTTTACTCTACAGGCGGAACTCTCGAAGGGGGGGGGGGATACTCTGGTAATTTTCACGCCATCCGGCGACCAGTAATACATCTATATGACTGCATTCTCTTGTAGTGTAACGGGTCTTTGTAGTAATGGGACTTCGGAGTTATGGGCCTTCTGAGTAATAGGCTTTCGGCTTTTCGGGGGCTTCCAGACCATTTCCTTAGGTTTCGCTCTACAGTTTCGCACTATTTCAAAGGGGTGAAATTCTAAATATAAGACATATGCTGAAACTAATGCCATGTAAATTGGAGATATATTTTTAGTGTCAGATATATGATTACATTAGGCTATTTGGCGGACAAGAGAATTTGAAGTTTTGGTCCTAAAGTTCGAGTCTGATGCATAGGGGGAAATTACCAGATGAATTATGGAAAACAGTGGCTTCAAAAATCGGCTACTTTTTAAAATTTCATTTTTACCCGGGTTTTTACATTTTAGAAACAGGGGTTTATATACTCCTGGGTTAGGTGAGTGGGGATAGTGGGACAATTCTGCTTTTAAGGCTGCTGGATGGCTGAAAATGACTGGTATCGGCATTTTTTCATGCTATTTTGTAGGTTGAAGTCTTGCCTTTGACAATAAATTATTTCACCCACTTTCAGATTATTTATTTCTACTTAGTCAGATAGTGTTATATGTTTTTAGTGGATTTGGGAAATGGAATACATGTTATGGCTTTGACAACTAAGTTCTAAGTTACAGAATATTTGCATTTGAAGAGAATGCATGGCATGTCATTTCAGAAAATACCTGGAAAACTGTGGAGCAGAACCTTATACCATACGGTAGGACGTGGTTACAGTGGAGCGGAATACCTTCTTCTTGGACAGGGGCGTGTTGTGAGGGTGTGTTCGATTCAGCTGGAGTACATCGAATCACTACAAACAATCCAACAACGACCCAAACCTACCCCAACGAACCGAATTCCCACCAAAACTTCTCCAAACGGACCTTTGTGATCTTCGCCCACACGAGTACAAGAAGCCTATTGGGAGAGGCTTCAATGAGACCCTAACTCGTAGCTCTCATGGCCTCCCCTGCCCTCTTAGCCCCACCTCATGGCCTTCCCTGACTCATAGCCCTCACCGCTTGGCCCCATCTTGCCCTCATAACCCTTTAGTGAACATCTTACGTATGAGGATAAGAAGTCTATGAGGTGAGGCCTCATTGAGGCCTTACCTCACACCCCTCTTATCCTCATATCACTTCAAATGATCACTAGTGGTCACCTGTGGTGATCATTAGTGATCGCCTGTCGTGATCACTAGTGATTATTCTCCCTGTATGAGGATAAGAGGGGTGTGAGATGAGGCCTCTATTATGAGGTAGAGACAGTAGTAGCAGCGGGTAGCTCCCTGTGGATGTATAGTTCAGGGGTCTCGTAGAAGGCACGTGTAAGCCTGCTGGAGGCCAGGAGGGTAGCTGGTCGACCAAGTTAAAGAGAAATCATAGCGGATTCCACTGGCAGGGCTAGCGGACGCGGCTCAGACAACCCAGGCTTGGTTATCCCAGGTGGCACACGAGTGGACCCCCTATGAGACCCCTGAAACGATATTTCCTCGGAGCCACCTGCTGCTACTACTGCCAATACCGCAGAACAGAGGCCTCACCTCACATCTCTTTTATCCTCATGTGGGAAGAATGATCACTAGTGATCACCACAGGCGATCACTAGTGATCACTACAGGCGATCACTAGTAATCACTTAAACCGAAATGTGGATAAGAGGGGTGTGAGGTGAGGCCTCACCGCACATCCCTCTTATCCTCATACGGGGCGAATGATCACTAGTGAACCACCACAGGCGAAATGTGGATAAGAGGGGTGTGAGGTGAGGCCTCACTGCACATCTCTCCTATCCTCATACGGGGAGAATGATCACTAGTGATCACCACAGACGATCACTAGTGAGGTGATCCAACAGGACGAGCGAGAGCGACATAGTGGCCCTTCTTCCAGAAGGCCTTGCCCCCCACATTTGACCCAATACCTCACCAACCCTTCCAGGGAAGGCCTGCCCTGGGTCCTTACTCCCACATCCCGACTATGAGCGACACAGGTCATCGGTGACCCAAACCTAGTGGAGAAACTTTGACCAGAAGACCTCCCCATGTGACTCACCATTCCATTCATGTGTGACCCGGTAACCCACCCCAGTGATCCTATCCCTAGCTTCCCCTGTCATTCATGGGAACTTGTCCTCGGGACCATTCCAAATGACCCTGCACCAGACACCCTGGCTTCGAGTGACACAGCCCCCCCCCCCCCACCCCCTCCTTCCAGAAGTCTCATCCTCATCCACCCAGTGACTCTGGCCTCACCTGACACCCCTCTTATCCTCATACGGGGAGATGATCACTAATGATTACCATAAGTGATCACTAATGATCAATCGAACCGAGATGAGGATAAGAGGGGTGTGAGGTGAGGCCTCTCTGAGGCTTCACCTCATAGGCCGCTTGTCCTCATACGGGAGATGTTCTCTATAGGGCTATGAGGGCAAAATGATGCTATGAGGTGAGGGCTATGAGTCAGGGAAGGCCATGAGGTGGGGTTAAGAGAGCAGGGGGCCGTGAGAGCTATGCGTTAGGGCCTCATTGAGGCCTCTTCCCATATGCATTTTGTTCTCGTATGGGCCGAAGCCCACAAAGGTCCGTTTCGGTAAGTTTCGGTGGGGATTCGGTCCAATAAAAGGTCCGTTGGGGCAGGTTTGTGTCGTTGTTGGCTTGTTTGTGGTGATTCGAGGTGCACTCGCTGAATCGAACAAACCCTCCGAACACGCCCCTGTCCAACAAGAAGGCAGTTGGGCTCCTTAGCAACCATGTGCTACCCTAACAGCCAAGATGGCGGCGCCCATAGTCAAAATGGCTGGTAGGAAGAGTGCGTCACCTTAGAAACACGTGCTGCGCATACACGATGGGATCACGTGTCACCATGGGAATGACTTCGCAAGATGGCCCCTCACGCGTGTTACCATGGTAACCTCACACCACCCTTCCGGTCAGGTGACTGGTGACGTCAGCTGAGAACTTGCATGAGAACCTTCTGAAAGGGCAAGAAGTCAACATCACATACTACTAAGGTCCAAGGCTCAAGGAGTTGGAATCTCCTATAATTGGCACAAATAGGCACGTACCATTTCAGATATACGTGTGTGCATGCGCACGATACACTACATATCATCACGACAATGAGGTCGCAATGTGGCAGGTTACAATATCTCCCAATAATAAGCAAAGGTGTGGCATTACTACTGAACATGCGCGTCAATGTTTGGCTTGATAATTATTATTGGATTGTTGGTGTTTTGTAACATTTTAATAGCTGAGGCCATATTGTGTCGAAGGTAGTTTTACATGTGGAGGAAGCCGGAGTACCCGGAGAGTAGCACCGAGCAGCGGCGAGTAAATGTCAACTCTCCAACGTCATAATCCCACAGGAGCAGGGTCAGCATTGGTTGCAGGCATGTGTGCTATCAACGTGTGGTACGCCTCAGCACATGGCACAACCCTTCTTCCAAGCGGGCAATTGGGATTACGTGCCTTGCCCAAGAACACAGCGCAATTTACCCCGGCCAGGCATCAAACTCACAACCTTCCGATCTCAAGACCAACGCTCTAACCACTGTCCAACCGCGCTTCCGATAATCATGACGTCACGTCTCGCATTACTTGCAGATTACTACTTCATTTTTCACACTGACAAAAATTGTAACAGTAATGGGCGACTGTTGTAACAAAAGTGGTGAGCGGGTTTTTTTTTTTTTTGTTACAAAGATGGGCGATGTTAACAAAAGTGGTGAGCTCATTTTGTAACAAAAGTGGTTGATTTTGTAACAAAAGTGGTGAGCTATAACAAAAGTGGGCAAGTGTTGTAACAAAAGTGGTGAGCTGTAACAAAAGTAGTTGTAACAAAAGTGGTTGCGACACACGTAATGCAATTTCGCACTCCATGGTGTTCTCCAAGTTGAACACAAACACTCGGTGTTATTTAGCGTATCGTGATTAGCTGACATTTGCAGTTTCGAAATCAACCCCTCTCTACCATTTCGGTGAATAGTAGAGCAAATTGTGTCCTAGCGCGGACTTCCGTGTGCAAGGCTGTTCACCACAGGTCTCTCATAGGCTGTAATCATTCCAAACACTAACACCACAGCTCTGGTAAGCGGTATGGAAAGGCGCCGTGTTTAATCTGTCAGTTGCGTTGGACACAGTAAATAGCGACAATTCTCCTCGGACACAGATTGGCTTGTTTTTACGGGAATGGTCAGATTCTATGCCATATAATCATGGAGGTTCCGTTGTCTAACACGACACCCCTCCCACCCACCTCTTGGCATCGTTCGTCATCTCGGCCCTCTGTTTGTTCGCAGGTAGCCTAACAGAGGAGGTTCTGGTCGATGAACTGATGCTTTCTGGATCGGGATCTGGCACCCCCCCCCCCCCCCTCCTCCCTGTTGCTCTCTCTCTAACTAGTTGGGGAATACGGGTTGAGAGGCTCAGATGATCGCTCTTTGCTTGTCTGCTCGCTCCCTCTGCAGTTAAAGCGGACATTTTCACAGGTAAATCAATCTTCCATTTTAGTTTATTTCGTTGGTTAACCCTTTACCCATTGTAATAGTGCACATTGGCTAACGTTATTCATAAAAATGGCCATTCAAATGTTATTTTTTTTTCATGTTTTGTCTCAAAACCATAACTTAACAAGTTGATGCGAGCTCGTTGGGCTCGTTCCAGTGAGGTGTCATAATCTATGTTTTTGTAGCAAAAACTAATTTCCTCTACTAATTATTCAAACAAGTGTTGTCTACTATTCGGGTTGGGTAAAGGATTAACCCTTTACCCGACGCAGACGATATCAAAATTTATTATTATAAATATCATTTTTTTAATTTTTCAAAACATTTCAACAAAACCATATTATGTGACCCCTCATTGGAACGAGCTCGACGAGCTCGTTCCAACGAGGGATCACATGATATGGTTTTGTTGAAATGTTTTGAAAAATAATATTTTTTCAACTGCTGTATTTGCATATTACGCGGGCGGATGCGGGCAATTCGTTGGGTAAATGGTTAAGAGGTACAAAGAATAATGCTTTTGAAGCCAGATGAGACAAAGCCCTGACAGCCAATCTACGAACAGACTGATTGGTGTGTTTGTTTGGTTTATTGGGGTTTAACGACACCTTCAACAGCCAGGCTCACATCCTGTCGAACAGTTTTACGGGTCGCGGAATCTGGAGTACTCGTAGAGAACCACCGAGAAACGGCGAGCAACTATTAGACTCTCCGGCTTTACTTACTTTGTACAAGAAGGTTTAGAAGCGGTTTGAGGCAAGTGCACCATCGACGTGCTGTGCGCATAGTCTTGCCCAAGGACACAACGCCATTACCGCTGGTTAGGGTCGAACCAGTCACCTTTCGGTTTGAAGGTTAATGCTATAACCACTGAGTCACCGCGCTCCTGGTGAATGAATGATTGGATGTTTGTGAGCCGTCGTAACCTGACACAGGACTATGCTGGTTTTCCGCTTTGATGATACAGAACAATCGTTATTGTCTTCTAAAAAGATTAACCCTTTACCTAACGAATCGCCCGCATCCGCCCGTGTAATATGCAAATTGAGCAGTTGAAAAAATTAAATTTTTCAAAATATTTCAACAAAACCATATCATGTGACCCCTCAGTGGAACGAGCTCATTGAGCTCGTTCCCATGAGGAGTCACATGATATGGTTTTATTGAATTTTTTTGAAAAATTAAAAAAAAATGATATTTAAAATAATAAATGTTGATATCCATTCAGATGGCTCAGACATTGAATGATACCAGTCTTGCGGAGCCTCTACCCTTTGACGGAGGATCTTAACAACGTCAAATGTGTACGGTCTGCCAGGGTCTCCAGTTGCCACCATACTGAATAGACCCCCTCCCCTCCCCTCCCTGCCTCCTCCCCAATAATATTTTCTAGTCGGGACATTTTCATCTAGAATGGAATCTTGCTTGTAATTATGTGCTTTTTTACAAGATTAGACTGGAATCAAACCTGCAGAAAATATTTGCATTTAGAAACAGGACCTAATCAACTTCGGAAGGAGTAAAACGTAAGGCTGAAGATCGTGAGATTCTTACTGTGAAGAGTACTTTTCCTGTGAAGACAACGTTGAAAATTAGTTCACGACAATAACTTCAGTTTCATGCCAGAAAGATCCGCTAAATTTACACAGGGAGTACACATGGAGAAGAATCCTATCGATTTTAAGTCTTCAGTCGTAAGGTCGAAGTGACATGACTGTTGCAGTAAATAGATTCTGTAAAAATTGGTTTCTAGTCAATAAAGCTAGGTTTATTTAACCCTTTGCCCAGCGTAACGTCTAAAGTCAGTCAGCGTTATACACAAAAATCATCATTTAATTTTCTGTATTTTTTTCATTTTTAGTCTAAAAAATAGCTTATGACCCCTCTATAGAAGGGTCATAGGCTATGTTTTTGACGCAAAAATTAAGAAAAAAATCGTTATTCAAGAATTTTGTTTGCAAGTGTCGTCTGCCTTTTGTGCAGGGTTAATGCAGATCCACAGAATCCATATGGTAGGTAGACCCACCCTCGTGGAATGAGCAGTACCATATCTATTTCAGGTTTGCCATGCCAAGGTAAAGATCCCTGTTACTAGGAATAGCATTTTTATAACTAAACCAAACTTGCAAAAAAGTATCTGAATATGCAAAAAAGAAGAATCCTATTGATTTTGGAGTCAGTATCCACGATGTCGAAGGTTACACGTCTATTTCAAAAACTCGAACTTGTCCGAAAAATTAAAAAAAAACTTTAATTTTGAAGGGTACATGTCGGCCAAATTTTCTGGTTATACACCATAGTAGTAACCATACCCATATCAAAGGGGAAGAACCTCATCAATATTTGGGCTATGAGCGATAACATTAGTTCTTTTTACCACGGCTTAGCCAAACTTTCAGAAACCATTTGTACATAGCAAACGAAGATCCCTATCGATTTTGAATCTACATAGTATTTGTGAGTTTAAACAACAAAGTACTGTTACAATAAATAGAATTCGTCGAAAACCACACAGGGCAGGTAGGCATGGAAAAGGAAAAAGTCCATTGATGTTCAGGAATTTTTGTCGAAGGTCAAGGTCACTAGTACTAAAAATAGCAATGTTTGTTTGTTCAGTTGACAGCAGTGCCATGCCTGTGGGAATAGAAAAAAGAGTACTCCTCTATATATATATCGATTTTGTTTTGGGTTTTTTTGGGGTGTTTTTTTTTGGGGGGGGGGGGTGGGGGGGGTGAGGGGAGTAGCTATAGGACCTGCACATTTAAAAATTTGTGGTCGAATCGAATCTCAAAGTGAATCAGGCAGATATTGTTTAACCCTTTACCCAACGTAACGGCCAAAACCGGCCAGCGCTATTCCCAAAAATCACCATCCAATTTTCATTATTTTTTCACTTTTTGTCTCCAAAACATAGCTTATGACCCCTCAATGGAACAAGCTCAACGAGCTCGTTCCAACGAGAGGTCACAAGCTATGTTTTGGACGCTAAGAATGAAAAAAATTAGTTATTCGAGAATTTTTTTTGTCGTCTGCCTTTCGTGTAAGGTAAAGGGTTAGTCAAAACGAATCACAAATTGAATATTACGGCTCTTCAAGTTGTAAATAATGCACCTTCTCGCGGTCGTAAATATTACCAATCTTCACCCAGGCACTGTATTTAACCGTCCCTCGTTTGTTTGAGCTAGTCCATCAAAACGCTGCATATCCCAAAATGAAATCAGAGTAGTTTCGGAAGCGGAACATTCCTAAACACTTCTTCCATCATCATGTGTCTTGTAAAGGAGACCTGGTGATAGCAGAAGAGTTCAAGAGGAGACACTTGGTAGAATTTTGAGAACGTCGCGACAATTCGAATATTTCAGAATTAGCGCAGTTGGGATCGAATGAAATCGAACTTTAGAGAAAGAGGCGGCGGAACCAGGGGGGGGGGGGGGTCAGGTGACACGTGCCCCTCCACTTTTTTCCACCGACATGTTTCGTGGTTACACAATGAGGTAAAATGGACGCAAATGTGACAATATACAGGCATTCCTGTACTATATTATTTGCAAATCCAAACAACATTTGTGCCAAAGAATCCCACCTTCGGTCCGTTTCTTCTACTTCGACCATCTTCCAGCCCAATGGTATACCATGGTATTACCAGGGTATTTTGGGATTTACCATGGTTTACCATGGTACTTTTTTATAAGGGAAAGGCTAGCCTTCGAGTTGGAAGACGATTCAAGTAGAACAGTATAGTGACCACACCGCGGCATGATCATCTAAGGGAGACACTATAGTGTGTCACGGTACATTTACCAATATAGGATTGTAACTTTTTCTTCCACTTGGCCGAACCACGGTAGCCTTAAACATTTGTGCCCTTCCACTTTTATCGAGCTTCCGTCGCCTGTTTAGAGACGATTTCGAACCAAACCGAATTTCGAAGCTTCACATGGCGCTATAAAGTAGCCTCCAGTCCGCCGCGCTTTGCTAGTATATATATTTTTTATTGAAATATAGCTGTTTTCTGCGGCAATCCCATGATGTATACGAAGGAGTCGTTTGAGAAGAAAAATGAGAATGTGATGAATAGAAGTGATTGCTGACTAATATCTAGCCTCTTTAACAGCCGCAAGTTACCATAATATTTAGCCCTTGAATTATTCTGGATAATTTGCACTGATTTATCTCCAGTGCGTACATGAAAACGTATTGTCCGTTTGTCAATAGACATTTGAAAGGAATGGGAAAGGTCCGTATTGATAAGCTAAATCTATACAACAGCTCTTCGTTTACTCCATTTTACAGAATAGCTGTAAGTAGACCATGGAAAACAAAATTATGGAAATGTATGAATTGTCGATTACTTGACACTTTAATTCGACTCTATTTATTTATTTATTTATTAAGATGTATTGACACTTTAACGGCCAAGGTCATATCGGTGGAGGAAGCAGGAGTACCCAGAGAGAACCACCGAGCAGCCACGACGATTGGTTGAAGACATACGCACCATCGACGTGCAGTACGACTTAGTATGCGGCGTCATCGTGCCCCCATGTGGACAATCGGGGTTAAGTGCCTTGCCCAAGGACACAACACGGGAGTCCGAATCGATCGCTCAGACGGTCACCCATCCAAGGACTAACCGGGCTAGATGTTGCTTAACTTCGGTGATCTGACGAGAACCGGTTACCGCGACGCCCCCCCCCCCCCCCCCCCTCCACACACACACACACACACACACACACACACACACACACACAATTCGACTCTTATTAAGTCTTCGTGTGGCGAATCAGGAAAAGAGCGATTAGAAAAACACAAAAACGCTATTCAAATGATATTTTCTTATTTTTAGCTCACCTTACTACAAGTCCGTCGCCCGTCGCACGTTAACTTTTGCAAACTTGGCTTCTTCTTCACAGCCATTCAGCCAAATTCAAACATATATTGCACAAACCATTTCTGGAGTATACCCTTTCTATTTTGTTCAAATGAAGCTGCTGCCTTCCTCGGGCTCTGGTCAATGATGTCAAACCCCCAAAATCTTTAAACATCTTCTTCTCATGAACCACCAGAGAAATTGCCTTGATATATGGTATGGAACACTCTTTGGTATTGAAGATTAAAGTTTGTTCAAGGGAAATTGGTAGATCAATATTTGGGCTCTCTGTGGGCATATACCCATTTTGGGCTCCGCCCAAAATTTTATTTCAAGAACCGATGGGTCGATTTGAACCAAATTTGGCATGTAGTATAAGTGGGTCCAAAGTACTTGATTGATGCCCGATTTTTTTTTTTCGTAGCCCCGTGGGTACCCCAGGGGCTAAACATAGAAAAAAATTCAAATGCCCATATTTCCCAAACTACAAGGAACAGAGAACTGTAGTTTTTGGTATGAAGCATCCTTTTGACAAGTAGAATGGATTAAAAAATATGGTCATCGGTTGTGTCAGGGTGTTCTGTAGGGGCGTTTGAAAAAATGCTGAGTCAGCATATTTGCAAAAAATTGAGAAAAAAAACATTTTCTTCAGAACCGCTGATCAGAATCTTTGATATTTGGTATACAGCATCCATAGGACGGTCAAATACAAGTGTGTTCAAATCGAGCCCCTCGGTTCATATTTGGGCTCAACACAGGAGCCCAAATAGTTAACTTAGGGCGCTAAGGGGAATAAGCTTTAAAAATCTTCTTCAGATCAAACAGTCGGATTCTTTTGATACTTGGTATACAACATCTCTACAGGGGTCAGATTGAAGTTTGTTCAAATCGAGTCCCTGGGTTAATATTTGGGCTTCCTATGGGAGCCCGAACATCAACTTCAATATGGGGAATAATCTTTAAAAATCTTCTTTTTCAGATCCACCAGTCAGATTCTTTTGATATTTGGTATGCAGCATCTCTACGGGGGAGACGTAGATTCACGTTTGTTCAAATAGGATCCCTGGATGAATATTTGGGCTCTTTATTGGAGCCCAAATTTTAACTTAGTGCAATATGAGAAAATTTCTTTTAAAAATCTTCTTTTTAGGACCCACTAGTGAGAATCCTTTTATATTTGGTATGTGACATCTCTAGAGGTGTAAGATTCGAATTTGTTCAAAGCGAGTCCCTGCGTTAATATTTGGGCTTCCTGTGTGAGCCTGAATACTAACTTGGTGCAATATGGGGAATAATCTTTAAAAATCGTCTTCTTCAGATCCAGCAGTCAGATTCTTTTGATATTTGGTATGCAGCATCTCTGGGGGGAGGGGGGGGGCAAGATTCAAGTTTGTTCAAATGGGATCCCTGCATGAATATTTGGGCTCTTTACTGGAGCCCAAATTTTAACTTAGTGCAATATGAGAAAATTTCTTTAAACATCTTCCTTTTCAGACCCACTAGGAAGAATCCTTTCATATTTTGTGTGACATCTCTGGAGGTGTAAGGTTCAAATTTGTTCAAATCGAGTTCCTGGGTTAATATTTGGGTTCCCCATGGGAGCCCAAATATTTACTTAGTGCAATATGTGGAATTATCTTTAAAATCATCTCCTTCAGATCCAGCAGTCAGATTCTTTTGATATTTGGTGTACAGCACCTCTGGGGTGGGGGGGGGGGGGGTAGATTGAAGGTTGTTCAAATCAGGGTCCCTGGGTTAATATTTGGGCTTTTTATTGAAGACCAAAGTTTAACTTAGTGCAATATGAGAAAATTTCTTGAAAAGTCTTCTTCTTCAGGTCCACCAGTGAGAATCCTTTCATATTTGCCATGTAACATCTCTAGGGGTGTCAAATTCAAGTTTTGTTCAAATCGAGTCGCTTGTTTTTTCTTTTCTTTTCTTTTTTTTTTTTTTTGGGGGGGGGGGGGGCTAGAGAGAACCGCAGTAGTTGAAAACAAATCAAAAATTTCGCTCGGTTGTTGTTTTTTAATTCTTCACAGAACAGACCTTGCCAGGAAGTTTTCCTAGGACCAGCAGAAATGAATGGCCAAAAAGTTGCCTTTGGTTGTGTCATAGCAAATCAAGAAATTGCTCTTGCTGCTGATCGCTTAGCCAGGTGAGAGTTTTAGGCTCACTTGAGCGTCTGGTTATTCTAATGTGATCGAAGCTTCGAAATTCGATACCATTTTAAATCGTTCCAATGATTCGATTCGGTTCGGATCGAGTGGCACCGATTCGGAAATTTTCGAATCATCGACGTGTCCTCAAAATTCAACCAAGTGACTCCTCTTGAACTCTTCTTTTGTCATCAGGTCTCATGTAAAGAAGACCTGATAGCAGATGAAGAGTTACAGAAGGTTCCGCTTCCGAAACCACTTCCGTTTCTGGAGTATTCCGCTTTTCTTCGCGAGTCACCGTTTAATACAAAATGAAAACTGACAATATTTGCATTAAACGTTTGTAAGGAGGTGCAATGCCTACAACGTGAAGAACGGTGTGATTCGATTCGAGATTCGATTCGTTTCAAAATACTCCGCCCGGTTCGATTCGGAATTTGATTCAACTGGAAATCTGCGATTCGCAGAGCCCTATATGGGTAATGTTTATTTACCGGTACGAACTCAACAAGGTCGTACCAATGAGAAGGCGTGAGCTATAATTTGGAAGAAAAAATAAAGTTTCCGGTTGACATGCGACAGAATATTGGTAGGTCTTTCTCCAGATTGTGTTGGCTAAACGCCTTACTTGGATACAAATTCGCCAAAATCCAATCTTCATTTTTTTCTTCTTACTTTCATTTTTCCCTGAAGAATGTACTTTATGACCAACACTGGAGGGAGCTCGTGTAACTTGTTCCAATAAGAGATTATAGACTACATTATAAGAAGTGAAAACAAACATCCAGGTTATTTTAGGTGCTGTTTTAGGAAGAGAAATGTGTTTACTTTAAATTCTCACCTCTGATATTCCTTAAATTCAAATTAAATATACACAAATTATACACCCAAATGAAGGCAGTGATGTATAGAATATGAACAATATATGCATTCAACTCACAGAGTTAACAGCAGGCGCCTGTGGTTCCTGGAAGTCTGCTACCGTATTCGTACCAGAACAGATAATAAAATAATTTTCCAGGCAAACAACTCGTGGCCAAATGTGCTTCAGATATCCAAGAACAAAGCTAGGACATTAAAATTCTTCAAAACGCAGCGACAGAGCTGCGTGGGGGGTAAATTCCAACACTGTCAGCTTTGTTTACATTGTAGGTTCATTTCGATTTCCGATCAAGGTCATCGAACGGAAAAAGCTTCGATATACAATGCCGTCTAAAATAAAATAATGAGAAAGATCTCCTAAATATAGCGTACAATTATTATATAGAGATTGCACAGTTGCCATATTCTATGCAAGGTATCATGACACCTGGTGAAATTTCCTAGAATTACAATTTTGTTTTTTCGATGGAAATTCGTGGTATCGAATGATTTGCGCATGTCCGTCGAACATGGGATCCATCTTCCATAAAAAAATGCAGACAGTGTTGCCCCTTTCCAAAATGCAGTCCTGTCGCTGCTACCTAAAGTGTTTTGTATGCCTAGCTTTTGTTCTTGGATACCTGAAGCACATTTGGCCACAAGTTGTTCTCCGGAAATATTATTTTATTATCAGTTCTGGTATATGAGTATGAGAGCAGACTTCCAGGAACCAGTAGTGCCTGCTGTCAACTCTATGAGTTGATTTCATATATTTTTCGTGTTCCATATCTCCCAACCTTCATTTTGATGTATAATTTGTGTATATTTAATTTGATTTTCTGGAATATCAGATGTGCGAATTTCAAAGAAAACAAATTTCTCTTACTTATCTAGCACCTTAAGATACTGGACCTGTTCCGTTAACTCGATCAAATCGTTACGCCTAAATTTTTGCATAAAAGAAAATTCGGTGGTCGATTAGCAATAATGGACGACCAATAGTAAACCCTGAAGTCCTCAGATTAATTGTACATAAATAACTACCATATATACACGTAGTCATACACGGCTGTAGATGGCTTAACAGTGTTTCTTCATTATTGTTTTTACAGTCATGTAAAAAAAACACTGCCAAGATAAATGTATTCTGCAGGAGAGTTCTCAAGGAATAAACACGGGGCAACTTTTTAAGAGCAATATAAAGTCTCGGTAATTAGTGGATGTATGGGGACTTAGGGTTGAAGAGGATCAGCACTAATTTAATCCAATAGTCCACGGGATTAACCCTTTACCTACCATGAAAAGCAGACGACCCTTGCAAATAAAATTATTGAATAACTAATTTTTTTCATTTTTTTGTCTCAAAAACATAGGTTATGACCCTCATTGAAACGGGCTCGACTAGCTCGCTCCAAAGAGGGGTCATAACATATGTGTTTGAGGAAATTAACTGGCGATTTTTGAGAATAGCGCTGGCCGGTTTTGGCCGTTACGTTGGGTAAAGGGTTATAATATTATTGAACCTCCACACAACTAAAAAAAATGGATTCGTCCATTCTCTCTGTAATCAGTGTTGTATTCGGTGTTGTATTCAGGAACTCAGAGTTGCAACATGAATGGTTGAAGGAGACGATATTGCATTTTGTAGACGAGTGTTATTCTGCACCTGCGTATCTTGTGCACATTATCTTCACACCGTCGGAAGTGTACATCCACTTCCTCCTCTACAAGAACAGTTATTCTTATAATAATCATCATGACAATAGCCGTAATGTCGAATAATTGTGCTTCAGTTTTTCAGAAACTGGAGTAACAGAGCGTTCACTCTGGATTTCTTCGAGCCCACATTGTGTCGTTGGTATCCATCTCCCCGATCTCGTCTCGACATCTACTTTTAAGGAACACAAAGTATATTTCGCCCATTCAAACAAATCACACGCAAAGCATCGTAATTGCCTTCTGTGGTCGCTATAGAACCAGTTTGTGGACACAAACTGCTTGGATTTTGTAGACGAAATCGTCCTGGGTCTTCCGGCGAACACAATCGGCTCGTTTACTGCACACAATCGGCTCGTGTTTTGCTGACATAGTCGGCTTTCGGACACAAATGGCTTGCGGACGTATTCGGTCGAAACAGGCGTACGTTGTCTCTCGAGTTCCACCAAATTTTCTATCCAGTTTATGATTGTGTCTTCTTGCCTCACACCCATCAGTACAACACCAGCTGAAATTAGTCGTTGGATAACTAAATGAAATCGCAACATCGCTCTTAGAACGCTCTCTCTCTCTCTCTCTCTCTCTCTCTCTCTCTCAGAAATGATGTAAAGAAAGGGTAACAAAAATTTTGATGTGGTTATTCTACAGCTTTATCCTAATATTAGAGATACGCATGCTGTCTTTACTCTCTCAAGGGGTTCTTCCCTCACACACTGTCACAACTATAACGTTCCTGACGTTCCTGAAAACGCAAGCTCTTATGTAGCTCCTTTTAAGCCTACATTTTCAACTCTGGCTCGATGGATCTTCTCATTCGATAGGATATGATAGTATCTACAATTGTTCGAGTTGAGGTGTTACACTCTAAAATCAGTTGGGTTAAAAGTCAACCCAAATCAACCGAGCTGATTTAATATGATTTGGGTTGATTTTTAGCCCAACTGATTTTAGAATGTAACTTACATTCACCATCATTGGTGACAAATCATACCCAATTTTTCGCGATAATTTATATGAATTCGATCATGATTTCCCCATCTGTTCTGTCCTCTTTGAAGAATTATAGAATTATGAACTGGGCCATAATACCGACTGTAGTGTTAATTTGCCTCTATTGGACCGTTGAATGTTCAAAAGAAGTTAGGTTTACAAGGCATTCTGCAGTTGACGCAATAGAAAATCAACCTTCAAGTTCAATGATTCACTGAAAAACTTAAGTTAATTAAAGCGACCAATATAAATTAGAGCCTTTAGGCGACATTTGACTAACCAGTGAACCAGACTATGAAAAAAGTACTTAGCTGAAATTACTAACTTGAAAAAACTTGAATAAGTCATTAAAATATGCGGCCAGTTATAAAATTCCTTTTAAAATAAAAACTCGTCTTTTATGTTGATGTTCGAATTCTGATTGAAGAAGCAAATTACGCGGATAAGACACCCCAAAATAATGTAACACAGCAATCTAAAATTTACGAAGATCCCTGTCGGGGTTATCGTTCCTGGAAATCACAAGACTTCTGGGAAATGATTCCGCTATTTTCAAATGTGGTGCACTTGTTAGAATTGGGTTCCGCTCTACCGTTTTCCAGGCATTTACAAAAATGACATGCCATACACTCTATTTGAATGCGAATATTCTTTAAGTTAGTTATTTAACCCAACACATGACATGTATTACATTTCCAAATCCACTAAAAACATAAAACTCTATCTGACACTGCAGAAATAAACAATCTGTATGTGGGTGAAATAATTTACTGTCAAATCGAGGCTTCATCCTGGAAAATGGCATGAAAAATGCCACCCAGGAGTCCCAAAATCAGAATTTTTCCACTTCCCAACTTACCTACCCAGGGAGCATATCATCCCCTTGCTTCTAAAATGTGAACAAAAATTATATGTTTCCGTCTCATTTTTAGTTACATGCCAGAAAACAACTCCCTGTAAAGATTACATTTTGAAAAAATAGTCAGTTTTTCGAAGCCATCGTTTCCCATAATTTCTCTTGTAATTTACCCCTGGCATCAAACTCCAACTCTATGGCCAAAACTTTAAATTCTCTTGTCCAACAAATTGCCTAATGTAATCATATATCTGACACTAAAAATACATCTCCAATTTACATGGCATTAGTTTCAACATATGCCCTTAGTTTAGAATTTTGACCCAACTGCAGAGTGGACATTGTGTTTAATCGAGCAGTTTAAACCTCTTGTCTATATGCTGAAAGTATATATTGCGTGATCCTTAACTGCAACGATAAATATCTAATATACGTAACAACTGTTTTCAGGTTTTGGAACCCATTGTATACAAATAACCAGAAATTGTGTTCTCAGTGTCATTTTTCTTTCTTCTGTTCTATACACCCGGAACTTAATTAAGCACCCCCTGTTTTTTCGCAGTAGTGTTGATGAAACAGTCATTACTTTCATGCTATCTTTCAGATGGCCAAAAGTGATTGTTTGTGACAAGAATGGTCTATTGACAAATGAAAGACAACACAATGATGAAAATATGCAGTATTTTAATGGCGCTAATTACACATATCTGTCACTAATAGTAGGTAATAAAGGCGGATTCTCTATCACTTTGTACATGTACGTGTACACGATGCGTTTACCAACGTGGGATTCGGTGTTAAATCGCACGCTTGTTCACAAAAATGTTCAGTGATGTTGAATCTCCCATGTTTTTTTGTGACTCCTAGATCGCACTTTTAACGTTCAAATACTCGTGGTGAACGATGAATGTCACGCGTTTTTAAAAAAAGGTGAAATTGTACATTTTCACTTTTTTTTTTACTTTAAGAATTTTTGTCAACGTTCCCATTGCAGATCAGACCATCGATCCATCGTTGGTGAACGCGAGCAAAAAATTCTGGGCTAGATAAAAAAAACGGTTTGTGGATTCTGCATCAGTGATCCAGAATCCGCTATTGTTTTGAGGCGGTGGGTTTTTCCCATTTATGACGTCATTAGGGGAATTCTTCACTATGGGAATTCCCAAACTCAGCTAATCGACCGATCGGATCGCTCGATTCTCCGCCAACTGACCGATCGGATTGCTCGATTCTCATAAACTCGATCATACGGAGTTATCTCCCCTCGTCGTGAGGTGGGGGAATACCCTAGGAAATAAATAAAAGTGATCGATATATACAGGAGAGAAAAAAAAACATAACATAAAAATAATTATACATTTAATTTTGAAAATAATAAAATAACTCGCATTAGCATACTTAAAGGAACATTAACAATTAAAAACGAAAGATGTTTTTACAGATGGATCCTAGGCGCCGAGATCTAATTTTGGGCGAGTATGAACGTGCTAAGAAGGGGATTCAGTCGGCTGATAGGAGCAGACGTCTTGGTGAGATGGAACTCAAACGCGAAGCCACAAAAATATTTAAACCCGTGACGGAGGGTCAAGATCGAAGCAGGAAGGAGATAGTCGAAGAATTGAGACCCATAAAGGAGAGTTCTTTGAGAATGGGTTCGTTGCCTCCTAGTTTTGGAAATCGGTATTCCGTTCAATCTACACCGGATTACGTTCCCACGGGAATTCAAACAGATTTGAGCGAGAGCGACGATACAGCTTCGACTATCACCACTAGTAGCGTCGCATCGTCTGATGATGATGGCGGTAAGAGAGATCAGTCGTATGGATTTTGTAAGGATTCGGAGGGAAGGATTTTTGTAGGAGACACAGAAGTAGATATTGGCGATGATGAATTGATCGTGGGTTCGAACAGATACGAATTGACTGATGGGCTGCGCAGATTGCTCCTTTACGACAAGCCCGGCGATTACACGGATCAGGATTTCGACAATTACGGCGACATTCTGGTTCAGACCCACGCCATGAAGAGAAATAACGATGCCAGAGAGACGAGACCCAAAGCCAACAGAGGTTACAAGTGGACGGAAGTGAAACCCATATGGGATATGAACAAGAAGTTCGTCGAATCAGTGACTGGCAAAGGGGAGAAAACCACTTTTCTTCCGAGCGATTCTGACGCTCTGTCTCAGAGATTGAGTTTGTTGATGGCGAGCAGACGGGCTGGTAACTCAGGATTAGATAATCAGATAGTTGCTATATCTGACGAATTGTTAAGACAGAAGGTTTTGAATGAAAACCACTATAAAAGGCTGATGAACGAATTGAAGGATTGATGTGTATATAATAAGTAGAGAGAAACAAACAAACAAACAAAAATAAAACAGTAAATTTTTTACACTAGAATAATAAAAGTATTTAAAACCGACAAAAAGATTTACCAGTGAAAAAACAAAATATATTATAAAAATAAAAATATGTTGGTGATAAAGAACAGGGGATACGTCAGGACTTACGTTCAAGGCGGTTCTGGCATCGTCGATTCTATAATGCGAGCGTTCACGGGCGATGCGGGTAGAAAACTCGCATCGACCGCATTTGAGGTCGCTAAGAAGACGGCTTTGGATGCTGGTAAGAAAGCCGTTTCCGAAGCCAGTGGTAGGATAGCTTCTGTGACTGGCAAGAGGGCAGCCGACGCGTTGATCGACAAGTTGATCAATCCGCCGCCGAAGCGAGCTGCGTTAGAGCGAACGCCGAAAAGTTGGAAAGATTTTAAGGATGCTGTGGTACCCATACAAGATTTAGCCAAAATGACGAGTGGATCCGGATTGAAGAGAACTCGTGACGGTGTGATATAAATAAATAATAACATTAAAAACAGAGTTTGAAAAACATAAAAAATTTGCGTTTGAAAAGAATCTAAAATAACAACAACAAAAAATAAAACAAAGATGAACATTAAAGATATGTCTTGGAACAACGCTGCGACCAAGAGGTCGAATAACGAGTTCTTTCCCAAAAGCATAAGAGGTTTGATAGTGGGAAAATCGAATTGTGGAAAGACCAATCTGTTGATGAATCTGTTGTCCCGACCCGACTGGTTGGATTACGACAGATTGTTCATGTTTGGCAAGAGCTTGTTTCAACCCGAATACAGATTGTTTCGAGAGTGCATGGATCGCAGATTGCCCAAGGACGTCATAGCCAGAATCTTTGACAGTAGGGAGGAATTCGACAAGAGTGGAGCTCCACTCTCGACCATTTTGGACAGTGCGGTGATGGAACTGATGAAGAGAAATGCAACTTCGAACGTCGAGTGTCGATTTTATGAGAACGCTAGCGACGTTCCCGATCCTAGAGAACTGAAATCGGAAGATAAGAATCTCATGATTTTCGATGATCTGCTTTTGGAGAGACAGAACCGATGCGAATCGTATTACTTTAGGGGTCGACACAGCAACGTGGACTGTTTCTACCTGTCGCAGAATTATTTTCGATTGCCCAGACAGACGATAAGGGAGAACGCTAATTTTCTATGTCTCTTTCGCCAAGATCTCAAGAATCTCAATCACATCTACGGCGATCACGTGGCAAACGACATGAGCACTGCGGAATTCAGGAGATTCTGCAAGAGGGTTTGGGATGGTGGACTTTACAATTTCGTCGTGATTGATTTGACAAGCGAATTTAATCGCAGAAAATATCGGTGCGGATTCGACAAGTTTTATGTTTCTGATGATAATAAGATAGAGCGTGAAAATAAAATTTAGAAAATAATAAATCTTCAAATAATTAGTTTTGAATAAAAAAAAAATAAAATTAAATATGATGTTCGAACATGGAGAATTGTTAGGACGTATAGCCGAGAATACAGCTGCAAAACAATCCATTCAAATCATGGTGAGTGGCGATTCGACTCAATTCGCCACGAAATTCGAACCTTCCATCGAATTGAATAGAGAGAAAAGTTACGAGATGGCTTTGGTGAATCTGGAGACTTATTATTCCTTTCCCAACGTCACCGAAAAGAATAACTCATTCAAGTATTCCAACGGAACGGATTGGTTAGAGACTCGAATTCCCAAAGGGAGTTACGACATAGACGATTTGAACGATTACATTCAGACGCGAATGAAGATGGATGGAAAGGGAAGCAACAAGATCAGACTCGCTCCCAATCCTAATACCTTACAGACGATGTTGGATTTGGAAGATAATTTTCGAGTGGATTTCAACACGGACGATTCTATAGGCAAGATGTTGGGATTCGATCGAAAGATGTATCGAGGCCACGCGGCATCTGAAAATACGGGTCGACATTCTCACAGTCAATAGCATTCTGGTGAACGTGGACGTGATTGCTGGATGTTACATGAATGGTAGCGCTCAACAGATGATCTATTCCTTCTTTCCAAACGTGTCGCCAGGTTATAAGATCGTGGAGCGACCTCGAAATTTAGTTTATCTACCAGTGATTTTAGGCACGTTGTATAGTCTCAAAACCACGTTGATGGATCAAAATGGTGAACTGTTAGATCTTCGCGGAGAGAGAGTGACGATACAATTTCACATAAGAGAAATATAAAAGCAAAAAAATTGTGTATATATATAGATAACAAAAATAAAATAAACGCAATATTAATTTTACAAAATTATTTTAATATAATTATTAAACAAGAAACAATTGAAGTAAATATATTTTAAAAAACAGAATTATGACAGAATACGTGGTTAAAAACGTGAACATATCCGCAGGACAGAGGAAGAAACTTAAGAGAGCGTTAACAACTCGAGGTGAGGCGGTGAGATTCAAATTCACTCACGAAGATCTGACGAGAGGCGGTCAGGATTCGATCGCCTGGACCAGAAGTCAAATCAAAAGGATGGAGAAAGCGATTCGCGATGGAAGAGGGTTGACGGTGAGAATGAGTCCCGCTCAATTGAGATACAAAGTTGAGAATGAAAGGTGGTTTCCTACCGCTATTGGCAGGAATAGCCGCAAAAGCATTACCCTTCACCGCAAAGGCACTACCCTTTCTCGGAAAGACTCTCGGCATGGGAGCTCTCATGGGACACGCTAGTTCGGCAGTTGAGAAATTAATGGGTGGCAGCGGACTGTTTTTGAAGAAGGAAGGAGCTGTGTGTCACGTCCACGTAGACGACAGCAGTAAAGGATTGTATCTAGAACCCGTTAGAGGTGGCAACTCTCTGAGAGGAAACGGTCTCTATCTGAAGAGTGGACGGAACGTCGAGCGACTCGGCAAGGGTTTGTTGCTCGGTGAGAATTCGCCGTTTAAGAACATACCGATTTTGAATATGTTATTATAATATAAAATTATATAAAATATAAATCATAGAAAGTATAAAATAATATATTTAAAATGGATAAAAAGGTGGAGAAACAATTAGACGATAATGACGAATATCATGAGACAGAGTGTGAAGAAACAAAAAAAAATGAGATCAAAAGATGATCTCATTCCTTTTTTTTTTTTCTTAATTTTTCTTCGCTAAAAATCAATCTCTCTATTGTTTATATTTCCAAGTCCGTTATTAGCATGTTAACACTCGTGTCTTCTCCTTTTTCGAAAACGTGTTGAATGTTTATCTTTACTCTTTTGAGTTTTTTTACATCGGTCAACTCGCTCTCACCACCCAATTTCTTCACGAGTTCGAATGAGATGTTTGGAAATATGTAATTTCCATAGGGCAATGACAAATCGTCCTTGTTGAATTCTCTATCTTCGGCGATGACGATGTTCTGCAGATCGCTTTGGTATTCGTAAAACAAATCGAGCTCGGCTTCGTCCAATTTCAAAGGCATGCAATATTTATCGTATTGTGCTCTAAGCCCTTCGTCTCGACCTCGTTCAATTCGATGGGATCGTGTCATTGTAATCTATAGATTTTATGACCGAATTTCTTATACGTTTCGACTCGTTTCAATTTCAATTCGCATCTTTTAGGTGTTGCTGTCTTCATGATCGATTATTTGTTTTTTTGTTTTACGAATTCTTGCAAATAATGTATATTTTAAATTTTGTATTTTAATAATTTGTTTAAAAAGGTTTTTTTTGCTCTTTTTATATATAAAAAAAAAGTTGTTTTTTTAATTTTTAATTTTTTTTAATGAAAAATTTTTTAGTAAAAGTTTTTTTCTCTTTATATATATATATAAAAAGTTAAATTTTAAATTTCAATCTCTCTATTGTTTATATTTCCAAGTCCGTTATTAGCATGTTGACATTCGTCATTTTTCCACTTACGAAAATGGTTTGAATGTTTATCTTTACTCTTTTGAGTTTTTTTTCATCGGCGAATGCGCTCTCACCACCCGATTTGTTCACGAGTTCAAGTGAGATTATTGGATATATGTAACTTCCATAGGACAACAATAAATCACCCTTGTCGAATTCTCTGTCTTCGGCGACGATGATATTATTCAGCAGATTGCTTTGGTACTCGTAAAACAAATCGAGCGCGGCTTCATCCAATTTCAAACACATTCGATATTTGTGGTAGTAACGCTCTAAGTCCACCATCTCAACCTCATTCAATTCGATGGGATCATGTTGTTGTAATATATAGATATTAAAACCGAATTTCTCATATGCTTCGTCTCGTTTCAATTTCAATTCGCATCTTTTAGCTGTTGTTGTCATGATCGATTATTTGGTTTTTATGAATTCTTCCAAATAATGTATATTTTAAATTTTGTATTTAAATAATAATTTGTTAAAAAAGTTTCTCTTTATTTCTCTTTATATATAAATAAAAGTTAAAAAAAAATATTCTTACAAACTCAATTTTGAGGTAAAAACAATGATCAAGTCCAAACATCCGAATTATAGTCTAGAACGTGCAAGACTTCAAACATTTAAAAATTGGCCTTCGCATCTCACTCAAAAACCCGAAGATTTAGCCGCCGCGGGTTTTGTTTACGTGGGTAAAGGCGACAAAGTCAAATGTTTTTGTTGTGACATACATTTTATGAATTGGGAACCTCACGACAGACCTTTACTAGAACACATAAGTAATATTAAAAAAGGCGACTGTGATTATTTGAACAAGATCCTAACATTGGGATTGATCAAAATCAAAGACGAAGAGAGGGATAGAGATAAAAACCAAAAATTATTGATGGATATGTTACATCTCGGACACACCAAGGAACAATTGTACAATGCGTTAAACAACACGAACAAGACCCTGTCTCAATTCATAACTTTAGAACATCTCCTCAAATTCATGGCGGAAGCGATCGAGTTATCGTCACTCGTCGAAAACGAGCCAAGCAAAACGTCCACTAAGTGTCTGCTCTGCAAAGGTGTCGCAAACGTCTTGTTTCTACCGTGTGCACACCTGCCTTACTGTAGAGAATGTTATTCCGAAGACCAGAAAACGTGTTCGTTTTGCAAATGAGAAATAAAAGCGGTCTTAAATTGTTTTTGAATAAAAAACACATTAAAGAAAAAAATTGAATTTAAAATTTAACTTTTTTTTTTTTTTTTTTATATATATAAAAAGAGTAAAAAAGCAAAACTTTTTTAACAAATTATTTAATACAAAATTCAAAAAAAAAAATTCTTACAAATGAAGCAAACAGATAAAACAATGGTAAATTTAAATGAGAAAACCATACCTCAGTTAAACGAGATTTGTAAACTATTACAAATTTCAGATTTCAGAAATCATAGAACTAAATCAAAAAAAATTGAAGTCATACAAGAATATTTGCGAAACGCTAGAAAGGCAAATGAAATGTTGATAGCAACGACGTCAAAAGATGCATCGGTTGTGAAAAATGAGAAGATAGTAAAAGGAATCGAAATGCCGACGTCGAAAAAAACCAAAAACGTTTCGATTGTGAAAAATAAGAAGACGACTAAACGAAAAGCCATTGAAGAACATCAAGTTTCCAAAGAAAAGAAAAGAAAAACTAAAACGAAAACGAGTGATGCACTTCAGATTCAAGACAAATGAGATATATCGAGCAAAATTCAACGAGCAATCGACGAAGAGAAAGGAGAAGAATATGTAACACGACTCATTGCGGAACTATTCCAATCGAAACCCGTAGAATGGGAGAGTGCGATCAAAGGCATTTTTAAAACTTTCGACATGGTTCCCTCGTTCAAGAAAATCGATCCGAAATTGTTCATGGAACTGGTGAAGAAAAAAGTATTGGGTTTGTTTCACGAATACATGAACGTGGGATTAAAAATTAAGATGATACTCCATTGCGTGATGAATAAAATCAACGTGAAGTCCGGCGAGAGCATCGTGAAAAATGCATATTTCATATCTAACGTCGAACCCGTATTTCGAGGTTCAGATTTATCAGACGTTTTCGAAAAGATGAAAGACAAGATGTTGACGTCTCTCGCGAATTATCAACATGAAGGTAGTAATTGGACGTTCGATGAGGTGTTGAAACTCGAAATTCACAGAAATAAAAACGATCCGTTGAAAGGATCTTCCTACTTAGAATTACCATATTTCTTGACTAAGAAACACGCCGTGGTCAACGTGAGAAATAAAGATGATCAGTGTTTTAAATGGGCAGTCACCTCCGCTTTATACCCT
This sequence comes from Pictodentalium vernedei, assembly GCA_031216915.1. Taxonomy (NCBI): domain Eukaryota; kingdom Metazoa; phylum Mollusca; class Scaphopoda; order Dentaliida; family Dentaliidae; genus Pictodentalium; species Pictodentalium vernedei. Next base: position 456,685,757 of record CM062297.1, on the reverse strand, counting down.
GTCGAAATAAACTTCGATAGAGTTTCTCGTTACGTGGAAACTTCTAAAAATCTTGATTGGACCGGAGTGACTTTTCCAACAGAGTTAAAACATATCGAACGTTTCGAGGCTCAAAATCCCACCGTAGCGGTGAACGTCCTTGGATATGACGACGAAAAACAAAAGATCTATCCTCTCAGACAGACTTCGTATCGCGGAAGAGAAAAGACGATTATTTTATTATTGATTTCGAATGGTGACAATCATCATTATTGTTGGGTTAAACATCCGACCCGATTACTGTCGAAACAAAATAATAATCATAAAGGAAAGATATCTTTATGTTACAATTGCATGAACATATTTAAGAGCGAAAAATCATTAGCGAAACATCAGGAATATTGCAACGAAAATCAAGGTGTCGCCGTTGAAATGCCCAAACCCAACACCATCGTGAAGTTTGAAAATCACAATAGAAGGTTAAAAGTACCATTCGTCGTGTACGCCGATTTCGAATGTTTCACCGCGAAAATGAGTTCCTGTCAACCCAACGCTCTTCAAAGTTACGTCGAAAGATATCAAAAACACATACCTTCAGGCTATTGCATTTACGTGAAATGCGCTTTCGACTCGCAACACGACATGGGTCCCTTCACCTACACGAAACAGTATGAAGACGACGACGTGGCTCAAAGGTTCGTGGAAGAGTTAGAATCGAAAATTCAAATGTTATATGACAAATTTAAAACTCCGGCAAAAATGATCATCACGCGAGAGCAGCAGGATGAAAATAACAGAGCCACCGAATGTCACATATGCAGACAATCGTTCGACGAGAATTCGAAGGAAAATAGGAAGGTTAGAGACCATGACCATTACACGGGTCTGTATCGCAGTCCGGCTCACAGCAAGTGTAATTTAAAATATCGAGATGCCGCTTTCTATCCGGTGATGTATCACAATCTCTCAGGTTACGACAGTCATCTGTTCGTGAAAAATCTCGGCACCTCACACGAAGAATTAAATTGCATCGCGAACAGCGAAGAAAGATACATTTCCTTCACGAAATGGAAGCTCATGGAGAAGAAAAGAGTAATCGACGGAAATACGTTGGAAGAAAAAACGAAATCCATTCGTAGATGCATACGTTTCATCGACAGTTTTAAATTCATGTCGACCGCTCTGGAAAAATTAGTCGATAACATGAGCAAGGATAAATTTAAAATGACGAGCGAACATTTTGGAGAACGAGTAGACGTCATGTTGAGGAAAGGAGTCTATCCTTACGATTACATGAATGATCTAAAGAGATTCGAAGAGACCGCACTACCTTCGAAAGAAGATTTTTATTCAAAATTATACGAATCCGACATTTCCGATGAGAATTATGAACACGCCAAAAACGTTTGGAAATCATTCGATATGAAAACCATGAGAGATCACGATCTCTATCTAAAGACTGACGTTCTGCTCTTGGCAGACGTGTTCGAAAATTTTCGAGACGTCTGTCGTCGAAATTACAATCTGGATCCCGCTTGGTATTTCACCGCACCCGGTCTGGCGTGGGACACTCTGTTGAAGACCACCGAAGTCCAATTGGAATTATTATCCGACGTGGACATGTTGCTCATGTTCGAAAGGGCTGCGAGAGGTGGCATCTCGATGATCTCCCACAGATATTCTGAGGCTAACAATCCCTACATGAAAGAAGGTTTCGATTCAAAACGGTCGACTAAATACATACAGTATTGGGACGCTAATAATCTGTATGGTTGGGCTATGAGTCATCCTTTACTGATTAGAAATTTCGAATGGGTGAAGGAACTGGAAGAGATGCAAAAATGGAGAGACTATCCTTGCATTTTAGAAGTCGATTTGAACTATCCGGAAGAATTACACGATCCACACAACGATTATCCGCTAGCTCCCGAACGAATGGAACCAAACGAAGGAGACGAGGAAAAACTCATTCCCAATTTATTTAACAAACATAACTACGACGTCTACAGTGAGAATTTCAAACAATACGTCGATTACGGGATGAAATTAGTCGACATACATCGCATCATTCGATTCGACGAAGAGTCTTGGATGAAAAAATACATCAATCTCAACACGAATCTCAGAACTCGAGCCGAGAACGATTTCAAAAAAGATTTCTTCAAACTCATGAACAACTGCGTGTACGGTAAATCGATGGAAAACATCAGGAAGAGAACCGACGTTCGACTCGTCACGTCTGAGAAAAGAGCTAAAACATTAGTGGCAAAACCCAATTACAAACACCGAACCATATTCGACGAAAATCTAGTGGCCGTTCACATGCAAAAGATGCATCTGAAGTTCGACAAACCGTATTATCTCGGACCGATCATCTTAGATATCAGCAAGCGATTGATGTATGAGTTTCACTATGATTACTTCAAATGAAAATTTGGTGATAAAGCCAAACTACTGTTCACCGACATGGACAGTTTAGTTTACGAGATAGAGACGAAAGACGTCTACCGAGATATATCTCAGGACGTGGCCGAGTGGTTCGACACGAGCAATTATCCCGTCAATCACCCGTCCAACATTCAATCGAACGACAACAAGAAGGTGTTGGGTAAATTTAAGGACGAGAGCGGTGGTAAACAGATCGTCGAATTCGTGGGCTTGAGACCCAAACTGTATGCTTATCATCTAGAAGATGATGAAGAGATCAAGAAGTGCAAAGGAGTTAAAGCGTGCGTGGTGAAGAAAAACATCTCTTTCCAAGTGTATAAAGATTGTCTGTTAGGAAGTGGTCTGGTGTATAAGACTATGAAATCGATTTGAAGCAAAAATCACGACTTGTATACCGAAATAGTCAATAAGATTTCGCTAACAGCCGACGACAATAAGAGATTCGTGTTAGATGATAAAATAAGCACTTTGGCACTCGGACATTGGACTGTGGATCTAATTAGAGATGATATGAATGTGGATGATTGGATTCTAGATACGATTGTGGATGATAAGATTCCAGATATGATTGTGGATGATAGGATTCCAGAAAATCAAGAAGAATTAGATAGATACAAAATTATAGAAATCGATAGTGACATCGAGAAAGTTAGTTTAAAAAGAAAAAGAAAAAAAAACCCTAACGAACTCCAATTTAAATTCCGAAAACATTCGAGCTAAGAGAGACAAACTACGTTTGATATCTCTTTTTGCATCGTCTTTTTTTGCAGGTAGTGAAAAAGACGTATTTGAATATAATAGATATTTGCAGTTGTTATTCCTGTTCAAAAAATTGTCAAAAGATCAAGTGAAATACATTTACGACGCGGTATCTAAAAAATTTCATTTGTTAAATCACCACAAAATGATCGAATCTGTTCTACTAAAAGATGGTATTATCGAGATTCCAGAAAATCAAGAGGAATTAGACAAATTCAAGATTATGGAAATCGATAGAGACATCGAGAATGTTAGTTTAAAAAGAAAAAAATAAATAAAAAAAAAATAACGTCATTTTAGTGAATTATAATAAAATAAATAATTTTAAAAATATATACGCATTATGAATAAGAAAATAAAGATATCTGTAGAAGGTGTCGCCTTACCTAACGAACCCCTATCCAACATTGATCTGTTGAATGCGGCAAAAGATTTGAAAATCAAAGATTTTCTAGGAGTGTTTTCCAGAGATGCCTTGCCAAAGAGAAGACCTCGACAATCGGAATGCGGAATTTTAAATCTAGACAATTCATCGGGTGAAGGCACTCACTGGGTGGCGTGGATCAAGAACGGGAAGAAGAAAAATTATTATTTCAACAGCTACGGAATCTCGCCGCCAAAAGAAATAAAGAACTATTTCAACAAATCGATGGTTCGTTACAACACGGAACAAGTGCAATCACCAGATCAAGTGTTTTGCGGTCACCTGTGTCTCTACGTTCTCAAGAGATGGTCTGAAGGAGATCGATTTCAAGACATTCTCAATGATTTACATTAGAGAGAGATTTTTTTTTTATAGTATATATAAAGATAAAAAATTATTTTAAAAAATTTTAATCGAATAAAAACGAAAAATAAAATAACATAGTTCATTTTTAATAAACTGCATTTTGAATATATTTTTTCTAAAAACAAAAAAACCCTCACAACAACATGCCAGTCGATAAATTTGGTAGTAGTGACGACGAAAAAGTCAACCCAAGAAAGAAGAGGAAGACGTTCGAAGTCGACGATGGTTACGATGTTGCCAACTTGGACAAACGTTACGTTCGGAGATATGAACCTCGAGAAGAACCTTTGAACATGAATGATAAGAAGCTCTACAATCTTCCCGAGCCGATAGATCTCGCAGATGCTGCGACTAAAAAATACGTCGACAGGGGGAACGCCGATTTCGAACGAATCCTGCTGGATAATTACGTGGATAAAACCATGACCGACAATCTCGATCTGAAATCCAAACGTTTGGTGAACAGCACGAATCCCATAGATCCCACCGATGCCACGACCAAAAAATACGCGGACGACTCTCACGCGAGATTCAGCGAACACCTGAGAAATAGATACGTTCAGAAAACGATGCACTCGGAATTGAACGCCAATTCTAACAAGATAACGAACATGGCCCACGAATCCCAAGGACGTGGCGACCAAACACTACATAGATCTGGAACAGAGAAAGTCTGACAGACGAGAAATGAAATCGGATCTGAATGCGGGATTCCACAAGATATTGAATCTGTCGAAGATTGATGACACGGATGCAGACTCAACCGCGGTCAACAAGGGCTACGTAGATTCTGCCGTGATACAATCGCAAGAATACCTAGAATCGCAAGTGGATGATCTCTACCTGAACAAAGAATCTGGTGGAACCATGGAGGGTGGCATCAACATGAATGGTCACAATTTATTCGGTCTCGATCATGATCCCGAATTCGATTCCAGCACAGTCAGCAGGAAGTACGTGGACAACAACTTGGTCTGGAGAAAGGGCGACATCATGGATGGTAAACTAGACATGGGTGGACACATGCTCACGAATCTACCAGATCCCGTGAACATGACAGATGCCTGCACCCTGATTTCGGTGGTGGAGAAAGTCAAATACGCTAGACAGTTGATCACCGTGTGGGCCGAAGAGGCCTGCACCTTAGATGAGGGAAAAGCTGAGTGGTCTTTCAGAAATGGAGGTAGCGGATCGAAACATGGTCAGGTGGGATATCCCATGCCGCTGGGAGGTGAAATCCTTCGAATGAGTCTGGCTTCCTCGGATTTGAATAACAGAGCGGTCGTCAATCTCATGGTGAATGGTGTAGAGAGCGATAAGAGATACAGCGTCGAAAAGACTGAGAATGTTAGCACGTTTGGCACGCCTCTCAAAGTGAATGCTGGAGACAGGATTAATTTCATTACAAAAACCAATAATCCCGAAGCCGCCACTTCCGTGGTGAGTCTACTGATCGAACTAGTTCCTTTGAACAAACAGTGAACGCGTGGAAAATAATGAATTAAAAAAAAAATAATGTGTGATTAGTAAAAACAAAAAAAAACAAAAAAAAAAGTAATGAGATCATCTTTAGATCTCATTTTTTTTTTTGTTTTCCTTCTTCTTCACTATCACCATATATTATAATAACGTTTCCTTTTTTCTCAATTTTCAGCGTCGATTCTTCTTTTCCTTTTTTTCTTTTTCTTTGTGATATGATACGTTGATAACAACACTTTTGTTTTATCCGAATCATAATTATGAACGAATGTTGTGCATCTCTTGATAACACTCGCATCATTACTATTCTCTTCAGAAGGTAGTGGTGGTGGTGGAAAGCGTCTCATTCTTTTCATTTCCAACTGTCTATCCCGCTGTTTACCTAACCATTTTTCCACATCTTGTTTTTTGTTTTTTGGCTTGCAACACAGGATGGAACATCTGACGGAAACGGAGAGACGATCGTACAGGATTGAACAATCTAAGATCTGATCGAGTTTTAATATCTTTGTCACAAAATATCCTTTTTGTTTCTCTCGAGTGAATAGCACGTGATCTTTTAAATAATTCAGAACGTAATCGTAAAAATCTTTTTTTTTCAAACGTGAAAATGCAATGTGTATTTCGTTTTCTACGTGACTACTTACGTATTGTAACATTTTATACGTTGAGAATGTTCAAAAAAGATGATTTTTTCTCGGATGAAACTTCTTTTTTTTTAAAAAATATCATTAAAACAAATTTATTTTTTTATTTTTTTTTTGTTTTTTTATATTTAATAATTACTCATTACTTTTTATTTTTTTTTTGTTTTTTATTTTTTTCACACACTCGTCTCTCATCGAATGATCGACATCTTATTTCCGTCCAATTCGAATTGTAATTCTCTGTCCGACAGGACCAGGGCGAAGGCTTCATTTTTTCTCGGAACGTTCCTATCGAATTGCTACTTGATCTGAATGTCTAAGACGCTACTCTTGAGTCGTTCACTCTGTTTACTGACGTCGAATACGAATATGGGATACATCGACTTGTATTCACTGAGAGACATGTTAGGGTTGCTCATCAATTCGTCTAGACCGTGATACTTCTTTCTAAAATCAGTGGCGTCGCCGTACAGTCTGCAGAAATCGTTCTTGTTGAACGACGCATTGTAATCGATTGCTGGATATCTCGTGGCGTTCAGAAACACTTGCATGTTTCTCAAACTGCAATGATCGAACAGCGATGCATTCTTTTCCTGAGACCCGTCCCTATCGGTCTGAAATGCAACCACGATGAAACGCGGTCTCTCGGAAGTGGATTTCACCGTCAATCTCCAATCGAAGTGATTCGTGGAGGAAGGAATGCTAGCCATGTCACACTGTCTCATTCTAAATCCCACGGGTAATTTACTCTTGGATTCTATGATCTTGTAGAGACGCGCTTTCTCCACGATCGAAGGCTCCACGTGTGGAACGAACCACGATATCTTGTGTAGAGTTATCTTACCCGCATCAGTCGCAGCGAGTCTCACTATTGCATCGTCGTTTCCTTTTCGAATCAACGTCAGATTGTGTTTGAATCCGTACATGATCTTGTTGTAATCGTCCGCAAATCCGAAGATGTGTTTCAAAGGTATCCTGAATGAATGTCTGGACGTCTTGACGACGTAGTCGAATATCAAGGCGGCGCCTGCGCTAGCAGGGCCTACAGTGTCTTTCACCCACAACTGATTAAGTCCTCTGGATTTCGAAAAATCATCAGGATACGTCAAGAGTCCGAACATCGTGGTGGCCTGACCGGGATGAAACACAGATTCTATCTCTTGTCCGGATAGCATGTATTTTATGGTACTGAATAGATGCATGATGCCATTATTGGCTAGAGTAACCATGTCATCGTTGGCATAGTCGCTCCCATCTTCCTTGGTGAGACATCCCTGCACCACTATGTAACTCTCGCTAGGATGTACGAATAAATCTTGAGTTTTGATGTTGATTCTTATCTCTCCCGCATTGTTCAAACTCATTCCAGTTACCGGTTCATATTCGTGAACCTCATATTCTTGAATACTTTCATCTTTCACTATGCTTTGTGCTATATCTAGTATATTTTTCATTTTAAAGGATTTTTAATTTTTTGTTTATTAATTAACTTGCTTTTTTATCTAAAAATAGTTTTTAATTATTTTTTTATTATTTTTTTCTCTCTTATATATATGTGTGTAAACAAGAAAATGTTAAAGAGAGTAAATAAAAAAAATTTTGTCTTCTTCATCAAAACTTCGTCTTCTGTAATTGTTGTTTGTAAAACTTTCTGATGATCTCTTCTCCATCCAAAGCTTCGATTTCGTAAGTCACCGGATCGGTGTGAAATATTTTGATTATCACGAAGATTTCCGAGGTCCATCGAGGAGTATAACCCTTTTCGAAGTGCTTCTTATAAGCGTAAATTCTCACTCGATCACCGACCGCAAATTTCGGCGTTCTAGACTTCTTCCTGATCTTATATCTCTCAGGATATAGATTCGCGTAGACCCGTTTTTCGTTTCGAGGATCGCTAGCTTCCTTGGGAGTAATCTTGATTGATCTGTGTTGCGTGTTGTTGTAATCTTTGACCAGACCGTTCAGAGCGTATATGTATTTCTTGGTCGAATTCGCCGTGAAGTATCTGTACATCTTCTCCTTCATCGTTCGATTCCAGCATTCCACCAAGGTGGCTTTCTCTTCGTTTTCGATTGAGTAGAGGTCTACCAATCGACGAACATGCTTGTTGTAGAATTCCTTTCCCTTATCCACCCACAATTTACTCGGTTTTCGAGAAGACGAGTCGAACACGCTCTTCAGAGCCTCGGCGAAGCAAGGTCCCGATTTATCCTTCAAAGCTCTGATCCAACCGTATTTGGAAAACACGTCGATGACTGTCAATAGATATTTGATGCCCTCGTTCCACCTCGAAAACGATCTCATGTCGACCAAGTCGGCAGACCAAATATCATCCAGACCCTTCACGAACACCCTTCTCTTTCGAAATTTATGCACTATGGGTTTGTGTAACTCCTCGGCCAATTCACTCGTCAATAATCGTTTCTTCTTCTTTTCAGATGCGCTTTTTTTTTTGAACGCCCCATCCGAATCGACGTTTTGCACCGATCAGATTGCCGACCAGCGAACGTTCCATCTTCTGTCTCCTGGTCAGATTCGATATGCCTCTCAATTTCCCCAACATGTTTTTGTCGCAGACGTTGTTGCGAGTCTTGGTGTTGGGATGTCCGGCGTAGCACAGACCATGATCATACGCGGCCGCGTCCACCCTATTCACAGGTTTGCTCCAAGATTTGGGTGTCAGATCGGCGTTGAGTCTCTTGTTCAATTTCGTTCCGGGTCCCGTGAAACTGTGACCGGGCAGATGCATTTCGAAAGGTAGATTATTGATCATTTTATTCACAATGCCTTTACCTTTGCTCGCGTTCTTTTTTTTGACGAATTGTGTCTTGACAGAACCACACACGTCGCAAATTCCACGAAGCATCTGTCTGTCATTTTTAGTTCGCACTTCTCTAGAATTACTCATCTCGGTAGCTCTCTTACACTTTACGCAATACATTTTTAAGAGTTATTCAAATTAATTTCGTTTTTTTATTTTATATATAAATTTAATTTTTTTTAAAAAATTCTGTTCTTATTATATATATTTTTTTTCAGTCGCTGCTCTTGAGTTCTATCATCTTACTGAATTCCTCCCTGGCCTCTTTCCTCCCCTTTTCCACGAGAGAATCCTTCATCTCTTCCTTGATGATCTGACGAGTCTTGATTCTCACGGCTTCTTTCATGGCATTGTATTTCGTATTCTCGCTCAATATCGCGAAGTATTCTCCGTCCGATATCCTACCGTCTTTCAACGCCATAGAGATCATTTCGGATATCGTGTCGATCTTGGAGTCGGCCAAGACGCGAATCTTGTCGTGTTTCCTCACCTTCAGATATAATTTCCTACTCAAAAAGTTTCCGAGCGTGCTAAACAATCTGGCGGCGATGGCCACTCCTTCTACGGTCAACACGATCAGAATGGCGACTGCGGTCGACAACAATCCAATGCCGGCCTCGTGTAAACCCATGGAAATTGTGATGAGTGTCGTGTCGGTCGCGTTGACCAATGTCACAAAACGCGAATACTTCTTCTTGAGAGAACGGCGAGAATCTCTCTCTCGAGTTAGATACTCTTGGATTCTATTGATTTGATCGATGCGATACCTCTCTCCTCTTTCTCTTTCTTCTAGCGATGGTGCCGTCGGCAAAACGTCGATCGGCTTCTCGTCCTCGTCGTCCACTAACGTCGGATACAATTTATTTCTGGTTCTCATTTTTGTATTTTTTTTCTTTCTAATATTAGATAAAAATTTTGTGTGTATTTATTTTTTATTTTCTATTCTCCTTATTTTATATCAACGAAAAAAACTTAGACGTATGCTTCATTCAGCAATAATTTCTTGATGCATCCCTTGTCTTCTAAAGTCAGACTTCTACACGCCAATTTCAGTTCTTCTGAAACTGTGAGCTTGTCTTGATTCTTACAGAAGACTAATCTCTTCCAAAACGTGATCACATCATCGAATCTAATGCGTTTGAACGCCGGTTTGAAATACATGCCGACCATATCTTCCCTTTCCATCGTCAGACACGAATGATTCTCGTGATCGAAGTCTAGATGATCCCGACATCCGACGCATCGTTCTAACAAGATGGAACATAGTTCATCGTTCACGCAGATTGCGTATGCTCTCATCAGCATGTTTAAAAGAATCCTCGCTCTAATAGTCTGGGAAGCGCACATGATTTACGTATTTTTTTTATTATTATCTATTCGATTTGATATATTTAATTTTCTAAATAACTATTATTTATATATTTTTTTTTTCTCTCCTATATATATCGATCACTTTTATTTATTTCCTAGGGTATTCCCCCACCCCACGACGAGGGGAGATAACTCCGTATGATCGAGTTTATGAGAATCGAGCAATCCGATCGGTCAATTGGTGGAGAATCGAGCAGTCCGATCGGTCAATTAGCTGAGTTTGGGAATTCCCATAGTGGGGAATTCCCCTAATGACATCATAAATGGGAAAAACCCACCGCCTCAAAACAATAGCGGATTCTGGATCACTGATGCAGAATCCGCAAACCGTTTTTTTGATCTAGCCCAGAATTTTTTGCTCGCGTTCACCAACGATGGATCGATGGTCTGATCTGCGATGGGAACGTTGACAAAAATTCTTAAAGTGAAAAAAAAAGTGAAAATGTACAATTTCACCTTTTTTTTAAAAACGCGTGACATTCAACATTCACCACGAGTATTTGAACGTTAAAAGTGCGATCTAGGAGTCACAAAAAAACATGGGAGATTCAACATCACTGAACATTTTTGTGAACAAGCGTGCGATTTAACACCGAATCCCACGTTGGTAAACGCATCGTGTACACGTACATGTACAAAGTGATAGAGAATCCGCCTTTATTACCTACTACTAATAATTTTGATGGAAAAATGTTCTCTCAACAAGTATGGTGCTGGAACGGTCCATAATGAAACAATGTCGGTAATTACTGACAAAAAAATGTAACTTGTGATCTCTTGAACACAATAGCAGTGTCTGACGTCAGTAACGATGTGCCCGGATGGCAGCCTGAACCTTCGTCCTAATTTTCCCTGTGAGCATTCTGATACGGTCCGGAGGCAACTTCTGCCATTTCTCATGCAGTTCAGCTTCCAAATCGGTCAAATTCTGTTCAGTCGGATCCCTTGCTTACACACGACGTCCAAGAAAGTCCCAGCTGTGCTCTAATGGATTCAAATCGGGGCTCACTACAGGCCAAGGTAGTGTTGTAATAACATTGTTCTGAAGCAGTGCTCTCACAGCATGGAAACGATGTGGCCTTGCATTGTCGTCTATGAATACAGGGCGAGTAGCCAACGGGTGATTGTCAAAAGGAGGCACGACAACCGAATTGGGAATGTCCCGGAAATACTGATGCCCATTGAGATTCCCACGTACAGTCACAATATGAAGTTTACAATCACGAGAGAGACATCCTCAGATCATTACCGATCCTCCCATGCGACCATCTGTGACGTGAAGCAGAAACTTACTCTCGTCTGACCAGTGGTCTCGATCTCCTCCACGTCCTGAGATTCCAATGTTGTCGTGCCATACGCCACTCCAAACGTAGTCTTTGATGCTGATCGGACAGAGCTGGACGCTTGATGGCCCTCTGAACCTCATACCCAGTGCTTTGAGACGGTTTCGGACAGTTCTGTTGCACAAACGCCTGTTGGGGAGCCAAAGGCGTTTTAAAACCCCACTGGAAGCAAAGGCTTCACACCTAACGAGGTGACCCAGACTCCGATCTTTCCGAGGAGAGGTCTTTTGGGGTAGTCCAGGCTTTGGTCGGTCCATAACATTGTTGCCTTGTTGATGTTTTCGGACAAGCCTGCTGATGACAGAATGACTATAGCCAAGTTACCTTCCAATAGCTTTGAATTACATGCCTGTTGCATGCATGCCAATGATTTGTCATCTTAGTGCCTCTGACAGTCTTCTCCCTGCCATGTCAACCTTTATTGATAAAAGAAGTGACAAATTTTCTTGTTTTATACCCAGATATTGCATGTGGATGATAGTGTTTTGTGACATTCATGGGGAGCATGCTTCACGTGGACGAGGAGATGTGTTTGGGGTACGCTATCAACAAGAAACATCATGTTTCACTAGAGGAAATGTACTGCAAGACATAGCAATCATTAAAACATAATATTCTGTAACAGCAACTTCACTGTCATAAAACATTTCAGGGGATGCTTAATTAGGTTCCAGGTATGAAGGTTATCAGTATAATACCGCGATTGGTGTGTGTATTCAACGTTACGGGATGCAATACAGACAGTGGGAAATCTAGATTACGCGTAAGAACGTCATGTAAGAACGCATCTGATTGGACGTTACTCAAAACAGTGTCAAGCAAGAAAGTAAACTCAGCGAAATGTGAAGTATTTTTGGAAATCAGCTTCGTGGACTTAATTCGAGTTTATAAGTGGAAAAAAATACAGAACACAATTGGGATATGGTACGGGTGACAGGCATCAGCGACCCTTGGTGGAGCTTTTCTTGTATTTCACGCGCACCTTCGGCGCTCAGGAAATACAAGAAAAATTCCACCTCGGGCCGTTGATTCCAGTCTCATACCACACGGTTCGACTATAGTAAAAACTCTCTCCCCATCTGCCTCTCCCAAATATAAGAATATTCGCTTCCGGCAAAAACAACTGTTATACAGCTGGACATTTTTCGTTTCTCGGCCTTTTTTTATTTTATTTAATAAAATTCAATACCTAAATATTTTTTGTTTTGTAAAAATATTGTTTTTTTAAGAAAAGGAAACCGAAAAAGATTATGAGTGCAGAAGAGACGAGACTCATCTATGAGATACGACACTCGAAGAGTGGATCACCATAACAAAAACGCCAGATTATGACTGCAAAATAGACAAGATTCGTCTATGAGATACAAGAGACGAGACTCATCTATGAGATACGACACTCGAATAGTGGATGAACATTAAAAAACCGCTAGATTATGACAGCAGAAGAGATACGATTCGTCTATTAGATACAGAACTCGAAGAGTGGACTACCATCAAAAACCCGCCAGATTATGAGCGCAGAACGGACAAGACTCATCTATTAGATCCAGCACCCAGAGAGTGGATCACCATAAAAACCCGCCATATTATGAGTGCAGAAGAGACAAAAACTCATGTATTATATGCACCACCCTAGGGGTGGATCACCATAAAAAAAACGCCACATTATGAGTGCAGAACGGACAAGGTTCATCTATTAGATACTGCCCTCGAAGAGTGGATCACCAAAAAAAAAAACCGCCAGATTATGTGTGCAGAAGAGACAAGATGCATCTTTTAGATACAGCACGCGAAGAGTGAACCACCATAAAAAACGCAGAGTGAAGTTTTCCATCCAGGCGATAGTTCCTTCCGAGAAAAAGTATAAAAAGCTTAACCCTTTACCTAACCTGAAAAGCAGACGACACTTGCAAAAATAATTCTTGAATAACTAATTTTTTTCATTTTTTGTCTCAAAAACATAGGTTATGACCCTCGTTGGAACGAGCTCGACGAGCTCGTTCCAACGAGGGGTCATAACCTATGTTTTTGAGACAAAAAATGAAAAAAATAATTAAAATTAATTGGCGATTTTTGAGAATAGCGCTAGCCGGTTTTTGCCATTACGTTGGGTAAAGGGTTAACCAAAGTTTCGGCTAATGGACCTCAAAGACTAATTTGGTAGTTTACCACCAGAAAGTTTGCACATACAACTGGTGCCTGTTTCTGAGAATGTGAAAAGGATTGATCTGATGGAAAATTTACGCCATATTGGTAGTTTGGCCGTATTCCAGTATCCACATATTTTATGTTCCATGCTCCTCTCGCCGATTTTCCCAAATGGATAGACTTGCGGAAGTGACTACAGTACACTGAAATCGGACTGCCACAAAACAACAGCAGAGTGGAGTTCCCTTCAAGGTAATAACCTTTATCCTTTGAAAAGGTTTACAAAGCACGTGCAATTTTCAGGCCATGGAACGAAGACGTCCATGGTTGAAACACTGCTTATACTTTTTCACTCAAAAATGAAGCCAATTCCTCGGGTGGTAACCCACTGTTGGACAAGTGACAACCGTTACTTATTCCCAGTTCCTTATTCGACTTTCGTTATCAACCAACAGATCGGTTGATGTTGGGAATAAGTAACGGTTGTCACGCCGTCCACCCCACCACCCCCACCCCACTGTTACGTACTGACTTTTGACTAATGTGGGACAGATACTAAGTTAGAACATTAGTCAAAAGAACTGATATTTAACTCTGGATATCTTAGTCAATTTGACAAATGTATTTGGTCAGTCATTTTGACTAACTAAAGTTAGTCAGTGAGGGACAAGCATTTGACTAACTGAAGTTTGTCAAATTTATACATTAATTTCATAAAGAAAAATCCGACATTAAGTGTGCGAGATACACTACTAGATAGATATTTCTGTTCAGGCGGAGATGTTGGGGTGGATGGTCAAGACCATAAAATTCCCCAGAGAACCTACACCCCCTCCCCACCCACACACACCATTTTGAGAGGGATGTAACACCCCCTCCCCACTTGACCTGGGCACAGTCACTACCAAAACATCTTTTTGTAAATCTAAAAAAAAGCTCGTCGATCTCGAGCCATTGAGGGGTAAAAAGCTATGTTTGAAGGAAAAAAACCGTGAAATAGTCAGATGTTAAATGCTACCTTTTTAAAAAGCGCTAGCCTAGTATTGCGGTTCTGTTAAAGGGTTAATATATAATCTGGTTGACACGATTTGATAACTGTCAATCATTTGGGGGGCATATAACTACTGTGCGAGTGAATAATAAGACAGAACTCTTAATTTTCGATACAGTATTTGTGGAGTCGTTCCCGAACACCCCCACGGTTCCTCCATTGACACACCTGGCTTCGCATCGGTGAACATTATATGTTCAGGAATGAAGACAATAAATATGTTCATCCGGGTATTTTTTCATTTGACCTTTTCTTTGCAGCTGTTTATTTTTCCAATATACTGGTTCTCCATCCTTTCACCACTGCTCGTTGCTTTGCGACAATCACAAGAGCAAGAATCTGTACGCACTTCAGAAATTTACAATGACGAAGACAATTGTTTTATAACGCAAACAAACTGTTAGTGAAAATACATCAAATACAATGGTAACCTTGAAAACTGAATACTACGGGGAATGGTTGTCAAAGGCTGATAAGGTCACAGATCATTGTAAAATGGGAATCCTTACATACACTCTAAATCGGTTGGGTTAAAAATCAACCCAAATCGACTGGGTTGAGTGAATATGAACCCAATTTGGGTTCATATTCACTCAACCCAGTCGATTTGGGTTGATTTTTAACCCAACCGATTTTAGAGTGTAGCATTTAATTGTTTTATCGCAGAAGCGATTTTGAATAGTTAAAAAAACATGGGCGTCTACCTACTTGCGTCTACATGGAAAACGATTTATATGGTTTAAATAGTACCCCATGTTGCAGCTATTTGTGAGTTAAGTAACGGTTGAAAATATGGGCGGATGACATGTACTGAAAAAATTTACCGTGAAAAATACGGTAAAAGGACTGACAATTATCAATCGGTTATTATACTGTTAATTTTCGGTAACTAAAAATATTCATTTATTTATTTATTGGTGTTTAAGGTCACATACTTATGCACAATGGCTAATCATGACCGTGACAGTTTTACGGGTGGAGGAAGCCGGAGTACCTGGAGAGAACCACCGAACAACGACGAGCAGCTGCCAGCTCCCCAACATCGTAACTCCGCACTGCAGCACAGGCGGGGTTAGATTGGTTGAAGACATGCGCACCATCGACGTGCAGTAAGCCTTAGTACACGGCGTCATCGTGCCCCCATGTGGACAATCGGGGTTAAGCATCTTGCCCAAGGACACAACGCGGGAGTCCGAATCGATCGCTCAGATGGTCACCCATCCGAGGACTATCCGGGCTGGACATTGCTTAACTTCGGTGATCTGACGAGAACCGGTTACCGCAACGCCACCGCGCCCCCTACTAAGAATATTCCTTCTTCCAAGTTATGCGTGAGCATAAGAAATACTAATGGAGAAAGAATCATTCGGTGGAGGAAACTATTTTTTCAGGACGAAACTCCTTTAAATAGAGGAGAAGATCGACTGGCAGTGGCGATCGGTGGCCGTGGGAGGATCTGGTCAGAACTTGCACAGGCCATGGACCACTTAACGCATCGGGTCGACCTTGGTTCGGCCCAGTGGGAGAAAATTTTGAAAATTGGTACCGAAAGAAGCAAAATCCTCCAGGTGTCTCACAAGAGGTGTATATTACTGAATCGAATACCACATATTTTCTTTTCGATAATTGGCGTTGTATAAGTAGACAATATATTTACTGATAAATGGGCAGTTAATTAGCGGACGGTGTGATAGGTGTGATAATTGAATACGCAAACAATCCCCCCCCCCCCCCCCCCCCCCACACACACACACCTAGGAGCGGGTGGTGGCTGACTTTCGGTCCCCTTGGCCCATAGAACGAACCTCCGCTGAAGACTGGGAAGGGATTAAACTTGATTCGTCCATATTACTGGTATGATTGCTCACATATCACTGGTATGATTGCTCATGTCACCACGGAAAAATACCTTAACTACATCATCAAGGCATGCCTTCATTGAAGGCATGTATTGATGACGTAGCTGGAATATTATTAGTCAGTCTGAATCATATAGTTAAAGAACTCAAAGAGTTCTAAGAAGTTGTTGGAAGTTTAGGCCTATTTGTGGATAAAAAATCTTTGTGATAGTCGTGACACATTGGCTTCCTAACTTCTTAAGCAGCTTTCACCATTGTCCGTTTTACCGATGCGTAAAACGTATCTAACAGAAACATACATGCCGTTGGGTCGTTCACATAGGTCCATGAAACGGAAGAAACTCACAGCGACAGAAGCTCTGCTCCTGTTTGGTACATTTCCCCTGCGTAAAACGGACACCGCGATTCCGCATGACGTCATTTTAGGGGATATCCCCGGAAAGTGCCTGCATTGTTAGTAGTATGTCTCGTATGTTTCACCCCCTATTTGGGGGATCTCATCGGGGGAGCTCATGTGACGTCATAGTCACGTGACCTAGTGTCGCCATGTTTGGTTGTCATGGTAACCCGCGTGAGCGGCCATCTTGTGACGTCATCCCCATAGTGTACGTGGTGTGAGTGCGCATGCGCAGCGCGTGTTGTTAGGGTGATACGTGTTTCCGTCGTCCATTTTGTATACTGGAGGCCGCCATCTTGGTTTCTATGGTAGCACGTGATTGCTATGTTACCCAATTTTTCTGCAATAAGACGGGGTATGTTCGGAAGGTGTGTTCGATTGTAGAAGAGTAAATCTAATTACCACAAACAACCCGACAATCCTTCCAAATCACCAAAATCCACCCAAACTTTTAGTATTTCGAATTCTTACAGAATTCTCTGCTTCTATTTATATATGCAATAGTTATCGTCTATCTGGCCATGTTCCTTTGTTCTAGAGTATACTCCAGTAGCGTAGAAGAGCCTATTAGTTGGAACAGTTTACCTTATTATCACTATATTTAGCAGTTTCTGGTCTATTCTTGTTAGTTCTGACCCAATTCCGTGTACTCTTGTTGTTTCGTTTATCTAGATCATTTATAACCAATCAGATTGCTTGATTTCCCATAATCTGTATGCAGGGTTATCTCCCTTGTGTACAACAAAAACAGTCCCAAAGCCAATAAGCTATCGAGCAGTTACTGATAAGTCATTGCTCGAACGACTCTAAGCACATCGAGCAAATGAGCTATCGAGCAATTGCTCGATCGAGTGACTCCTCGAACGACTCTTCGACTCATTTCAGTATTGGGGATACCCATGGCCCGGTATTGTATTATTTGAGGATACCTATCCCAGATATCCTTTATAAGTTAAAGAGCCAAGAGAGTAATTACTCCATGAGCAATTGCTCGAACGACTTGAAGCTCATCGAGCAAATGAGCCTTAGAGCAATTGCTCGATCGAGTGACTCGACATACTGCTCGAACGACTCTAAGCCCATCGAGCAAATGAGCTATCGAGCAATTGCTCGTTCGAGTGACTCCTCGAACGACTCTATGACTCATGTCAGAAAAAAGGGATTCTAGGGCCTAAAGGGATTCAGTAAGTAGGGCTTTTCCCCAAATAAGCCAAAGAGCCAAGAGAGTAATTGCTCCATGAGCAATTGCTCGAACGACCTGAAGCTCATCGAGCAAATGAGCCTTAGAGCAATTGCTCGATCGAGTGACTCCTCGAACGACTCTTAGACTCATTTCAGTATTGGGGGATGCTTGTTGGACTTTACATCCGGATACTTCTGTTGGGAAAGGTATAAAAAGGGTGTTGGTACGAAAATAAATTCATTTGTGTCCTGACCGTCGTCGAGTGAAGACATGTTATCAATTCGTTGCAGCTACTGTTCCAAGTTATTTTCAAGATCGGATAATGCTCGAAGACACGAGAAGAACCATCATCGGCTCCACTGCAGATATTGTGATAAAGAATTCTCCAGGAGCTTCACACGTAAGAGGCATGAAGAACATTACTGTCCAAGAAGAACAGAAGAGGAGAGAGATACTGGACTGACTGACCAAAATAAAGCACTTTTAGAATTTTTACGGGATGCTGACAAGGTGGAAATCGATGCCGTTCTACGCGCTGCTGATGAAGATTTGATTACCTGTTTATGTAAATGTGATACAGTACCAACATTCTCGAAGATAAGATACCACTGACTTTAGCTGAATTTGATGACCTGCGAAAATACGAACATGTATTGAAGCTGCTAACAGATGATGGAATTTCTCCAGATACCAAAAGATGTATATTGCGAAAGAGTTGCTTTCTCTCGGCGCTTATCAACCCAGTCCTAGCTCTGAAAAAATTATAAAAGGAGTGTTGGTGTGAAAATAAATTCATTTTTTCTACGACCACGAAAGAGTGAAGACATGGCGATACATAACTGCGAGTACTGTGGAAAAACATTTTCTCGAAAATTTAACATGAAGAGGCACAAAGAAGAAGTTTGCCCAAACCGACAAACGGAAAAATCGAGCAACACTACAAGATTAGAAAGAAATCTAGATACACTGCGAATCCTATCTGATGCGGATCGATATGAAGCCAAGACTATTTTGAAGATGGCCAGTGATGATTTGATACAATGTATATGTGATTGTGCCTCAAACATCTTGATGGGCGCAGTACCTATAACCAAATCTGAGAGAGCTAAGCTGATTCCACACAAGTACGAAATAAGGAGAATTGTCTCACCAACGAGAGAACTATCTTATCGGAAAAGAAGACGGATCATACAGAAAAGAGGATTTTTAGGAAAGTTGATCAAACCCGTCATCAATGCTCTGTCCGATATCCTATAAAGGGTCGTGCTCATAAGAAATTTGTTATTTGTAATCTGACCTTCGAAGAGAGCGGACACAATGCAATCCAGCTGTGCACCAAAACACTGGTCAAGAGATTCGGACTCTGATGAATCGTCGGAACTATCAGAAGATATGGAATATGAAGAAGACGAAGAAGACGTTTCTATGATGGGAGGTATCGTTCAAAGTGCCTTTGACAAATACCAAAACGATTTTGACAACCTCATGAACAAAAATATATCGAAGATGGAATGGATAGTGAAGATGCAGTTGAAATAGCAAACAGAGCACTTCAAAAGAATGTTAGAGAAGCCATCAGTGAGACATACATTCATACCCTTGTGTACATTCGAAATTTTTGCAACGACTCAATTCACAAGAAAATTCAAGAAACTGCCAAGCGTCTTCGTGAAGAAAAGGACTTTGACTTTGAAGAATCCCAGAAATATGCCTTGGAAAAGCGAAGATTTCTGTTCGACAACCTTATGACAAACTACTCATTCCGAGTAGATGATGATGAAGAAGAAGAAGACGATTAGAAAAGTATAAAAGGAGTGTTGGTATAAAAATAAATTCATTTCCGTTTTGAACGTCGAAGATGTCTGTGTCAACAACAGTGCTCAGATTCAAAGATGACTTACATATACAGATCTTCAAGAATGATGCTGGATTAAAGCTGACTTCCCAGGAACTGACCCAAGTGAATCGTGTGGTAAATGCAGCCAAGAGAAAAAATCTAGACATGGATGCTGGTGGAAAGAAACAAAGATGTGTGGATACTGGCCGATCAGTAAACAAAAGAATAAAGACAGAAGAACTGACTCCCAATACAAACAGGAACGAAGTTACTACTGCGAACAAAGTTTCTACAGAAACAAAGAAAGATGTTTCCATTAAGAACGAAGTTTCTACTGAAGACAAGAAAAAGATGCCAGCTCCCGCAAAGAAAGAAGTTTCCACTAAGAACGAAGTTTCTACTGAAGTCAAGAAAAAGATGCCAGCTCCCATAAAGAATGAAGTTACCACTACGAATGAAGTTTCTACTGAAGTCAAGAAAAAGATGCCAGCTCCCATAAAGAATGAAATTACCACTCAAACCACGAATGAAGTTATTACTGAAGCTACGAAGGATGTTTCCACTCAAAACACAAATGAAGTTACTACTAAGAAGACTGAAGTTACTACTATTAAACAGCTGGAGAAAGAGGAACCAAAAGATGCCAGACAGGAAATTAAAGAAACCAACAAAGCCAAGTTATCAAAAGAGAGAATGTGTTTTATCAAGAACCTAGCCATGCGATGGGAAGAAGCTCCAACCGACAAGAAGATGAAATGGTTAGCCCATGCAAGAAGAACTACAAAGAGAAATGCCTTGAGACATTGAATTGTATACATGAATAAAAATGAATGAAATGTTATATATATCGTTGTTTGTTTTTTATCTACTACCCCAACAGAAGTACCCGGATGTAGTATGAAGTACCCGGATGTAAATTCCAACTAGTATCCTCAAATAATATAATGGCAGGTATTCTCGAATACCGAGATGAGGCTAAGAGTCGTAGTAAATTATGCCTCATTGAGGGATTTTTAATGATCCTCATAACCTCAAAATTCAATGAGGCTATGAGGGATAGTAAATGAGGACTCATTGAGGGCTTTTACATAGCCCTCATGGCCTCATACGACAAAAAAGGGATTCCACAGTCACAGACGTTTTCCAAAATGGGATTCCATAGGATATATCTGTTAAATACCGAGATGAGGCTAAGAGTCGTAGTAAATTATGCCTCATCGAGGGATTTTTAATGGTCCTCATAACCTCAAAATTCAATGAGGGTATGAGGGATAATAAATGAGGACTCATTGAGGGCTTTTACATAGCCCTCATGGCCTCATACGACAAAAAAGGGATTCCACAGTCACAGGCGTTTTCCAAAATGGGATTCCATACGATATATCTGTTAAATACTGAAATGAGGCTAAGAGTCGTAGTAAATTATACCCCATTGAGGGATTTTTCAATGTCCTCATAACCTCAAAATTCAATGAGGGTATGAGGGATAATAAATGAGGACTCATTGAGGGCTTTTACATAGCCCTCATGGCCTCATACGACAAAAAAGGGATCCCATAGCCACGGGTGTTTTGCAAAATATGGGATTCCGTGGGATATGGCCATTGGATATAGTCTTTCATTATACAGAAGGGAGATAACTCTGCATACAGATTATGGGAAATCAAGCAATCTGATTGGTTAGTTATGATCTATAAATAGGATCTAGATAAATGAAACAACAAGAGTACTTGGAATTGGGTCAGAACTAACAAGAATAGACCAGAAATTGCTAAATATAGTAATAATAAGGTAAACTGTTCCAAGTAATGGGCTCTTCTACGCTACTGGAATATACTCTGGAACAAAGGAACATGCCTAGGTAGAGGAAAACTATTGTATATATAGATAGAAGCAGAGAATTCTGTAAGAATTCGAAATAGTAAAAGTTGGGGTGGATTTTGGTGATTTGGAAGGATTGTCGGGTTGTTTGTGGTAATTAAATTTACTCTTCTACAAAGGAACATACCCTCTGAACATACCCCGTCTTATTGCAAAATAATTGGGTAACATAGCAACCACGTGCTACCATAGAAACCAAGGTTTGGTTGGTTGTTGGTGGTTAACGTCACATATTTATGCACCATGGCTAATCGTGACAAAACATGGAGATGAAGTCAAGTTTAGTCAATCGTTGATCAACATGTTGCCCATTTTAGAGGACTTTCACCCCAAGCATTGGTGACTGGGTCCTATTTTACTAGTAAAGCGGAACTGGTTTACCACAGTAAACAAGTGCTGCTTACTTCCCGGGGGTTCCCACGGGGACATAGAAACCAAGATGGCGGCCTCCAGTATACAAAATGGACGACGGAAACACGTATCACCCTAACAACACGCGCTGCGCATGCGCACTAACACCACGTATCGCTATGGGGATGACGTCACAACATGGCCGCTCACGCGGGTTACCATGACACCCAAACATGGCGCCACTACGTCACATGACATGACGTCACTTCCGAGGTCATCCACCGAGGTCATCCAAACTATCCCTCAAAACCACATTACATACTACTATTGTTAATGTTCGAAAGTTTTTTCGACAGCAATTAAAATATCAAACTATGCCAGCAAAATACTCTCTTGTTACTCGGAGAGAGCCTGTAAATTTCTGCACATCAAAATACAACTCATTCAATACAAGATTGATGAAAACACCTTCGGGTTGTTTTTTTTTTGTTGTTGTTGTTGTTGTTGTTGTTTTTTCACCTGTTTCAAAAAGCGCGTCGACGTTTCCACCTCTGGCGATAGAATGGCAGCAACAAAAGGAATATAACTTTATTCCTCATCTGAAGATGTCACAGCGAAAAAGAATAGATACCCCGTGTATCCCCGGTTTTTTAAAAACTTTTATACGAATACACTGGTAACGCACTCGTAAAACGAACAGAGTAAACGGTCAGGAAGAAACGGATCGTTTCTATTAAAAGGTGCGTAAAACAGACAAACGGGAAAGCGGCTTTATTCAATATTAGCATATACCGTACTCCAAGTTGGTGCCAAATAGCCCAGATTGGGTACCACAGACCTCAGTTAAAATGAGCAACTATGTGTGTGACATGCGTCCAAGTATCTAAGTCTCGTCAGAAAGTGTCGAAAATGATCTGTTTTTGAACAGAACATTCTTGGGGTAAACTAATTAACGTTCTTAACAAGTAGAGTGCTGAATTATTTTTGGTCGTCAATATCTGCGCACTTGTCTTTTCTTTGTTACAGTTTATGGGAGAGTGCCTCAAGGCACCTTCCCAGTAATTTTGACAAGGCGAACCCACACAAATTTAAAAATTACACCTTGAAAGCACTGTGAAGCACACCAGCAGAATATGGTGCTCTAAGTTGCGGCACCTGCACTTCAGAACAAAGGCCCCATATGGGCTTCCAGCACTCTACCAGTTAACCTGAAGCCATACGACTGCAGAATAAAAATATTAACCTGTTCAACCCTACTTCATGAATGGTATCGTCTTAGACACTACTGTATAAACAGCGAAACTGGCGAGTTCAATTTGTGGGGAGGTTCAGTAATAATTTAATCCCACAGCCCAATGTAGGGCTGTGGGATTAAATTATCACTGATTCTCCTGTCCCGTTAGTTTTGTATTGTGTCTTTGGCATACTGCCAAATTTGCTTTACGAAAAAGATTATGCATGGCAGTCTGAAAAAGTTAATTAGTAGATTCTTCGAACCCTTTGAAGAGATCAACATGTTTATTTCCAAAACAAATCACACGTGGAACATATGCAGTGCATTTAGTCTTTGAAGATGGCTGGCGTTAACACGAGTTAATCGACTCAAAGTTAAATAAATCGATATCAGTATATTAGGCGCTTGACCATTTGTGTTAAAATTAACTTTCATGGTAAGTATCAATTGTAATATTAATAATATAACAATAACATGATTTTGGAAGGCATTATGGTTCATTAGCGGCCCTGCAGCAATGATGAACAGCCCGAGGGTTTATTAATAAGCCCAATGGCTGTTCATCATTGCTGCAGGGCCGCTAATGAATCATGATGCCTGACAACAATCATGTTATTACTATTATTACCACTCCCTGTTACAGCTAATCGCACGAGGGAATTGCTGGAAGTCTTTCGGATCTGGGCATTAAAACACAGAAGAAAATTAGTATGTTATGTAAATTGACTTCAGTTCAGAAATACAAAGGGACGTCATCCGAATGGGAGTAATTCATTAGGCCATGGAATCTAAAAATAGCCGGGCCGCGGGCCGCTAATGGCTGTTTACACCATTATCGACCGCGGTCCGGCTCCGTCGAATGACGTACTAGCGGGGAGGAATTCGTCACATACAGGTGAATTGTGCACTTGGTGATACCTTCTTGAAATTTGGCACACTGTTAGTGTAGGCTATGAGGTTCTCAAAAACGATCGGCTACAAGTTGACACCGACCGGTGGCGACCAGTAGCGGCACAATCCAAAATGGCCGCCAGCGGCTGAAGGGAACCTCCTTTTCGACGGTCTACCGACTATACATCCGATTGTAAGGGCGCGAAAGTGAACTCTGATCCACGCACGTGTTGGAAACAGACGTGGGAGATGATGTAGAATAAAACGAGATTCTCTATACGGACGCATCAATTTCTTGGAACTTGAAAAGAGCGTTGTTTCTCCGGGATCAGCGTCATTCAGGCAAACCTGAATGACGCTGATCCCGGAGAAACAACGCTCTTTATGAAGCAGTCTCTTTGCCATACAATCTCTTGTTTGGCGTAATTCCGCAAGCAATTCTGATTTGTCTGTCGAAATTAATTCGAGAACGCGATTGTTCACAAAAATCATTCACAGAATGAGTGAGAATCCTCTTCGTGTACGGACTAGTACTGACTGGGAACGTTGTTGCTTTTGCCAGCAAGACAGTTCCAAGAAATTGATGCGTCCGTATAGAGAATCTCGTTTTCATGACGCCTATAAAGCTATTGAGGAAGACATAACGCGCTTCCTAGATAATGGCGTTGAGCTTCCATATAATTTGACCATTGATTGTTTGATGAGAGAGAGTGATGAGTGTATGTCGATGTCACTGTTGACGAATAAGGCAATATATCATAAGACATGCCGTGACAGTATTCGGACTCACATCGTACAGCGCGTGCTACACAAGCGAGAGCGAAATGAGGCAGTGGCATCCTGCTCCACGCTGAGTCCTAAAAGAACACGGACAAGTTTTGAATCTGGCTGTGACAGGAAACTGCCCCAGTGTGTTTATTGTCACAAACGCGAAGGTGACAGCAGTGAGCCTATTTGCAGATCAATGTCTGATAACAATAAACTCAAAATTATGGCAAAGGAAGCCGAGAACTGGGTTGTTTTTTCTCGGGTCAATGCAGCATTTGATTCCGCTGCTAGTGATCTTTACTATCACAAAACCTGTTATTGTAAGCTTGCCAATGAAGCACGAGCGGCTAAATCTAAAAAGTCGAAGAACGCCGAACATTCCGCGTCAGGCCTGCCCTATGACCCTCTCGTTATGGCAGAGCTCATAACATTTGTTGAACACAACGATTCCGCGATGAAGCTTGTCGATCTCAAGAATCTGTACAGTCGGAGGTTGAAGCAAGTCGGTTCTGATTGGCTTAGTGAAGAAATACATTCCACTCGATTCAAAGAACATTTGTTGCAGAAATTGGGCGATGGCTGGGACGCCTTCACACAGGGTAGAGATGTGTTTATTTCAAGTAGGTTTCGAGTTGGCTCCTTGTTGTCCGAATCTTTAACTCGTATAGTGTCTGAGGAAGAGGCAAAAAAGATAGTTGATGTGGGTCTTCTTCTGCGTAAACACATACTCATATCTCAAGCTCCTTTCACGGGATCATTTTCATCTTATTGCTTGAGCGAGCCTGTACCCAACTCACTCCTGACTCTTCTTAGAGTTCTACTTGAGGGCACATGTAGTATACAGAACTTAGGCGATGATGAGACTGTTAATGCCAAGACTCGAGTGGCTTGTACTATTTCACAGATGTTGATCAGCAATTCAGCGAAACGCTCCGAACATGCACAAAATGTTCACCAGAGACGTGACAGAGAAACTCCAATGCCTCTTTATGTGGGTTTGAAGTTGCATGCCCATGATCGTATGAAAAATCTTATCAGAGATTTTCATCAAATGGGACTCTCTGTCTCTTATGATCGCGTAATGGATGTTCGCAGGAGTTTCGCGAGAGCTGTTTCACTGCGGTTCAAGAACGAAGGTGTTGTAGTCCCAGCTAACTGCAAACGTAATGTTTTCTCGATAGGAACCACTGATAACATTGATGTATCTGGTAGATCTGATATGCATGGTACGTCCATCACACTCATTGGTCAACTGAGCAGGGACAATGTGGGTACTGATCCCCCACCACTGAGTTTAGATGTTCCAGAAGACACACAAATTGAACTCCCAGACGACTATGCATTTGTTCCTTTCGTTGAAGACTTTGGTGGGGACATCAGGCTTGAATCTCCAGATGAATGTAATGTACGGCCCAATGAATATGCAGATTTGAACGTGGGAGAGAATGACTGGTTGTCTCATGTGTCACAGATCAGCAATAAAGGGAAGGTTGATGGCAGCTGGCAGCTTGATGAAGTCCCTGTGACCTTTTCAGGCTTCTTTTCAAAACATGAAGATCAAGACAATGTCAAACCTCGTGCAGTTATTGGGGTATTCCCTGTTTTCAGTGAGCAGAAAGCGGACTCACTCAGTATGCAGAAGCATGCTATGTATGTGGTCAGGGAAGCTACTGCTTTCGTAAACCCCGGCCAGATACCTGTCATTGAAGGTGACTGTCCGTTGTATGCCAGGCAGAAAAAATGTCAATGGCTGTTCCCAGAGGAGATAGGTGAGGATCGAATGGTGTGTATGATTGGATTCCTGCATCTTGAAATGTGCACCCAAGAAGCTGGTGGTAAGCTTATGGGTGGTTCTGGTTGGGAGCGAATGTTTCACCTCGCAAAGATATTCACACCCGGTGTAGCATCATCCCTACTTGGTGGGAAACATGTCAAGAGGACGCGACAGGCATATCTTCTCACTCTAGCTTGGCTTGAGATCCTCAGAAAGAATGCTTATGAGATTTACTGTCAGCAGACTGGGCCCCATGAGTCATTTGAAATGTGGGAACAGAGGATTCTTTCACAATCTCCAACTGCGCGCTATTGGGGTGAAATCGTTCGGAACTTTCTCTTGACAAGCTGTCAATTCGTTCGGAACCAACGAATCGGTAACTGGCCTGGTACACTGTGTTCTATCGATGAGTTGTGCAGTTACTTTTTTGCCCTAGGACATACAAATTATTGTCGGTGGGTCCCCGTATTTCTGAGAGACATGTCTCAGCTACCCAGGCGGCATCCTTCAATCCACAACAAATTCATGGAAGGCCATTTTGTGGTCCAGCGTAGTGAGAGGAAGTTCAGTATGATGGGTTTAGATCAGAGCCAAGAACATAGTATCCAACTACTCAAAGAAGACAGTGGTCCAAAAGGTCTCTATGGCCAGGCTGAAGAGAAAGTCGTTATTGAGCTTTCAAGGTCAGAAGTTCTGCGTGTTATAGATGAGTATGAATATGCAAGTTTCCACACAACATCATCAGATAACACGGAACACCCGGAAAGTTCGGTATCAGAGCAGAAAAAATTTCTGAATCAATTGAAATCTCTCCTCGATCTGGTGAATCAGGGACTCATTATCAACCCTTATGATGAAACTAGTGGTCAGCTGGTGACATTAGATACTGGTGAATATATGGACCCCGAAGTTAGTAAGAGTTTACGGTCATTACCCGAAAGGGGCAAGCATTTATATTCCACTTTCTTGAAGGAAAGGCTTGTGGAATGCACCGTACCCCTGAATGATGTTATTCCCAAGGCAAATATATATACCTTCCTTAACCCACCCCCAGCCAACCTGGACAAAGGCCGAGACAAACTCATGTCAAGTAAAGCAACTGCCGCAATAGTTACCCAGATGTTCGTTTCACTGCAAGCCCGGCCTGATTCAAACATGGATGAGTTTTTCATGCACGAGAATGCACGTGATCCGCCAGCATTATCCGATAGAGGTAAGCTACGGAGTGGGACAAAATCTCAAATTCTCAATTGTTTACCAGCTATTCCTGCACAAGGGAAGAATTCAGCAGCTAGACAAGCTTCAGTTGTCATCTTGGATATGCCTGCTGTAGTCCATGTAATCAAACCACAGAAAGCGGATCTGTTTGGAGAATATGCTCGATTGCAATTATTGCCATACATCGAATCTCTGATTAACACGAACACCACAAGGGTTGATGCGATCTATGACTGTTACCCCGAAGGCAGTCTGAAGAATCAGACGCGAGCAAAACGCCTCGGTGAGACAGCAGTTAGGTTGATACGGGTGTCCGAGAACGTCCCTTTACCTAAAGGGAAGAATTGGCAGGCATTCTTGAAAGTTAGTGAGAATAAAGACGAATTTTTCAAGTTCCTGTCTGCTGAACTGCTGAAATTAACATCAACATCCGAGTACCAGTTGTTAACGACATCAGGAGAATATGTACTATGCAATAAGGATGTTAGCTTATGTGACATATCTCCATCGAACCACGAGGAAGCAGACACGCGCATGATGCTTCATCTCAACCATGCAGTCTCACAAGGTCACAAAATAGCTTTTCTTCGCACGGTTGATTCTGATGTCGTCATTCTGTCTTTGCACCATTTCGCAACATTCCGTGACCTTGGACTCAGTGAGCTGTGGATTGGGTTTGGAATTGGAAAGGCATATAAAGATATGCCAATTCATGAGATAGCTTCACAACTTGGACCTGATTACTGTAAGGCCCTGACTTTCTTCCACGCCTTCACAGGTTGTGATGTAACATCCAGCATGCTCGGCATTGGGAAGAAGACAGGATGGAATGCATGGATGAATTTTCCCGCATCAACTGAAATGATGATAGAATTGACTGAGAATCCGCAAGTCTTTTCAGAGGATTCCCCTCATATGCAGCATATCGAAAAACTCACCATACAGATGTACAGTAACAGTTGTGTCAGTACACGTGTCAATGATGCGAGACGGCATATGTTCACACATGGCCTTAAGTCTATGGAAAACATCCCGCCCACCAAAGCAGCTCTGTATCAACATGTAAAAAGGGTAATTCTTGTGTCATCTTTCATTTGGCATCGTGCTCTGCAGAAACACTTATGTGTGCCAGACCCATCACAGTACGGATGGGAGTGGAATCCACGTCTCAATATTCTGGTCCCATTTTGGACTCACCTAGGAGACGCAAGTGCTGCATGTGCACTGATGCTCCACTGTAGTTGTGCCAAGGCCTGCAAGGGCAATTGCAAATGCTTGAAAGCTGGATTAAGGTGCACACCTTTGTGTAAGTGTGAAGGTGGCTGTTGTAACAATATTGAGTAGTATACTGTCATGTTAGGACCAGTCATCTCCTATTCTGGTATTTTTTTTCCATTTTCGGCCAGTTAACACATGTCATGTTTCTAGTTGAGTTGATTTTGCTAACAAATGTTCATCCCATGTGGCTTGCTACATTGTCCGGGGTATAGGAATACAGTTTTAGATTTCGGAAAATAGTCTGTTATTTACTGCACAAGACGGTGTTAATTCATGCATAGCATGATACAATATCCCCAACTATTTTGCCTCTGTACAACAGTTGATACCTTCGTTCACCCGTGTGTTCATCTATGGTATCCTTGTCTTTCTCTGGCCATAGGCCACATGTGACTAGTCAGTTCCTACTCCATAGCAAATCAACTTGGAAATCCTTCATCTTGTAGCGCACTCATGTCTCAATGAATCCATACCTGAGTTGATCTAATAAATCTAACGTAAGGTATCAAATTGCCATACCGGATCATATTTCGATAAGTTATTCGCTAAAACATTTCGACCACTCATCGACATCAAAGGTCATGTTTTGGCTCCCAGTGGTGGCTATATCTCTATATCCCTGGTAAAGTAGCATACCATGAGGGATGGGCATTAAGTGTCGGCAACATTAATCCTGACTTGGAACACACCACATCTTAACTGGCCGAAAATGAAGAATACTACTTGTAGTCAAAAAATATTCCTGTACCTCGAATGACTGCAAACATACACTCACCCCTTCTAGTCCCATTTTGCCAATGTTCTATACTGGCAAGATAACATTGTATAATTAACAACGGGAACTAATGCATCCCGAGTTCATTCCAGCACTGCCCTTGCTGGCAGACGTGTCGCTATGGTGTTGAGATTGAACCAGAACTCCTCTAGAAATTTGATAGTTTTATTTTCTTAGAAAATAAATCTATCGAAAATGCCGGAAGTTGAGAATAGACTGTCACTTTAATTGGATTATCAAATGTCCAAGTATCCCCACTGCTGCATACTATCGAGTACCCTTGTTCATGTGTTGACAGGAATCTCTCATACCATGTTCATTTGACCATTGCATTCCCGAGAAACATTCAACACTAATTTATCTACGGACGGACGATCATACTGACAGTCAGACACACAGACGCACACATCGACGGAAATTCTGATCCCATTATCCATTAATCTTCCCCCCAACTTGTTCCAAGGGCTTCACTCCATCATTCACATCAATTACAGCACATGTATGGTGTTAGGTTTGGAGCTTCAGTTGTGCGATCGGCGAAAATAGCTTTTTTTCGATCCGCTTGGCGGCCATTTTGGATTTCGCTGCTAGTGGTGGCTAGAGGATGGTGCCAACTTGTAGCCGATCGATTTTGAAATCTCTGATGCCTACCCTTACATCATGCCAAATTTCAGGAAGGTATCACCAAGTGCACAATTCTAGCGAATTCCTCCCCCGCTATACTGGAATTATGGAGTTTTAACGGGCCTCCAAACTTATGTTAATCGACTAGTAACTTTTAGATTGAGTTGTAATAATATGGTAAATCTTGATTGAAAACGAAACTTTGGGTAAAGAACACATTGAACTGTCACTGCGTATAGTCTGAATCAGGTTGCGTATTTTCGGTGCTTTGCTAAACAAAACTAAGAATTACCTGTACGAAAGTCTGAGGATCTAAATGCATTGATATAAATAAAGTATTGTCAATACCGGTCATTCGGGCGTTTGCATAGTTGAGTTATACATGTGTCAGTAGGCACATAGAACACATTGGAACTCAAGGGACGAGTTGCTTCGTTCTGTTCCCTGGTCGAGCAATGAAAGTCTTCATATAGAGGTGTCGAAAAGATGGTTTATCGGGGCTGTAAACCTGGTTTTTCCCGACTGTGATGGGTAAACTGCCGACTGATAAAATATTTCGTTGAAGGCATGCCTTGGTGATGTAGTTGGAATATTAGCCAATCGGGTCTAGTTCACAAACTCGTGACTTTTTCGAAATTTATAAATAAAATATACATGTAGTAGTCGTGACACAAATTATTATTTAACCCTTTACCTAACACGAAAAGCAGACGACGCTTGCAAACAAAATTCTTGAATAAATAATTTTTTTTCATTTTTTGTCTCAAAAACATAGGTTATGACCCCTCGTTGGAACGAGCTCGACGAGCTCGTTCCAACGAGGGGTCATAACCTATGTTTTTGAGACAATAAATGAAAAAATAATGAAAATTAACTGACGATTTTTGAGAATAGCGCTGGCCGGTTTTGGCCGTTACGTTGGGTAAAGGGTTAACCCTTTACCTAACACGAAAAGCAGACGACGCTTGCACACAAAATTCTTGAATAAATAATTTTTTTCATTTTTTGTCTCAAAAACATAGGTTGTGATCCCTCATTGGAACGAGCTCGTGCACCCAACCAGGTTCAATCTGGTTCTACAGGACTCTATTTGAAAATGGTCGACTGCGTATATAACAAAAAAGTCCAAGTATCAAATCTCGTAAGAAAGTACAAGATTAGTACATCAAGAGCCCATCGATTTCTAATACCCCAATCCAGTCGAAAATGTCCCGACGGGAAAAACTATTGGGCGGGGTGGGATGGTAACACACCCTTAAACACCTCTTCGCTTTTGCAAACTATCGGCATTGCAAAATAAATGGGGTTTTTCCTGGTTGACGTCTGTTGCAGGGCATGACCCCCTTTGATATAATTTATCCAGTTCAAGGTCTCTAATATGCATGGTTCGAGTTTCGAAGCGACGAGAGTGATAGGTGGTAAGCGAGGTCATGACGGACATTCACACCGGTTGCAATGCAACGAGGGTCCAAACGCTATGTTTCTGAGGAAATGAAAGTGTCAATGACACTGTAGCTCAACTTGTTAAGACATGTACATGTATAGTATGTGGCACAGCAATGCCAAACATCTAGGTAATGACCTGATAACAAAGGTACATATAAAGTATTGTAACGGTCTGTACATAAATACTGACCGTAGCCTGTAACAAATGTATAGGTAAAGTATTGTAAAAGTGGGTGACAGTCAGATGCTAAACTAGAAAAGAAATCTTTGAGTCCCAGAGTGGGTCTGACTGAGCCCCAAAATATTTGTTCTCATAGTAGTGATAACAAAGGCACCCCACAAACACACTCGTTTCTGTCCCAAGGTGAAAACAGGGGGACCCAAGAAGTTTCGTGAAGATCAGTTCATAAATACGAGCTGTATAGAAGTTGTGACAAAAAACTGATTGGACCTAATTTCGGTACAAAATGGCCACTGGCAGCCATCTTGAATTTTGGACCGCACCCAGAAACGCTCGTTCTCGTCCCAATGTGATAACAAAGGTACCCAAGAAGTTTTGTGAAGATCGGTTCATAAATACAGCCTCTAGCCCGAGCCGTATTGACATGTGCACTTACAGTGTATAAGTAGCACTGAATAAATCAAAGTTGATCTAATTTGCATAATTTCTGCACGAGACAAAAACCCGTACTATATGTGATGTATTCCATGTTACTAAACATTCCTACAAAAAATTATTCAAATTAGAACTTTCATACAGAAGTTCTGTACAAAAGACTGATTGCACTAATTTTGGTACAAAATGGCTGCTGGTGGCCATCTTGAATTTCGGACCACACCCAAAAACACTCGTTCTCATCTCACAGTGATAACAAAGGTACCCAAGAAGTTTCGTAAAGATCAGTTCATAAATACGGCCTCTAGTCTGAGCCGTATAGAAGTTGTGTACAAAAAACTGATCAGACCTAATTTCGGTACAAAATGGCCACTTGCAGCCATCTTGAATTTTAGACCGCACCAGAAACACTCTTTCTCGCCCCAAGGTGATAACAAAGGTACCCAAGACATTTTCGTGACGATCGGTTCATAAATACAGCCTCTAGCCTGAGCAGTATTGACATGTGTACTTACTGTGTGTAAGTAGCACTGAAAAAATCAAAGTTCATCTAATTTGCATAATTTCTGTACGAAAAAAAAACCGTATTACATGTGATGTATCCCATGGTACTAAACATTCACACAAAAAATTATTCAAATCAGCGCTTTCATATGGAAGTTCTGTGCAAAAATCTGATTGCACCTAATTTTGTACAAAATGGCTGCCATCGGCCATCTTGAATTTCGGACAGGACCCCAAAACACTCGTTCTCGTCCCACAGTGATACCAAAAGGTACCCAAGAAGTTTTGTAAAGATCGATTCATAAATACGGCCTCTAGCTCGAGTCGTATTGGCATTTGCACTTATAGTGCTAAAAGTAACACCAAAAAACATCAAAGTTAGTCTAATTTGCATAATTTACGCACGGGAAAAAACCCGTATTATATGTGATGTATCCCATTGTCCTAAACATTCATACAAAAAATTATTCAAATCAGCGCTTTCATATGGAAGTTCTGCGCAAAAATCTGATTGCACCTAATTTTGAACAAAATGGCTGCCAGCGGCCAATTTGAATTTCGGATCGGACCCAAAAACACTCGTTCTCGTCCCACGGTCATAACAAAGGTACCCAAGAAGTTTCGTAAAGATCGGTTCATAAATACGGCCTCTAGCCCGAGCCGTATTGAATTGTTGACGGACAGACGGACAACTGGCCATGGCATAAGCTCAAATTTGGCTTCGCCAAAGCTGAGCTAAAAATGATACAAAATTAGTCACATATAATGAAGATATTGTACGGCAGTTGTCGTCTGCTACTCATGTTAGGTAACGGGTTAACAAAAGCATTGCTTTAAATGTCACAGGAATCCGGTCCTTGGGGAATGTGTACTTCAAAAAAGGAGAAAATTGATTGAGTTAACGAGTTACTACAACTCATATGTCTTTCCAATAAGTATGTAAAATAAATCGATTTTTCCTAACGAATTTACATCATTTGCTCTCAGAATTTGCTGGGATGTTTTCTTTTGACGTCGATTTTCAATGGTATTTTAACAAACAATATTGAATGTCTAACATATTTTCCTTTCGGTCTTTCAATGAAATTCTACTTGATTCAGTTGTTCAAAAGCTTGGGACAAAACAAATTTTGCAGTGATTAAGTGAAAATACGATTAGATGTTGCAATTTCATAATCACGATATGACAACTTGAGAAGAGCATTGGCGGATTCTACACTCTAAAATAGTTGGGTTAAAAATCAACCAAATCAACTGGGTTGAGTGAATATGAACCCAAATTGGGTTCATATTCACTCATGGGCGTAGGGGGCGTTTGTGATATGGGGGGCAAACCTTTTGATTTGCCCGAAATCCTGCATGGATGGAATACAAATATACATGACCCTCTCTCTCTCTCTCTCTCTCTCTCTCTCTCTCTTTCTCGTTCCTTGTCCGGATTTTTAAAGCTGATTTGCCCGAATCCAGGGGGCAACCGCCCCCTGCCCTCTGAGTCGTACGCCCATGTATTCTTATACTTGACCCAGTTGATTTGGGTTGATTTTTAACTCAACTGATTAAAGAGTGTATAGTTCTACTTCCTCACACTGTTGTTTACATATTTTTCGTTCTCGCGACGAAGTAAACTGGAAAATATCATCGACGAAGTAAACTGGAAAACATCATCAGTTAATGGTATTTTTTTTACAATGTTCCTGTGGTCAGGTAAGATAATCCTTACCTGACCACCGGAACACTGTAAGAAAAAATATTTTTAAACCTACGGTATAATTACTGGCAATTAATTGCCGGAATTTCTATCGTAAAAAAATATGGTGATAATACCGTATTCACCAACTTCTGGCAAAGTCCATATATTTTGCTGCTCGACCTTGAGGCAAAACCGAGGAAAGGATATTTAGTTTCTCTTTTTCCACGGACTTGTTGCGCGGTTACACAATGATTTAAAATGGACGTACGCAAACTCGTCAATTTACAGTCATTCCTGTAATATATTATTTGCAAATCTAAGCAGCATTTGGCAAAAGAATCCCACTTTCGGTCGCTTCGGTCCGTTTCTTCAACTTCACCCATCTTCCAACCCGAAGGCTACCCTTCGGGTTGGAAGATGATTGAAGGAAAAGAAATGTGCAGGACAGTGACCACACCACGGCATGCTCATCTAAACGAGAGACTATAGTATGTCACTGTACATTTGTGGATATTCGATTGTAACCTTTCTCCCACTGGGCTGAGTTATGGTAGCCTTAAAAAGTTGTGCCCCTCCACTCTTATCGAGCTTCCGCTGCCTCTGGTTAGTCTACCTTAAACATTGACTCTTTGAAAAGAAAGATTACTTTCGACATGCCCATTTTGCAAACGTAGGATATTAAAGAGTTGATTGCATTCGTTCTGAAGAAACTTTTCTCCACTGTACATGAATACTATAAGTTTTCGAATGATGAAACTTTAAATATAGTAACAGTCATTACCGTAATATTTACGGTAGAAGTGAGACCTGCAGAAACCTCGTGTTTTCGGAGGTCTTTAGTGGCACTCACAACCCCCTCCTCGATTTGGATAGGATTTCCACGCCTTCGATTTGGATAGGATTTCCACGCCTTCCAATCAGTATTCTTGAATCCGGTGTCTATCGAGAGAGAGGATAATAAACTTTACTGTAAAGTTGCAGTAGACCGCAGGGCGTTCATGGGTTTTAAACAAGTAACGTGTTATACACCTTTCAACTCTTATCATCAAGAGTTTTGTAAGAACAACAGTACATTGATATCAAAGATGGCGATGATCCCCGAGTGGATTAGAATGTTATCAAAACGCGATCGCAATTGTCCGTTCACTTTTCGAACTACAATCCTGTCGGAAATTAAATTGAGAATGTGGATGCTAACCTCCTGTTGTTGTCTGTGCGCCATACTTCTCTTGCAGCACATCCGCGGGACCCCTCAGTAAATGCAACACAAGCGTGAACGGTTGGGCAAACTTGACCTTGTATTTATGTTGTGTCATGATACGGCCTACATCGTCGGAGTCACGGGTTGGATGGGCAACTTATCTCGAGCTCATTGCACCTAAGGGCAATGGGTGTGGGAAGAGTTGTTTACCTGACTTTGGATTCTGCCCATCAAGTCGCCCATACAGGGATTTGATAGTTTTTTTTTTATATAAAATGCCTCACTTCTCTTTAAATATTTCCCTTGCTCAGTCATATAGCACGGCGAAGCAATTCCAACCACATTAAGCCCAATCGAGTAATCAGAAACCAATACACCGTCCTGTTAATAGAGAGCATACTTATACATTTTACTCATACCATTTGCTGTTAGTGTATACACCACCTGTCCGTCTCTAAAGGAACACCCCCAATCTCACCTCGCCAACAGCCGGCATGGTCCAAATATAAATATAATTACAACTATAAAACAGTATTTTCTTCTTCAGCCTTTTCTTAATGTTGTTATTATTCATGAATACAGGCATATTTCAGCTCATTTTATGTAAAACAACTATAATCGCATTGCTGGTGTACAAACAATTTCTGAAAATACCATGGAGACAGCTAACATAAGCATTTTGCTTGCTGCTGGGTCCACTGTCCGTCTTTGTTCTATACTGAGTCAAAAAAGAAAGTATAATAAACTTTGAGGAGCAAAATTTTTAGTATTATCGACTTTAATCCCAAACATATTATTGTAAATTCATATTTCGAGTCTTGTTGTATGAATTTGCATAATTTCATGTTCTTACTGTTGCCGCGTCACGTCAGGACGTCGCAATTCAGACATGGGGTGAAATGAAAAGTTCACCCATGCAGTCAATAGCGTGTATGCCTCTTGGATGACAAGACATCGACGGCGCATGGACCCGATAAGTCTCTGGATGTCACCCTGTGGCATTGCGTTCCAATCCTAGCTTAGAACATCACGTAAATCGCCTAACGTCTGAAGCTCATGAAGTCGTACCCGACGGTCCAATTGATCCCAAAGATGCTCGATTGGTGACAAATCTGGCTAAAGCGGGGGCCAGTGAAGAACTTCGATGCTCTGCTCCTCAGGAAAGTCACGACAGATACGCGCCACGTGACAACAGCGTTAAGAATTTCGTACCTATATCGCTGTCCATTCAGATTTCCATCGATGAAGATCAAATGCGTTCGATTGTGTAAGGAAATTCCTGCCCAATGACTCCGAACTCAGCAGCGAGCTCATCTGGAAGTATCCCAGACTCATGCACACCAATGGCACGTAACCTCTGATTTTCGGTTACCTTTGACATTTTTTAAAATGTCGGAAGACAAAAACTAGCGTGTTTTCTCGATTACCCAAGCTCTCTAGCACAACATAACACAAAGAAAATCGTCGGTCACCCATTTGATATTCTCGGGTAGCACGTGCTATTTTGAAATCCGTAACAAAATTGTATACGGTTGGGTGGACAACAACAACATGTCATTAAACTCTAAAGTAACATTGGTTTGTAATATCAAAAGCTACAATGACCTTATAATGACGAGGTAATTAATACTCACCACTGTAGTTAGTGATGACTTGTAATGGTTTCTGAGTTCTTTTACTTCTGTCAAAAATTACCTTTCGCAGGGTAAAGAAGTCCTTCGCCTCCGGGATTCGTCAGCAAAGTGCCAAAAGCTGTTGCAGCTTCTCGCCGAAGTTGACTCCGTTTTCCTCCGGTAAACTCCGTTACCACTTCGGCCTGCTCCGGAATACCCATTCCAATCTGGAGCGCTGCAACGCGGACGTTTTCACTTACCCTATTTCACAACAACTCTTTGCACGACTTTTTGTCCACAAACATGCAACATTTGAACTATTTTCTTTCATCCTTTATGCTATTTTTCACATTTGTTTCTATTATACTTTCTTTTTTTGACTCAGTATATATACATCATCTGTAATTATGTTGTTGAGATTATAAAATTCGGAAATAGAATATTGTTTAAATTAACTGGTAGAGTGCTGAAAGCCCATATTTGGGCTTTATTCTGAAGTGCCGGTAACACAATTTAAATTAAGGCTTAATATTCTGTGGATGTGCTTCATATTAACTTTGAAGTGATATGAATTTATTTGTTAGGATTTGCCTTGTTACAATTTAAGGGAGAGTGCCTACTGGCACTCTCCCATAAATTGCAACAAGGCAAAGATGCACAAAGGAATTTTAAGGACTAAAAATAATTTAGCACTCTACCAGTTAAGGGCCTATATAAGTAATGAAATTTTGTTCATTTTAAGAATTCTCACCTCTGATATTCCTTCAATTCAAATTAAATATACACAAAATGTACATCACAATGAAGGTTGCGATGTAAAGAACACGAAACACGTATGTAATCAACTCATAGAGTCGACTGTAGGCACCCCTGGTTCCTGGAAGTCTGCTGCTGTATTCGCACCAGAACTGATAATTTAATAATATTTCATGAAAACAACTTTCAAAACGACCATATTTACCCGAAGGATGTTTGATGAAATTTATTTCAGTGTGGTGCCAGATTTCTGGGTCATTCCTCCATTATGGTAGGTGTGTTTTTGTGTGTGTGGGGGGGGGGGGGGGGGGGGGTGGGGTGGGGTGGTAGGTTTACAATTTATTTTAACTCTTCACTCAACAAGGATAAAATACAGCAGATTAAGAAAATCATTCCTGAATAACTAAAAGTTTTATATTTTGTCTCAAAAACAAAGCTTATGACCCTCCATGGTGCGAGCTACACTAGCTCGTTTCAATAGGATCAATAACTTCGTTGTTGGGACAAAATATTTGAAAAATTATAAAATTTGAAAGGAGACTTTTGTGAGTGGAACTGGCCAGTTTGGTAAAGTGTTAGCAGTTTATTCAGCGATCGTGCGAAGGTGTGGTGGAGGGGCGAAGCCTATTTTCTGGAGGGGTGTTCTCTGTACTGGCACTATTGATTTATTCCTGGATCCACAAAAAGATCACATTGTATGCCAGTTTTTGAGAAAAAAGTGAGACCCTTCAATTTTTTCTTTTTTCTTCCCTTCTTTTTATACTAAACGATCATATATTAACCTTTCATCTAACGAATCGACTCTATCCGCCCGCGTAATTTACAAATGAAGCAGTTGAAAAAAAAATTTTTTTTACAGAAAAAATCATCAAAACCATATCATGTGATCCCCTCATTGAAACGAGCTCGACGAGCTCGTTCCACTGAGGGGGCACATGCTATGATTTTGTTAAAATATTTTGAAAATTTTGAAAATACAGCAGTTAAAATAATAAATTTTTATATCGTATGCGTTGGGTAAAGGGTTATGACGTAGTGGTTTGGCTTTTCGAGAAACACATAACTATCTTTTAGAAGAGATAATTCGTAAACTTGAGAAGAGTCCATTATCTGTTATTTGGGTTTCAAAATTGACACAGCATTCAGACCGAAACTTGTTGAATCAGGACAATGAGAAAGAATTGTGACGCCCCGAAATATGCTAAACGAAATGATTTTCTTTTACAAATATATCTTGAGATTAAAAAGGCCACAAATTATAATTACTATTTTTCTTCAAAAGATAAAGGAACCTTAAGTGCTTTGAAGGACGATATAGGTGATTTATGGCACTCACCTACCATTGAATGTTGTAAGCACAAAGTCTGTATTAACCACTTACATGTGACTATCTTATTAAAAGAGTGATGGCCGAGTGGATAAGGGCGCTGGTCTCTCATGCCAGATCCTCGGTCGGGGGAAAGTTCTCGAGGTGTTCGAGCACTCTACGTCAGCATTATTTGTGGGGTTTATGCTATCACAGCGTACCGTCCTATCGGATAGGAGCGTGAAATGGTTGTTCATTGTGCGGACAAAGACTCACTCCGTGCAGGCTAAAGACCCTTCGAAGTATTTGAGAAGAGCAAGGACGCGAAGTTGCCGTTGCGGAGGTCATCCCACATACCTGCGTTATTGGACCAAGGGGCGGCGTTAATATAAGTTGTATAACCTGCTCATCAATCATTGTAACATAAATAAATTTTTAAAAACTATCTCTTTACAAAGTACAGCTTTAGCTACATCACATGGACATGGTGACTTCATATATATCTACATCTGTCCATCATACTGTTACCGTATACCAACTTTGGTTAAAATACATTGAACTTTTGGAGCCAAAGGCAAGGCTTTAGAACAGTTGTCGAGGAATATAATTTTGAAAAAAATGGGACTGCGATCTCGTCACTTTATGCACATCTACTCGTCATACTCATAGGATGACAGGTGATTCCTCTATAACCCTTCTTCAATAGTTCGACAGTGTAGTGGATATATATCAAGTTTTTTAGAATTTTCATTGGCTTTCAAAAATCGCCTGCAAGCTATGTATGATCTATACCGTCAGTCAAAATCTAGGTACAGCTGACAGATCTCCCCTTTGTTCACTAATCCTTAAAAAAATGTTGGCAGACAACAACCGCTTAGCGTCAAACAAGTAAGAATTCTATCACGTATTGTCCCCCATCCCCACCCCCTCACCTCATTTCACTGCTGGGTTACGAGTGTGTCTCCCTAAAGCTGAAGAGTAGTATATCATGTACCCGATCGTGCCTCATCACCCGGAGCATTGCCGTAGCAGCAAGTGTTATATTTCCATAGGAACCGGAGCCTTTTACCGGAGCAACTTCTTTGGTGCAAAACTTTGGCTCCACGCAGCTAGATCCGGCAAGTAGTTCACGTATTGTATATATAGTATTCTGTGGTAAGTATAGTGATAAATTACACATAGGACTATGGGTATATAGTACGGGTATGTGATGGAAACTTGATGGGGAAGGTGAGTATCCTTGAAAGTTTTCCCCGAGAAACGGTTGATGTTGCTATTGGCGTTGTGACGTCATGATGTGCACGCAGCGTCATAGAAACGTCGACCGCTGTTGTTATCCACTCTATAATCTCACATAACGTTGTTCGGGTCTGGGTGTGTCGGGTTTCTCGTATTGGGGAGGGGGTATGGTATTAGCGGTATATATGCAGGTATACTATTAGCCCTTGGTATTATTCCATTACAGGTATAGGTAGTATGTAATGGGAGGTCAGACAGTGTTATACTTGGTTGTTTTGAACGGGAGCATAGAATGCACGGTCGGTTGGTCTATTATCCCTTAAGTTCTACTAGCCCATCAACTGCGTTTAAGGGTATGCAATGCTTGGCCGGGCAGTGTTATAATAGGTTGTTTAGAATGGGAGCACAGGATGCGCGGTCTCTTTTGTTTATTGTCCCTACGGGGGGTGGGGCTTGTGTGGTTTGGCTCCTGAATTCACGAAATACTTTTAGGCCTCTCACTTCCAAGCTCCTATACCACGACTTTATGGCTCCTATTTGGCCCATATGCTCCTATGTGGCTCCTATATTTACAGGGCTCCTATTTTGTACCTAGATTTGATCCACGACTTGTGTATCCGGACTCATATTGAAGGATTTGTTCAACACGATCGACAATGAAACTCATTTTACCATTTTCAATGACAAGAACAAAGATTTACATCACCTGGTTAAAGACAACATCGTAGGAGGTCCTTCGATAATTTTTGAGCGCCATCAAGAAAAAGGATTAACAAAAATGAGATCTTATCGGTATGGAGAGGAAGCTAAAACGTGTGGAGGTGTAGTTCGCCAACGCCCTTCACTTGTGGTGTTTAATGCAAGAGATGCCAACTGGAATGCACATAAGAAGACGTAAAGAATATGGCTTTAAACCGGAGTATTCTCGTAAGTGTGGTAGAATGGCGTAGCAGTGGTTGGACTATATCTCCACAAAAGACAGTCTTGAAATCCGGCATCAGTTCAATGGAGAAGAGTAAAAGATTGGAAAGAGACATCTGCCCGTAGACGGCTGGTGTAAAGAAACGCAAACTATCTACCAATTTCACGGCTCCTTCTGGCACGGCCACAATTGTCGACTAAACACAAAAAGAAATGGAGAAGCAATTCTTTTCAACAATGTTCGAGAAAAACAAATGGAAGATCTTCACAAAGAGACTATCAAGAACGCCAAATACATTACAGATCAAGGATACAAACTTTTTGAAATTTGTGAATGCCAGTGACTGAAAATGAGAAGGGATCCTGTTGTAAAACGTTACCCAGAGAAACTTGAGATTAGCACTTTAACGGGGACAATGAACGAGAGTGAAGTAACGCAGCATGTGATTTCTGGCAATCTGTTCGGAATAGTTGAGTGTGACATTCATGTTCCCGACCACCTAAGACAAAACTTTGAATAATTGACAACCA
Organism: Pictodentalium vernedei; assembly: GCA_031216915.1. Lineage (NCBI taxonomy): Eukaryota > Metazoa > Mollusca > Scaphopoda > Dentaliida > Dentaliidae > Pictodentalium > Pictodentalium vernedei. Next base: position 456,643,028 of record CM062297.1, on the reverse strand, counting down.
TCCTTAAAAATACCGGAGATCATATGAGAAAGTTTGCCGAGAAAAACAACGCCATGAGCCAGCCGGGAAGAAGTTTGATCGGGAGTTTCATGCGAAGAAGATATTTCTTGCAACGCCACTCTTGAAATGGTACCTCGGCCAAGGCCTCAAAGTGACACAAATTTACCAAGTTATACAGTACGAACCAAAAGCGTGCTTCAAGAAATGTGGAGAAGAGGTATCACAGGCCAGAAGGAACAGTGACCGGATTCCAGATAAGGCAATAGTTGCTGAAATAATGCAACTCCTTGGAAATTGCCGGTACGGAAAGGCAGTAACCAACAAAGAAAACTCAGAAATATCATTTATTGTAATGACGACGAAGCTTCTCACTTAATAAACAACATGCACTTCCGACAAATGAAACCTTTGAGCGAAACTCTATACGAGTTGTAGATGAACAAGAGCCACATCAAGCTGAACTTACCACTTCATGTACGCTTCTTCGTGTACCAATATGCAAAGATGAAGATGTTGCAGTTTTACTATGATTTTATTTATACATTCGTGGACAGACGTGATTTTCAGTACTGCCTCATGGATACACATTCTGGATACACCTCATTCTCCAAATCATCTCTGGAAGAAGTAATAAAACCGGACAAGAAAGAACAGTCTTATAGAGAGTATCATCAATGGCTGCCGTCAGAATCATGCGATGAACACCGAGAAGGCTTTGTTCAAACCAAGATTAGAGGCAATATATGGTCAGCTAAGGGGCCGTGTTGCAGCGACCGGAAGGCATTCGACAAAAGAACACCTGGCCTTTCAAGGTTGAATGGAGTGGAGACGGAATTGTGGGTCTCTAACAAACCCTACTACTGTTTCGGCTCGAATAACAAGTTTAGTTCCAAAGGAATAAACGACAAAACGACTTGACGAACAACAAATATCTGCAAGTGTTGAAAATACAAGAGAGTGGAACAGGAGTGAATCGTGGATTTGTGGTGAACAATAATCACATGTACACTTATAGTCAGATCAAAGATGGACTGCCGTAGTTTTACCCGAAAAGAAAAGTTCAGGAAGATGGAACCTCGACAAAACCACTGGATATGTAAACATTAATGTACTCTGACCATCAGCTGTTTTGTAGCTGCACTCTTGATGTGAAAAAATCATGGATCTGTTTTACACATCATTGATTAGTCGTGTATATTTGAAAGCCGCAATCTAATCGTGTTTCGTCAGATGAATGAATATTGTAATATTATTGTTATATTTTGTATAGAATATAATGTATTGAATGTTGAAAGGCCTTCTGTTATCTATTATACACCTGCCCAGTTTGTTTTCCTGTCTGGAACTCACACCACACCAGCCCAACATCACACCCGCCCATCCCAATAAACGCAGTTGATGGGTTAGTAGAACTTGGGGGATAATAAACAAACAGACCGTGCATCCTATGCTCCCGTTCTAAACAACCGATTATAACACTGCCCGGCCTAGCATTACGTAAATTACACCAGTCTAACATCATCACCATCCCCCCCCCCCCACCCTTAAACGCAGTTGATGGGTTAGTAGAACTTAAAGGGCAATAGATCATTAGACCGCGCATTCTATGCTCCCGTTCTAAACCAGGGGAAGTAGACCATTAGACCGTGCATTCTATGCTCCCGTTCTAAACAATCAAGTATAACACAGCCTGGCCTAGCATTACGTTCTACCTATACCAGTAGTGGAATAATACAAATATTGATTAGTAGGACCAGGGACTCATAGTATACCTGCATGGATATATACCGCTAATACCATACCATACCATACCATACCATACCATACCATACCATACCATACCATCCCCACCCCCAGTCGAGAAGCCCGACACACCCTGACCCGAACAACGTTATGTTAGATTGTACAGTGGACAACAAACAGCGGTCAACGTTTCTATGACGTCACGTGCACATCATGACATCACAAAGTCAATGGCAACGTCAGCCGTTTCGCGGGGCAAACTTTCAAGAAAATTCACCTTCCCCAACAAGTTTCCATCACATACCCGTACTATATATCCATAGCCCTGTGTGTTATTTATCATTGTACATATCATAGCATACTATATATATATAATACGTGAACTAATTGCCTGATCCAGCGGGGTGGAGCCAAAGCCAAAGTTTTGCACCAAAAAAGTTGCCCCGGCAAAAGGCTCCAGATCCTATGTAAATTTAACACTAGCTGATCTGCCAAAGCTCCGGGTAATGAGGCAGGATCTGATACATGATATACTACGTTGAAGGTCCAGAGCATTCTCCGGGGCATAACAAATGAACTTTCCATGTCAAACGGATCCCCCGAAGTACTTTCCTTTAAATGCATAAGTACCCAGGGTTGTCACAAGGCTGTGGTATAATGATAGCAAAATGACCATAGAAATACCAGTGTAAGAGGACATGAAGTAGTAGTAGCGGTTTCTGGCATGAAGGTTCATAAGGTTGCCAATTTCATATTTCGCCAGAGGACTTCAAAAAATTTCCCCACACAGGGGTTCCGCTTCGAAAAAGTCACTTTTTTTCCTCTCATCAAATTTATACATTTTTTCTGTTTTAATCTCTCTAGATACACTCTTAGGTGACTTAATGGTGTTCAGGGTAGTTAGTACATATGTGGCAAAGTAGACAACCAGCTGTTGTAATTCACATTTGGTGAGATGGTGGCCATCAAACAGTTGGTGGTCAATTTCGACAATCCTTAACTTGTTTTCAACAGCTTTAAACCAGTGTTGCATAAATAAAAATTGAATGTCCAATCAAATAAATCATTTACGTAACAAAAAACAAGAACAAACCAATAATGAGAAAAACCTGAACATAGGGTCATATTTTGCCCTGAGGGTTTGATCTTCTGATGCTCGTTCAATACACCGCAGTTCAACATTACACTTCTCTGATGTCTGTGCATTGCATTATCAACAGGTCTTTTGGATCAATATCAAATGAGAATGTATTAGAATACTGAATTGTTAGAAATTAATTTCACATCCTGTTACATGCTTAACTAAGTTTCTAGGACTAATACTCTTCATATTCACAGTACATGTTTATTTATATATACGAATACGGATTTGAAAATTGTTGAAGCAGTACTTTTGATACTGAAAAATGTGATAAAGGAGAATGCTATCAAATGGAATCTAGCGTTGTGCCATGGTATAATAGGCCCCTTTCTGGTAGCCAGGTTGTTAATACGATGGCCTAGCTGTTCACAAAGCTGTCTGAATCTTCTGATGTGGCAAATTCTGAGAAATTTGGTTCATCTGGATATTGATATTTGTGTGTGGATGCGCTTGTTACTTACTGGCCAGTTCATACATGTATAATTGCATCCCCCACCTCCCCGATTAATCCCATCTATTCTAGTCTACCCTTTATGTTGAGGCTTGGACTTTGAAGTGATATACCCGGTAGTCACGCTCATGACAGCCCATTTTCTTCAAGAAGTGTTTGAGATTATCTCTTGATCACGGTCTAGCGTTGCACTGCCATGTGGGATAGCAGACTAAAACTTGCACCGAACTACATTAGAGGTGACCCCGACCGGCCGACCAGGCTGTGTAAGTAAAATACAATCCCAGTCTACAACACTATATAAAGGTACTGACATCGGTAAATGCTTTGTGCCTCACTACAAATTAAAGCAGTCCACCTGCTGCCCACAGAGTTGTGCCGTACCGGTAACCCATGATTCACGATGAATTTGATATTTGGTTAGGTTCAAGTCAGAGTATATGATCAAGTTTGTCAATTCCTACACAAAATCATTGAGCTGGCTGGCACTGGTTGGTTAGAAAGATAGCATGAATACAGTGTACATGTATGACCTACAGGTTATTGCTTTTTTCTACCCGATCAATCCATCTCAATTCACCTCCAAGATCCCACTGAGTCAAAGTTCGATTGCAGTGGTCACTCCTGGTGTTCTAAGGATGACTTAATATTGCTTGGTTTTGTTGTATATATGAGTGGCCAAAAACACATTGATAACTGTCAAGGTGATAGCTAAAAGTTGCGATTTTGTTGTATAAAAGTTCAAATATTTTCGATAATATTTCTGCCTTGGTTAAATGTAAAACGTAAAAATAGGTATGTGGCGGACCCCGAAAACAGAACGGCAATAATTCAAATTCTGCTAATTAGGCATGAAAATTTAATGTCCATTACGGCGCACTTGTTGAACGCCACATGGGCTGTCTGATAACAGATCAATAGTAAGAGAGACAATATTCTCGTCTGTGTCGTTATCTTGGTAATTGAGACCAGTTAAATTGCAATCGTTGGAAAACAGTGCATCACATATATTCTGGACACACACCCATATTACGCATCTATCTTGTCTCCGAAATGTCGAAAGGGTTTACCTCAAACGAAATTCACATTTATATCTCTATCCATCTCGCATTACAAAGCACTCGTTAAAACAGAATTAATATGTTTAAACTTTGAGTTCCGAATGTATAAAGAGTGAAGCAGAATTCTGAGAGGCAGTTGGTCTGAGGGCACTCAGAGAAGGTCCGAATTTAGCCTTGGCCGTCGAGGGTCAAATGCACCGAAATTGAAAGTCGCGTATTGTCGTAGCCCTGTGAGGGTTGTAAGGAACCGTTAGTAGTTTGTTAACGGTTACGAACCGTAGTGGCATAGTAGCCAAAGAAGTAAAAGCTGTAACGCTGAGGTCGAGAAACCGCATTAAGAGCTTGAGTAAGCGCTTGAATAGCTCGCGAGTTAAAATATTTTTAGGCGGTGCGAGAATTGGTGATGTTGAGAACACTTTGCAGAATATTTTTATGTAAGCTTTGTTAAGTATATATCTGAAGGCGAAGAATAACTTAACCCCATGAGAGCCAGGCAAGGCGCAAAGTGATCACGAACTGTGGGAGACGCCGATTGAATTGTGATTGAACTGTGAGGACGCTGATAGACGCACACAAGCAGAACATTATATGTGTTAAGCCCGGATGACTGTGAAGTAACCCTTTCGGGGAGGAAGCAACGAGAAGTGAAGAGACACTTTGTATTTATCACAAACCGTGAGAAGATGAAGATGATGTGAGGTTGCTCCAGCGGACACAGCTAGCTGCGGGAGACGTCGAGGGCCCTAAAGAATAAACTTTTATTCGCGTAATTAGTGTATTCATATGGATAGTTTTTTGAGTAATTTGTTTCATATTTTATGTCTTCCTGCATGTAAATAAATATTTTTTTTAGTGAATTATCGTTGATCACCCTTTGGCGTTGTAAGCCACGGGCACCTTCAGGAATCCTAAAAGTCCCAAGCGGATAGGGCATTGATAAGGTGGCAAGGTTTACGTTCGAACTGGGGTTCAGACGACAGTCACTGGCTGTCGGCTGAGCACTGATAAGAACATAAATTTTCCTCCATCACTTCGAACATAAATTTACCCCGTAACCCTGCGACAACAACATTGTGTCAGGGAGCTACATCCACCATATCTCAAGTTAGTGGACACAATTAAGTTTGTCAGCTCAATTACCCATGCCAAAACATTTTTAGATATAGTTTTTAATGAATTATCTTTCTTCTTGCGTTGTTAGAAAATGTGGAATAGCAGATACGGATCAGTAATATGACGACTAAAAACCAGAAAGTTTTTGTTGAGGATTCATTTTAGGGGTTTGAACTGGGTTGAAGGGAGTGCGTCCTCCACACGAAAAAGGAAAAAAAAATCTTCACAAAAAGGGGTGGTGGTGGTCTCGAGGCGGAAAAAAGTTTTTTTCAAGATCCACCCCCCCCCCCCCAGCTCCCCGATAAAGGCTGCTCTTTTTATGAATCTGCAAAAAATGAAAAAGGGTTAACCCACGATAGAGTACTCATTTACTCATTTAAATTAACATACACAACATTATACGGAGATGATCTTTGATTTATAAGACACATCTCCATTGACGACGTTCAAGTACTTACCGGAGACACTTAATCGACAGTAAATTACGCGGGGGTACTCCGAGTGACAGTGGGATGACTGTGTCAAGTGTTTCAAGTATCATTAAAACTAAGACCCTGAGTCATGTTGGCGGTTTACTATCAGTGACCAAAAAATGCACACATGGATAAATATGTATATATATACCGGGACACGTGGGCCTACCGACAGGCCGCAGGGGTGTAGACAGGAGATGCCTTGGCGATGGGAGTAACATCCAAGCATGTTGGTCCCGTGAGTGAGGGATACGTTGAGTACATTAGATAGAACAGACCAGTTTGTGAAGATGCGATAAGGATAATTCGCCAGTCATATTTGTAGCTCTTCAAACTCTCGAAACTTAAAACTCAACCCCTTGTCGTTCTCAGTGGTTACCGTCTACAGTTGTGCTTTGTCACCCTCGGCGATCATAACGTACTATGCGCTGCTTCGTATGTACCTACACTGCCCACTCCCGGGGTGACACTGCTTTGATTACTACTTTAGAGCGAGTGATGATTCGCAGTATTTGCTCCCAATATATAGAACTTTAACAGGCAATAAATTAAAACTTGGTCTCCCCTATTACATTTGTTCCATCCGCGCAGTCGATTTGGTTTCTAATTAAAGTTTTTTTGAACTGCCTTTACAATGCCAGAACTTATTCTCGCTTGTTTGTAACCTACATTAAAGTTCCGCGGTATGAAATAATTAAAATGCATTAACATGTTTGAAGTGCCGTAACCTGTCATATGATGTAATATAATGGGGAAGTAGGATTGGTGAAAGAAGGATATGTGGGAACGTGGGTACTGGGGTTAATATGTTCTTTGTGGAAATTGGAAAGACTGTGGTACGGGATGTCGTCAGAGTGTTCGTTCGGGGCGTGGGGGAGACGCGTAGGGTGAATTTGGAAGCATGGTGTTAATTAAGGCCTTCTAATCAAATCAACGGCTGGTCGAATTGTTGTTATTATGGTTAGACCATTTGGGCTTTGCATAAATGTCGATGCTGTGTGACAATGTTGTGACAATTTAATATGGACAGGTGCTGGGGGGGGGGGCATAGCCGGTGATTCGAATCATTTTTTTTATTAGTCTTAAGGCCTCTTAAAACATTTTTTCCATCAGGGTTCTCACTCATCAGCAGGTTCGGAGGTCCCAGACACTCTTGGCCACCCACTGCCTATTGATCATAGAGGAAATCACCCCTGTTAAATGATTCTTTGCTTGAAGTAATTGAGTGCTAGAAGCCCCATATCAGGGATACTGAAAGGGGCTAGTTCCTCAAGAAAGGGGCTTCGAATTCTGTGGATGTCCTTCATACTCTCTTATGAATTAATTTGTTTGGTTCGTATAGATATGTCTTTTCACCATTTATTGGAGAGTGCCTGTGATTTGTGACACCAAAAACCTGTTTGTATCAATATTAACAACCTAAATATATCAAGCAATCTACCAGAATTGGCAGAAAAAGAATTTCTTCATCCTACGTCCTCACTTGCACCTTCAACCCCAATGCATGAACACGGCCAATTAAGCTCAATCTGATCATCGACATGGATTTCCCTGCTGACATCAAGAAAACACTGCTGGGACTGAACGCCTCTCGACCATTCCTTAATTGGTCTATTCATGCGAAGAATGAGAGCGTGTTCCTTTCTGTGAAATTCGTGAGAACTACACCACCACCACTCCCTTGGGAGAGGGGTACTACCTTTCATGTGAGTAACCCGTCTTACCCTGTTCTCCACCCGAAGGAATCCGGCTTTCCACCGGTTCTAAGAAGAAAAAAAGAGCCCTCGACCTCGGCCCTTTGACAAGTTCCTGTGAAAAAAAAAGAAAGAGGAGAAGGCGACGGTAGATTTGTAGAATCACTGTCATTTCCCCGTCTTAAATTCCCATTATACCTACCCCTATCCGTTGCCCGGCTTCTTCCTCGCATGAGGTTGAGCCTGGAGTCAGTGCAGTGGCCCCAGAGGATGAGACGAAACAGCAGTGATCACTGGATGCCTCTGCCTCCAATCTCACTAACCACGATATCTAGTAACCACGGTCCTCCGATGTCAGTGAAGTTAGCAGACAGTACCCAGTACCCAGTACCCGGTTCAAAAGTATAGGACGTTTCCATTTATAAAACGGGGAAATATGTTAAAATTGTTTCAATTTTGAGAATCTAATCGTTCTCAGCAAATGATGGGAAGTGAAAGCGAACATGTAACTCACATATAGATAAGAAAATGGATTTGCACTCACTGCACCCACGGAGAACGAATTGGGTACTGGGTTCTGAAATCTGAATTGGGTGCTGGCGTCCGATTCGCCACTATAGTACATACACGCCAACAACGGTTATTTATAGCAATGTCGCAATGTTTAAGTCTGTTTAAGTGCAAACCAAGGCGTCCACAATGTCTCTACCCACAACTGCCGAATCGGGTACTGGATTCTAAAATCTGAATTGGGTGCTGGCGTCCGATTCGCCAACATAGCACATACGCGCCAACAACGGCTATTTATAGCAATGTCGCAATGTGTACGTCTGTTTAAGTGCAAACCAAGGCGTCCAAAATGTCTCTACCCACAAGTACCGAATCGGGTACTGGGTTCTAAAATCTGAATTGGGTGCTGGCGTCCGATTCGCCACCATAGTACATACGCGCCAACAACGGTTATTTATAGCAAGGTCGCAATGTTTACATCTGTTTAAGTGCAAACCAAGGCGTCCACAATGTCTCTACCCACAACTGCCGAATCGGGTACAGGATTCTAAAATCTGAATTGGGTGCTGGCGTCCGATTCGCCAACATAGCACATACGCGCGAACAACGGCTATTTATAGCAATGTCGCAATGTGTACGTCTGTTTAAGTGCAAACCAAGGCGTCCAAAATGTCTCTACCCACAACTGACGAATTGGGTACTGGGTTCTAAACTCTGAATTGGGTGCAGGCGTCCGATTCGCCACTATAGTACATACACGCCAACAACGGTTATTTATAGCAATGTCGCAATGTTTAAGTCTGTTTAAGTGCAAACCAAGGCGTCCACAATGTCTCTACCCACAACTGCCGAATCGGGTACTGGATTCTAAAATCTGAATTGGGTGCTGGCGTCCGTTTCGCCAACATAGCACATACGCGCCAACAACGGTTATTTATAGCAATCTCGCAATGTATACGTCTGTTTAAGTGCAAACCAAGGCGTCCACAATGTCTCTACCCACAACTGCCGAATCGGGTACTGGGTTCTAAAATCTGAATTGGGTGCTGGCGTCCGATTCGCCAACATAGCACATACGCACCAACAACGGTTATTTATAGCAAGGTCGCAATGTTTACATCTGTTTAAGTGCAAACCAAGGCGTCCACAATGTCTCTACCCACAACTGCCGAATCGGGTACTGGATTCTAAAGTCTGAATTGGGTGCTGGCGTCCGATTCGCCAACATAGCACATACGCGCCAACAACGGCTATTTATAGCAATGTCGCAATGTGTACGTCTGTTTAAGTGCAAACCAAGGCGTCCAAAATGTCTCTACCCACAACTGCCGAATTGGGTACTGGGTTCTAAACTCTGAATTGGGTGCTGGCGTCCGATTCGCCACTATAGTACATACACGCCAACAACGGTTATTTATAGCAATGTCGCAATGTTTAAGTCTGTTTAAGTGCAAACCAAGACGTCCACAACGTCTCTACCCACAACTGCCGAATCGGGTACTGGATTCTAAAATCTGAATTGGGTGCTGGCGTCCGATTCGCCAACATAGCACATACGCGCCAACAACGGCTATTTATAGCAATGTCGCAATGTGTACGTCTGTTTAAGTGCAAACCAAGGCGTCCAAAATGTCTCTACCCACAACTGCCGAATTGGGTACTGGGTTCTAAAATCTGAATTGGGTGCTGGCGTCCGATTCGCCACTATAGTACATACACGCCAACAACGGTTATTTATAGCAATGTCGCAATGTTTAAGTCTGTTTAAGTGCAAACCAAGGCGTCCACAATGTCTCTACCCACAACTGCCGAATCGGGTACTGGATTCTAAAATCTGAATTGGGTGCTGGCGTCCGATTCGCCAACATAGCACATGCGCGCCAACAACGGCTATTTATAGCAATGTCGCAATGTGTACGTCTATTTAAGTGCAAACCAAGGCGTCCACAATGTCTCTACCCACAAGTACCGAATCGGGTACTGGGTTCTAAAATCTGAATTGGGTGCTGGCGTCCGATTCGCCACCATAGTACATACGCGCCAACAACGGTTATTTATAGCAAGGTCGCAATGTTTACATCTGTTTAAGTGCAAACCAAGGCGTCCACAATGTCTCTACCCACAACTGCCGAATCGGGTACAGGATTCTAAAATCTGAATTGGGTGCTGGCGTCCGATTCGCCAACATAGCACATACGCGCCAACAACGGCTATTTATAGCAATGTCGCAATGTGTACTTCTGTTTAAGTGCAAACGAAGGCGTCCAAAATGTCTCTACCCACAACTGCCGAATTGGGTACTGGGTTCTAAACTCTGAATTGGGTGCTGGCGTCCGATTCGCCACTATAGTACATACACGCCAACAACGGTTATTTATAGCAATGTCGCAATGTTTAAGTCTGTTTAAGTGCAAACCAAGGCGTCCACAATGTCTCTACCCACAACTGCCGAATCGGGTACTGGATTCTAAAATCTGAATTGGGTGCTGGCGTCCGATTCGCCAACATAGCACATACGCGCCAACAACGGCTATTTATAGCAATGTCGCAATGTGTACGTCTGTTTAAGTGCAAACCAAGGCGTCCAAAATGTCTCTACCCACAACTGCCGAATTGGGTACTGGGTTCTAAACTCTGAATTGGGTGCTGGCGTCCGATTCGCCACTATAGTACATACACGCCAACAACGGTTATTTATAGCAATGTCGCAATGTTTAAGTCTGTTTAAGTGCAAACCAAGGCGTCCACAATGTCTCTACCCACAACTGCCGAATCGGGTACTGGATTCTAAAATCTGAATTGGGTGCTGGCGTCCGATTCGCCAACATAGCACATACGCGCCAACAACGGCTATTTATAGCAATGTCGCAATGTGTACGTCTGTTTAAGTGCAAACCAAGGCGTCCAAAATGTCTCTACCCACAACTGCCGAATTGGGTACTGGGTTCTAAACTCTGAATTGGGTGCTGGCGTCCGATTCGCCACTATAGTACATACACGCCAACAACGGTTATTTATAGCAATGTCGCAATGTTTAAGTCTGTTTAAGTGCAAACCAAGGCGTCCACAATGTCTCTACCCACAACTGCCGAATCGGGTACTGGATTCTAAAATCTGAATTGGGTGCTGGCGTCTGATTCGCCAACATAGCACATACGCGCCAACAACGGCTATTTATAGCAATGTCGCAATGTGTACGTCTGTTTAAGTGCAAACCAAGGCTTCCAAAATGTCTCTACCCACAACTGCCGAATTGGGTACTGGGTTCTAAAATCTGAATTGGGTGCTGGCGTCCGATTCGCCACTATAGTACATACACGCCAACAACGGTTATTTATAGCAATGTCGCAATGTTTAAGTCTGTTTAAGTGCAAACCAAGGCGTCCACAATGTCTCTACCCACAACTGCCGAATCGGGTACTGGATTCTAAAATCTGAATTGGGTGCTGGCGTCCGATTCGCCAACATAGCACATGCGCGCCAACAACGGCTATTTATAGCAATGTCGCAATGTGTACGTCTGTTTAAGTGCAAACCAAGGCGTCCACAATGTCTCTACCCACAAGTACCGAATCGGGTACTGGGTTCTAAAATCTGAATTGGGTGCTGGCGTCCGATTCGCCACCATAGTACATACGCGCCAACAACGGTTATTTATAGCAAGGTCGCAATGTTTACATCTGTTTAAGTGCAAACCAAGGCGTCCACAATGTCTCTACCCACAACTGCCGAATCGGGTACAGGATTCTAAAATCTGAATTGGGTGCTGGCGTCCAATTCGCCAACATAGCACATACGCGCCAACAACGGCTATTTATAGCAATGTCGCAATGTGTACGTCTGTTTAAGTGCAAACCAAGGCGTCCAAAATGTCTCTACCCACAACTGCAGAATTGGGTACTGGGTTCTAAACTCTGAATTGGGTGCTGGCGTCCGATTCGCCACTATAGTACATACACGCCAACAACGGTTATTTATAGCAATGTCGCAATGTTTAAGTCTGTTTAAGTGCAAACCAAGGCGTCCACAATGTCTCTACCCACAACTGCCGAATCGGGTACTGGATTCTAAAATCTGAATTGGGTGCTGGCGTCCGATTCGCCAACATAGCACATACGCACCAACAACGGTTATTTATAGCAAGGTCGCAATGTTTACATCTGTTTAAGTGCAAACCAAGGCGTCCACAATGTCTCTACCCACAACTGCCGAATCGGGTACTGGATTCTAAAATCTGAATTGGGTGCTGGCGTCCGATTCGCCAACATAGCACATACGCGCGAACAACGGCTATTTATAGCAATGTCGCAATGTGTACGTCTGTTTAAGTGCAAACCAAGGCGTCCAAAATGTCTCTACCCACAACTGCCGAATTGGGTACTGGGTTCTAAAATCTGAATTGGGTGCTGGCGTCCAATTCGCCACTATGGTACATACGCGCCAACAACGGTTATTTATAGCAATGTCGCAATGTTTAAGTCTGTTTAAGTGCAAACCAAGGCGTCCACAATGTCTCTACCCACAACTGCCGAATCGGGTACTGGATTCTAAAATCTGAATTGGGTGCTGGCGTCCGATTCGCCAACATAGCACATACGCGCCAACAACGGCTATTTATAGCAATGTCGCAATGTGTACGTCTGTTTAAGTGCAAACCAAGGCGTCCAAAATGTCTCTACCCACAACTGCCGAATTGGGTACTGGGTTCTAAACTCTGAATTGGGTGCTGGCGTACGATTCGCCACTATAGTACATACACGCCAACAACGGTTATTTATAGCAATGTCGCAATGTTTAAGTCTGTTTAAGTGCAAACCAAGGCGTCCACAATGTCTCTACCCACAACTGCCGAATCGGGTACTGGATTCTAAAATCTGAATTGGGTGCTGGCGTCTGATTCGCCAACATAGCACATACGCGCCAACAACGGCTATTTATAGCAATGTCGCAATGTGTACGTCTGTTTAAGTGCAAACCAAGGCGTCCAAAATGTCTCTACCCACAACTGCCGAATTGGGTACTGGGTTCTAAAATCTGAATTGGGTGCTGGCGTCCGATTCGCCACTATAGTACATACACGCCAACAACGGTTATTTATAGCAATGTCGCAATGTTTAAGTCTGTTTAAGTGCAAACCAAGGCGTCCACAATGTCTCTACCCACAACTGCCGAATCGGGTACAGGATTCTAAAATCTGAATTGGGTGCTGGCGTCCGATTCGCCAACATAGCACATACGCGCCAACAACGGCTATTTATAGCAATGTCGCAATGTGTACTTCTGTTTAAGTGCAAACGAAGACGTCCAAAATGTCTCTACCCACAACTGCCGAATTGGGTACTGGGTTCTAAACTCTGAATTGGGTGCTGGCGTCCGATTCGCCACTATAGTACATACACGCCAACAACGGTTATTTATAGCAATGTCGCAATGTTTAAGTCTGTTTAAGTGCAAACCAAGGCGTCCACAATGTCTCTACCCACAACTGCCGAATCGGGTACTGGATTCTAAAATCTGAATTGGGTGCTGGCGTCCGATTCGCCAACATAGCACATACGCGCCAACAACGGCTATTTATAGCAATGTCGCAATGTGTACGTCTGTTTAAGTGCAAACCAAGGCGTCCAAAATGTCTCTACCCACAACTGCCGAATTGGGTACTGGGTTCTAAACTCTGAATTGGGTACTGGCGTCCGATTCGCCACTATAGTACATACACGCCAACAACGGTTATTTATAGCAATGTCGCAATGTTTAAGTCTGTTTAAGTGCAAACCAAGGCGTCCACAATGTCTCTACCCACAACTGCCGAATCGGGTACTGGATTCTAAAATCTGAATTGGGTGCTGGCGTCTGATTCGCCAACATAGCACATACGCGCCAACAACGGCTATTTATAGCAATGTCGCAATGTGTACGTCTGTTTAAGTGCAAACCAAGGCGTCCAAAATGTCTCTACCCACAAGTACCGAATTGGGTACTGGGTTCTAAAATCTGAATTGGGTGCTGGCGTCCGATTCGCCACTATAGTACATACACGCCAACAACGGTTATTTATAGCAATGTCGCAATGTTTAAGTCTGTTTAAGTGCAAACCAAGGCGTCCACAATGTCTCTACCCACAACTGCCGAATCGGGTACTGGATTCTAAAATCTGAATTGGGTGCTGGCGTCCGATTCGCCAACATAGCACATGCGCGCCAACAACGGCTATTTATAGCAATGTCGCAATGTGTACGTCTGTTTAAGTGCAAACCAAGGCGTCCACAATGTCTCTACCCACAAGTACCGAATCGGGTACTGGGTTCTAAAATCTGAATTGGGTGCTGGCGTCCGATTCGCCACCATAGTACATACGCGCCAACAACGGTTATTTATAGCAAGGTCGCAATGTTTACATCTGTTTAAGTGCAAACCAAGGCGTCCACAATGTCTCTACCCACAACTGCCGTATCGGGTACAGGATTCTAAAATCTGAATTGGGTGCTGGCGTCCGATTCGCCAACATAGCACATACGCGCCAACAACGGCTATTTATAGCAATGTCGCAATGTGTACGTCTGTTTAAGTGCAAACCAAGGCGTCCAAAATGTCTCTACCCACAACTGCAGAATTGGGTACTGGGTTCTAAACTCTGAATTGGGTGCTGGCGTCCGATTCGCCACTATAGTACATACACGCCAACAACGGTTATTTATAGCAATGTCGCAATGTTTAAGTCTGTTTAAGTGCAAACCAAGGCGTCCACAATGTCTCTACCCACAACTGCCGAATCGGGTACTGGATTCTAAAATCTGAATTGGGTGCTGGCGTCCGATTCGCCAACATAGCACATACGCACCAACAACGGTTATTTATAGCAAGGTCGCAATGTTTACATCTGTTTAAGTGCAAACCAAGGCGTCCACAATGTCTCTACCCACAACTGCCGAATCGGGTACTGGATTCTAAAATCTGAATTGGGTGCTGGCGTCCGATTCGCCAACATAGCACATACGCGCCAACAACGGCTATTTATAGCAATGTCGCAATGTGTACGTCTGTTTAAGTGCAAACCAAGGCGTCCAAAATGTCTCTACCCACAACTGCCGAATTGGGTACTGGGTTCTAAAATCTGAATTGGGTGCTGGCGTCCGATTCGCCACTATGGTACATACGCGCCAACAACGGTTATTTATAGCAATGTCGCAATGTTTAAGTCTGTTTAAGTGCAAACCAAGGCGTCCACAATGTCTCTACCCACAACTGCCGAATCGGGTACTGGATTCTAAAATCTGAATTGGGTGCTGGCGTCCGATTCGCCAACATAGCACATACGCGCCAACAACGGTTATTTATAGCAATCTCGCAATGTATACGTCTGTTTAAGTGCAAACCAAGGCGTCCACAATGTCTCTACCCACAACTGCCGAATCGGGTACTGGGTTCTAAAATCTGAATTGGGTGCTGGCGTCCGATTCGCCAACATAGCACATACGCACCAACAACGGTTATTTATAGCAAGGTCGCAATGTTTACATCTGTTTAAGTGCAAACCAAGGCGTCCACAATGTCTCTACCCACAACTGCCGAATCGGGTACTGGATTCTAAAGTCTGAATTGGGTGCTGGCGTCCGATTCGCCAACATAGCACATACGCGCCAACAACGGCTATTTATAGCAATGTCGCAATGTGTACGTCTGTTTAAGTGCAAACCAAGGCGTCCAAAATGTCTCTACCCACAAGTACCGAATCGGGTACTGGGTTCTAAAATCTGAATTGGGTGCTGGCGTCCGATTCGCCACCATAGTACATACGCGCCAACAACGGTTATTTATAGCAAGGTCGCAATGTTTACATCTGTTTAAGTGCAAACCAAGGCGTCCACAATGTCTCTACCCACAACTGCCGAATCGGGTACAGGATTCTAAAATCTGAATTGGGTGCTGGCGTCCGATTCGCCAACATAGCACATACGCGCCAACAACGGCTATTTATAGCAATGTCGCAATGTGTACTTCTGTTTAAGTGCAAACCAAGGCGTCCAAAATGTCTCTACCCACAACAGCCGAATTGGGTACTGGGTTCTAAACTCTGAATTGGGTGCTGGCGTCCGATTCGCCACTATAGTACATACACGCCAACAACGGTTATTTATAGCAATGTCGCAATGTTTAAGTCTGTTTAAGTGCAAACCAAGGCGTCCACAATGTCTCTACCCACAACTGCCGTATCGGGTACTGGATTCTAAAATCTGAATTGGGTGCTGGCGTCCGATTCGCCAACATAGCACATACGCGCCAACAACGGCTATTTATAGCAATGTCGCAATGTGTACGTCTGTTTAAGTGCAAACCAAGGCGTCCAAAATGTCTCTACCCACAACTGCCGAATTGGGTACTGGGTTCTAAACTCTGAATTGGGTGCTGGCGTCCGATTCGCCACTATAGTACATACACGCCAACAACGGTTATTTATAGCAATGTCGCAATGTTTAAGTCTGTTTAAGTGCAAACCAAGGCGTCCACAATGTCTCTACCCACAACTGCCGAATCGGGTACTGGATTCTAAAATCTGAATTGGGTGCTGGCGTCCGATTCGCCAACATAGCACATACGCGCCAACGACGGCTATTTATAGCAATGTCGCAATGTGTACGTCTGTTTAAGTGCAAACCAAGGCGTCCAAAATGTCTCTACCCACAACTGCCGAATTGGGTACTGGGTTCTAAACTCTGAATTGGGTGCTGGCGTCCGATTCGCCACTATAGTACATACACGCCAACAACGGTTATTTATAGCAATGTCGCAATGTTTAAGTCTGTTTAAGTGCAAACCAAGGCGTCCACAATGTCTCTACCCACAACTGCCGAATCGGGTACTGGATTCTAAAATCTGAATTGGGTGCTGGCGTCTGATTCGCCAACATAGCACATACGCGCCAACAACGGCTATTTATAGCAATGTCGCAATGTGTACGTCTGTTTAAGTGCAAACCAAGGCGTCCACAATGTCTCTACCCACAAGTACCGAATCGGGTACTGGAATTTAAAATCTGAATTGGGTGCTGGCGTCCGATTCGCCACTATAGTACATACACGCCAACAACGGTTATTTATAGCAATGTCGCAATGTTTAAGTCTGTTTAAGTGCAAACCAAGGCGTCCACAATGTCTCTACCCACAACTGCCGAATCGGGTACTGGATTCTAAAATCTGAATTGGGTGCTGGCGTCTGATTCCCCAACATAGCACATACGCGCCAACAACGGCTATTTATAGCAATGTCGCAATGTGTACGTCTGTTTAAGTGCAAACCAAGGCTTCCAAAATGTCTCTACCCACAACTGCCGAATTGGGTACTGGGTTCTAAAATCTGAATTGGGTGCTGGCGTCCGATTCGCCACTATAGTACATACACGCCAACAACGGTTATTTATAGCAATGTCGCAATGTTTAAGTCTGTTTAAGTGCAAACCAAGGCGTCCACAATGTCTCTACCCACAACTGCCGAATCGGGTACTGGATTCTAAAATCTGAATTGGGTGCTGGCGTCCGATTCGCCAACATAGCACATGCGCGCCAACAACGGCTATTTATAGCAATGTCGCAATGTGTACGTCTGTTTAAGTGCAAACCAAGGCGTCCACAATGTCTCTACCCACAAGTACCGAATCGGGTACTGGGTTCTAAAATCTGAATTGGGTGCTGGCGTCCGATTCGCCACCATAGTACATACGCGCCAACAACGGTTATTTATAGCAAGGTCGCAATGTTTACATCTGTTTAAGTGCAAACCAAGGCGTCCACAATGTCTCTACCCACAACTGCCGAATCGGGTACAGGATTCTAAAATCTGAATTGGGTGCTGGCGTCCGATTCGCCAACATAGCACATACGCGCCAACAACGGCTATTTATAGCAATGTCGCAATGTGTACTTCTGTTTAAGTGCAAACCAAGGCGTCCAAAATGTCTCTACCCACAACAGCCGAATTGGGTACTGGGTTCTAAACTCTGAATTGGGTGCTGGCGTCCGATTCGCCACTATAGTACATACACGCCAACAACGGTTATTTATAGCAATGTCGCAATGTTTAAGTCTGTTTAAGTGCAAACCAAGGCGTCCACAATGTCTCTACCCACAACTGCCGTATCGGGTACTGGATTCTAAAATCTGAATTGGGTGCTGGCGTCCGATTCGCCAACATAGCACATACGCGCCAACAACGGCTATTTATAGCAATGTCGCAATGTGTACGTCTGTTTAAGTGCAAACCAAGGCGTCCAAAATGTCTCTACCCACAACTGCCGAATTGGGTACTGGGTTCTAAACTCTGAATTGGGTGCTGGCGTCCGATTCGCCACTATAGTACATACACGCCAACAACGGTTATTTATAGCAATGTCGCAATGTTTAAGTCTGTTTAAGTGCAAACCAAGGCGTCCACAATGTCTCTACCCACAACTGCCGAATCGGGTACTGGATTCTAAAATCTGAATTGGGTGCTGGCGTCCGATTCGCCAACATAGCACATACGCGCCAACAACGGCTATTTATAGCAATGTCGCAATGTGTACGTCTGTTTAAGTGCAAACCAAGGCGTCCAAAATGTCTCTACCCACAACTGCCGAATTGGGTACTGGGTTCTAAACTCTGAATTGGGTGCTGGCGTCCGATTCGCCACTATAGTACATACACGCCAACAACGGTTATTTATAGCAATGTCGCAATGTTTAAGTCTGTTTAAGTGCAAACCAAGGCGTCCACAATGTCTCTACCCACAACTGCCGAATCGGGTACTGGATTCTAAAATCTGAATTGGGTGCTGGCGTCTGATTCGCCAACATAGCACATACGCGCCAACAACGGCTATTTATAGCAATGTCGCAATGTGTACGTCTGTTTAAGTGCAAACCAAGGCGTCCACAATGTCTCTACCCACAAGTACCGAATCGGGTACTGGAATTTAAAATCTGAATTGGGTGCTGGCGTCCGATTCGCCACTATAGTACATACACGCCAACAACGGTTATTTATAGCAATGTCGCAATGTTTAAGTCTGTTTAAGTGCAAACCAAGGCGTCCACAATGTCTCTACCCACAACTGCCGAATCGGGTACTGGATTCTAAAATCTGAATTGGGTGCTGGCGTCTGATTCGCCAACATAGCACATACGCGCCAACAACGGCTATTTATAGCTATGTCGCAATGTGTACGTCTGTTTAAGTGCAAACCAAGGCTTCCAAAATGTCTCTACCCACAACTGCCGAATTGGGTACTGGGTTCTAAAATCTGAATTGGGTGCTGGCGTCCGATTCGCCACTATAGTACATACACGCCAACAACGGTTATTTATAGCAATGTCGCAATGTTTAAGTCTGTTTAAGTGCAAACCAAGGCGTCCACAATGTCTCTACCCACAACTGCCGAATCGGGTACTGGATTCTAAAATCTGAATTGGGTGCTGGCGTCCGATTCGCCAACATAGCACATGCGCGCCAACAACGGCTATTTATAGCAATGTCGCAATGTGTACGTCTGTTTAAGTGCAAACCAAGGCGTCCACAATGTCTCTACCCACAAGTACCGAATCGGGTACTGGGTTCTAAAATCTGAATTGGGTGCTGGCGTCCGATTCGCCACCATAGTACATACGCGCCAACAACGGTTATTTATAGCAAGGTCGCAATGTTTACATCTGTTTAAGTGCAAACCAAGGCGTCCACAATGTCTCTACCCACAACTGCCGAATCGGGTACAGGATTCTAAAATCTGAATTGGGTGCTGGCGTCCGATTCGCCAACATAGCACATACGCGCCAACAACGGCTATTTATAGCAATGTCGCAATGTGTACGTCTGTTTAAGTGCAAACCAAGGCGTCCAAAATGTCTCTACCCACAACTGCAGAATTGGGTACTGGGTTCTAAACTCTGAATTGGGTGCTGGCGTCCGATTCGCCACTATAGTACATACACGCCAACAACGGTTATTTATAGCAATGTCGCAATGTTTAAGTCTGTTTAAGTGCAAACCAAGGCGTCCACAATGTCTCTACCCACAACTGCCGAATCGGGTACTGGATTCTAAAATCTGAATTGGGTGCTGGCGTCCGATTCGCCAACATAGCACATACGCACCAACAACGGTTATTTATAGCAAGGTCGCAATGTTTAAGTCTGTTTAAGTGCAAACCAAGGCGTCCACAATGTCTCTACCCACAACTGCCGAATCGGGTACTGGATTCTAAAATCTGAATTGGGTGCTGGCGTCCGATTCGCCAACATAGCACATACGCGCCAACAACGGCTATTTATAGCAATGTCGCAATGTGTACGTCTGTTTAAGTGCAAACCAAGGCGTCCAAAATGTCTCTACCCACAACTGCCGAATTGGGTACTGGGTTCTAAAATCTGAATTGGGTGCTGGCGTCCGATTCGCCACTATGGTACATACGCGCCAACAACGGTTATTTATAGCAATGTCGCAATGTTTAAGTCTGTTTAAGTGCAAACCAAGGCGTCCACAATGTCTCTACCCACAACTGCCGAATCGGGTACTGGATTCTAAAATCTGAATTGGGTGCTGGCGTCCGATTCGCCAACATAGCACATACGCGCCAACAACGGTTATTTATAGCAATCTCGCAATGTATACGTCTGTTTAAGTGCAAACCAAGGCGTCCACAATGTCTCTACCCACAACTGCCGAATCGGGTACTGGGTTCTAAAATCTGAATTGGGTGCTGGCGTCCGATTCGGCAACATAGCACATACGCACCAACAACGGTTATTTATAGCAAGGTCGCAATGTTTACATCTGTTTAAGTGCAAACCAAGGCGTCCACAATGTCTCTACCCACAACTGCCGAATCGGGTACTGGATTCTAAAGTCTGAATTGGGTGCTGGCGTCCGATTCGCCAACATAGCACATACGCGCCAACAACGGCTATTTATAGCAATGTCGCAATGTGTACGTCTGTTTAAGTGCAAACCAAGGCGTCCAAAATGTCTCTACCCACAAGTACCGAATCGGGTACTGGGTTCTAAAATCTGAATTGGGTGCTGGCGTCCGATTCGCCACCATAGTACATACGCGCCAACAACGGTTATTTATAGCAAGGTCGCAATGTTTACATCTGTTTAAGTGCAAACCAAGGCGTCCACAATGTCTCTACCCACAACTGCCGAATCGGGTACAGGATTCTAAAATCTGAATTGGGTGCTGGCGTCCGATTCGCCAACATAGCACATACGCGCCAACAACGGCTATTTATAGCAATGTCGCAATGTGTACTTCTGTTTAAGTGCAAACCAAGGCGTCCAAAATGTCTCTACCCACAACAGCCGAATTGGGTACTGGGTTCTAAACTCTGAATTGGGTGCTGGCGTCCGATTCGCCACTATAGTACATACACGCCAACAACGGTTATTTATAGCAATGTCGCAATGTTTAAGTCTGTTTAAGTGCAAACCAAGGCGTCCACAATGTCTCTACCCACAACTGCCGTATCGGGTACTGGATTCTAAAATCTGAATTGGGTGCTGGCGTCCGATTCGCCAACATAGCACATACGCGCCAACAACGGCTATTTATAGCAATGTCGCAATGTGTACGTCTGTTTAAGTGCAAACCAAGGCGTCCAAAATGTCTCTACCCACAACTGCCGAATTGGGTACTGGGTTCTAAACTCTGAATTGGGTGCTGGCGTCCGATTCGCCACTATAGTACATACACGCCAACAACGGTTATTTATAGCAATGTCGCAATGTTTAAGTCTGTTTAAATGCAAACCAAGGCGTCCACAATGTCTCTACCCACAACTGCCGAATCGGGTACTGGATTCTAAAATCTGAATTGGGTGCTGGCGTCCGATTCGCCAACATAGCACATACGCGCCAACAACGGCTATTTATAGCAATGTCGCAATGTGTACGTCTGTTTAAGTGCAAACCAAGGCGTCCAAAATGTCTCTACCCACAACTGCCGAATTGGGTACTGGGTTCTAAACTCTGAATTGGGTGCTGGCGTCCGATTCGCCACTATAGTACATACACGCCAACAACGGTTATTTATAGCAATGTCGCAATGTTTAAGTCTGTTTAAGTGCAAACCAAGGCGTCCACAATGTCTCTACCCACAACTGCCGAATCGGGTACTGGATTCTAAAATCTGAATTGGGTGCTGGCGTCTGATTCGCCAACATAGCACATACGCGCCAACAACGGCTATTTATAGCAATGTCGCAATGTGTACGTCTGTTTAAGTGCAAACCAAGGCGTCCACAATGTCTCTACCCACAAGTACCGAATCGGGTACTGGAATTTAAAATCTGAATTGGGTGCTGGCGTCCGATTCGCCACCATAGTACATACGCGCCAACAACGGTTATTTATAGCAAGGTCGCAATGTTTACATCTGTTTAAGTGCAAACCAAGGCGTCCACAATGTCTCTACCCACAACTGCCGAATCGGGTACTGGATTCTAAAATCCGAATTGGGTGCTGGCGTCCGATTCGCCACCATAGTACATACGCGCCAACAACGGTTATTTATAGCAAGGTCGCAATGTTTACATCTGTTTAAGTGCAAACCAAGGCGTCTACAATGTCTCTACCCACAACTGCCGAATCGGGTACTGGGTTCTAAAATCTGAATTGGGTGCTGGCTTCCGATTCGACAGTATAGTTCATACGCACCAACAAAGCTGAATGGGATGTGGGATTCTCATTCGCCGATACAGTACATACGCACTGACAAGGCTCATTTATAGAAATGCCATAATGCCTCCGTCTCGTCAAGTGCAGCTCTAGAGGTTTACATTGTCTCATCACACATCTGCCGTTCCGGGTACTCTGTTCTAAAATCTGAGTTTGGTGCTTGCATCCGATTTGCCTATGTAGTACATAAGCCTCGACAAAGGTTTTTTATAGCAATGTCGTAATGTTGACGTCTATCTAGGTGCTAGCCAAGAGGTCTACAATATCTTCACCCACACCTGTGGAATATGGTACTGGATTCTAGAATCGGGACTGTATGATGGCATCTGACTTGCCATTGTAGTACAGGCGTACCCACAAATTTCACTGACACGATGTTTTCGCTCATTCATGTGCAAGTCTCGGGTGAACAATGTCTTCACCCTCTCCTACGGAATAGATAAATGGATTCTGTTATTTGAATTGGGTGTTGTGTGGTGCACGTGTTCCAAAAAATGTTAGTTGTAGTAATGGCGCGATGTTTACGTATATTCAAGTGCAAATTAATAGATGAACGACGTCCTCACCACACCAAGGAAATGGGGAACCGTTCAGAAATGTGAATTGTATACTGACATCAGACTGGCCATTGTAGCATGGATGCAATTGCGAGCGTTATTATACCAGTGCCGTAGTATTTAGGGTGATTACAATGCACTTGAAAAAATATACAATGTATCCACCGACACCTGTCAAAGAGTTAACTGTTTTGATAAGTGTGCATTAGGCGCTGGCCTCCAAATCGTCAATGTAAAACACCGATAGCGTTATTGATCGAGCTTTATGACACATTGTTAAAAATATCCCACGCCCAAGATTTTTCTTTGATATTTTGGTTGCATGCTCTGTGTATTTTTATACTTGAAGTCTCTCTGTTCGTAATTTTCAAGTCACCGTTCTAAAAAGAACGGACACTCATAACGTGAAAGTGCGCTATTGACGTGAATTAAATGATAAACACGAAGTCTGCACACAGTTTTTTTCAATAAAAACACCAAAGCAATTTGTTGATTAAATCTCAAATCTAACCCGTGGGAGATGAAATTTTCAATATGTATCTTTGAAGTGACAATTATACACCACTTTTGCACAAATAAAGGATTTCACAGAAAGGTGTCGCGTTCCTCATCGGATCTTAACGCATACATCTCTTCGAATCTACGCTGGAAAAGAGGAAAAAAGACCAGGAAACATTGTTTTGTGTGTGAATATTTTTATTGAATAAATGAACACGAATCGGTTAGAATAAATTTCTCACAGAACACGACAATATCATAGGTGCACTGGGGAACCAAGCGGGTTTCAGACGAACCTGAATCAGTTTTTGCTCCTCCAAAATACGAAGTTGCGTTTAATTGTTTATCCTGAAGCAAATGAATCGAACTGCTCTGAAATCCATCATTAGTCCTGTTGGTCAGGCGTGTGTGTTTCAAATTTATTGGAGAAGAGTGCATTCAAATATGAACAGAAATGCGGCAAGTAAAATAACAAAAATATAACAACTAAAATACAACACAAATATGAAAGCTCTATTATATACATTGGGGTATTATTAAAAATACACCGAGAAATACATTTTGTCACCAGTTATCTCATCAAGAAAAAGAATTAAGTCACTGGGTGTTAGAAAAAAATAAGGTAAACAGCTTACTGCCTGGCTGTTGAATTTTTTAAACAAAATGCACCATGTTCAGCCAGAAAAGGAATTAGTCACGGATGAACGACAATCAACCTGGTTTATTCGGCCTGGCAAATGGATAATTTGTCGGCATTTCTCGGAATGGGTTTTGCAGCAAAAAAAGAAAACGTTAGTTCCGCGTTGGTTCTCTCAAGCTCCTAGAGGGTTGGTTCTTTGGTTTCGCACTTTTTATTACTTACGTATTTTGTTTAGTGGCAGGCGCAGTCGGGGGCGGCAGAAGCTTAAAATATTGAGGGTGGAGATGCGAGTTTGGAAAAAATAACCAGCTGCCACTTAAAACTAAACCGTGATTTTAACACCACTGTTTAACACACATGCCTCCTTATATAAGCCATAAGGAGCTTTGTATTATCCGTGATCTTGTGTGCACGGGTGAGTCCGGCCTAACCGCGCCGACCCAGAGGGAGAAAATTCATATTCCCTCGTTCTGATGAAGCCAATTGAATCCAATTATGTCTCGAGATACGAGAAAATGTGTTTCATTTCCTCATTTCTGGAGATACAATTAGACAGTTAAACTCTGCTGCAAACATGGCTGTTTCGCCTCCAAGAATTGAAAATAGTATGTTTACTTGCATGTGTGTTACCAAATTAGAAGCAAGTGAAAACATGTCCGAACGTAAGTTGAAAAATAACCAATCAGGCAATAACAAGATTCACGATTAAAACATTCTTGCTCAAGAGATCTGACGACGGCTAAAGAGGCATAGAGAAGAAAATTATTATATTAAAAAAAGCTTCATTACATGCCCATATTTGGTGGAAACGGCTGGACCCGTGGGGGTGCTGAATAATTTGAACCTGTTAAAAAACAACTGTGCATTTACAGTAAAAATCTTTCATGTAAATTGTCTACATCACCTCAAAAGATGTATTTTACACTTTTTCGCGAATTATTTTATATTTAAAAAAAAACCAAAAATACATGGCTGGGAGTGATGTTGGATAAATGAAATTACTTATAACAGCCAAGAACGCATGTTGCGGTCGGTTAACGGAGGGCCCCTTCTCTAACTAATGGAAATCTGCATGGTTCAAAGTATTGAAAAGTGTGGCGCAGCCGAGGCAGTTGACACATCTATCGTGACGTGCAATTAGTTTAACAGGCAGTAACTTTGCGCCCTAGTGTTGTCAGTTGAAAGGTTCGAATTATTGACAGTCGTGCGAAAAGAATTCTCAATGAGTGATTAATTGCACATACAGTAACCTGATTTCAGAAAAGACGAAAAATACAAATGCGGTTTCGGGATGAGGTGAATTTGAATTCCACAGAGCTCCCGTGTGAGGTAAAATTCGCACTTTCAATTTATGACATATGGTGAGACGCTTGCTCGTCATTGAAGTTATAATTGTGGCGAGCTGGTAAAGGTGTTAAATTGCATGATTTGAAACCTATTCATAAATAATATTTGAAATGGTCAGTAAAAGTTCATTCCAACACCAAAGAATAAAAGTCCTTAACCAAAACATATTCCTTACTTTATATTCACTTTCTACAGCTTCCAAAGCTTATATGGACGCAACGTAACTACAACGCAAAAGTTTATCTTCATTCATTATCATACAACAATTGTTCAAAACGTTATACACCCTTAGAGGAAAAACATAATTCTCGTGGCACACATTCGTATGTAGCAAAGTTGATAGAGCAATTTCCTCCCATTTTTATATCAACTTGCAGATTCTGCGATCACAAATTCTATCTCTTTCATGATGTGAATAGTAAGTGACCTGTGGAGAATCATGGTCGCGTACAACGCACATTCATTCAGTAGGGCCCGACGAATCGGGATTTTAATCATCGAATCGAATCTCGAATCGAATCAAGCAGAAGATTCGAAATCGAATTGAATTTCGAATCGAATCGCAAGTTGAATTTCAAGCCAAATTACGGCTTGTTAAAAATTATTGGAGTTTGAAGTGCTAAATGCTTGAATTGACAATTCGGCATCGGGTCTCCTGAGTGAAATGATGTCGTATCTCCCATAGGGAGATATGACATTTAGGGCCTGACGAAGCTTCGAGCTTCGATTCGATTTCGAATCACTGGTACTGATTCGATTCGGTTCGAAATAGGCTGTATGTATTCGATGTATTTTCGAATCGGAAAAAATGTCATTTTTCAACCGCCATGCTTTCACAATCACCAATGATCGCGGGGGACGACCACGGCATCACACCACAATTTCAGTGTTTTGAAGCTATGACTTGATGGATCAAGTTGCGGGTGGTTCTTTACACGACTATACGAGACGAGTGTTAGAGATGAAATTTTGAAAGCATGCACTGACTTCCCATTCTTGACGAATAGTTTGTGACGACTGAATTTATAATACATTGATCTTGGATTAAGTAGGATACGGGATAGTAAATGTACACTGAATTCTGTTTAGTCACTTTTGATAAGGCTGGATTTTGAAAACGATGGAAGTTGGAACAAGAACACGTGCTACTCGAATCTTTTTCTTTATTCTGGATCGATAGTACATAAGTCTCGCACTCAAAGTGGATCAAGTGAGAAAATGGAGAGACAATGTTAAGGTTTAAGAAGTCCTTAAACCGTTATAGGAGAGACCGTGATCATTTGTAACTAAAATACACAGGCTTTACTTATTTTTAACTTGGGGTTTAACAGTGCCCCCCAATTTATTGTGTGTATTGCCTAATGATCTTGGGTTCCCGAACAGACATGAATAAAAATACACTGTGTTGTACACTCTTGGTGTTATTTCGACTGCAATATGGTGGTTGCAACTGTTACAACTGACTCCGACACTGAGGTAATTGTAACTTGTGTATGGAGCACTTGTAACACTGGAAGCAGAAACCAAATATACCACATTCTACCAAATTGACATTTAAAAGGGAATCGGGACTAAAAAAAAACCCCAGAAGTTTGGAAAAATAAAATGCTCTATACGTAATAATTTTAACTGGCAACAACAAATATATAAATGTTCAATTTATGTGTCTCCCCACAGATGTTTCCAAGCAGACTGCGTCTCATACATTTAAGCTATATTTTAGTTTTGAATTTACCACGCGCAAGTGAATGAATCACTTGATTCAACTCAGTTGGCAGGTTTTGAACATATTATATGCTACCGAGAAATGACAGTCAGTTTTTAGTCAAAAAGCTGCCTTTCACCACTAAGAATATTAGCGTATGTAAGGTATAAAAAAAAACTATTTGCGGCTGCTTCTCACCACAAACAGTTAAAAATGAATATCATTCGAACGGAATACACAATCTGCCTACAGTGATATATGTATTTGCATATATGGTTTCCAGGACATCGTTTCAATAATACAGGTTTCCATTTCAACATGAAAAGACCTCCATGGGCAATCTAGGACAAGCGCCAATGCAGCACTTTCCTTATTTAGCTAACAATTGGCTAATTCGTTAAACATGGAGCAATTGTGGCACAATGTTACAATTGCCCCCGGGACGGGTTTGCCATATTTCTGTCGTTACCACCGTTTACGATACTGTATAGGTTAGCACTTTGACTGTACAATGATACGGGTGTTTATTTCGTAAAGACAATTATCCACACAGCTTAATATTTAAGGCGGAGACACATAAGTCCATATAGCGATTTTATTTGTTTTCAGAACAGTAATAGCCTTTGTTACAATTGCCCCCTGTTATAATTAGTTCCGGTATCCCCTACTTGATGCAGTTACTCGTTAATTGGTTGCGAGTGCTGAATAAACATAAACGACCAGATTTATGACGCACATATAAATTTTGTACGCGTACACCATTAACACGGTGTTAAAACCTCGCTGTCCGCGTGTCGTTAATCGCATTTAACACAAATAAAGAATCGCATTTGTCATGTGCGTACAAAACACGTTTACGAGTACGCGTACAACAAATGGGCAACCCCGGCTTTGCGTGCAAGTTGTCCTGCACGTGTTGTGTTTGACTTTCCGTTGTTTGCATCTATATATAAAGGAATAACAACTTGTGAGACCAAATCTGCAATTATATCCAAGAAAGTGATCCGAGGTGTCAATTTTATATCGGAGGAGCGTTTAACCCTCATCCAAATGATAAGAGAAGCTGTGGGTATTATTAAAATTAAAAAGACTAGAGGGCGGTGCCCGTCAATGGGAACATGGATACAGGGAGGCAACACCCCCACCCCCACTCCAGTGTCGATGGGTTAAAATTATTTAGCCCATGCAACTCCTCATGACCTATAGAATGTTGTTATGAAGTTTGGTGAAGATCGGTCAAGTGGTACCCACCGTATACACATACCCCACCCCCACCCCCAACCCGGTGTCGAAGGGTTAAAATAATATAGCCCATGCAACTCCTCATGACCCATAGAATGTTGTTGTAAAGTTTGGTGAAGATTGGTCAAGTGGTACCCGCCGTATGCACATTCCCCACCCGCACCCCCAACCCGGTGTCGAAGGGTTAAAATGATATAGCCCATGCAACTCCACATGACCCATAAAATGTTGTTGTGAAGTTTGGTGAAGATTGGTCAAGTGGTACCCGTCGTATACACATACCCCTTCCCCACCCCAACCCGGTGTCAAATGGTAAAATCATATAGCCCATGCAACTCCCCATGACCCATCGAATGTTGTTGTAAAGTTTGGTGAAGATTGGTCAAGTGGTACCCGCCGTATGCACATACCCCACCCTCACCCCCAACCCGGTGTCGAAGGGTTAGAATGATATAGCCCATGCAACTCCTCATGACCCATAGGATGTTGTTGTGAAGTTTGGTGAAGATCGGTCAAGTGGTACCCGTCGTATACACATACCCCACCCCCACCTCCAACCCGGTGTCGAAGGGTCAAAATAATATAGCCCATGCAACTCCTCATGACCCATAGAATGTTATTGTGAAGTTTGGTGAAGATCGGTCAAGTGGTACCCGCCGTATGCGCATACCCCACCCCACCCCACCACGGTGTCAATGGGTTAAAATTATTTAGCCCATGCAACTCCTCATGACCCATAGAATGTTGTCCTAAATCTTGGTGAAGATCGGTCAAGTGGTATGGAAATGCATAGCCGGACACACAGTATGCACATACCCCACCCCCACCCCCACCCTGGTGTCGTAGGGTTAAAAGTATATAGCCCATGCAAGTCCTCAAGACCCATAGAATGTTGTCCTAAAGTTTGGTGAAGATCGGCCAAGCGGTGTGGAAATGCATAGCCGGACACACACAGACACACACACAGACAGACAGACAGAAAATCGTCAATTTATAGTTAGATTGATGCCAATAGTCCGAGTAAGAAAATGGACGAGTGGATAAAAACAACATCTAGAATGACTGAATTGTTTTCCGTTAAAGTCAGAAAAGACAAACCGTCGATTATAAAGAATTTTAGCGACGCATAAAACAAAAAGCAAAAAAAAAAAAAATACTCTGCAAAAAAAAATGATGCAAGCAAAACAGGGGGAGGTTCGCCTGAACAACCGGAACTCGATGAGGAAACGTTGAAAATTTTGGGCTGTGAACCTGGAGACTTTTGCCAAATGCGCGGGGTGTATGGCGACGATTCCGTTGACTTCCAAGAAACAACTATTTCAACAGGTAGTCCAACTACAGGCAGTCAGTGAAAAAAACGCCTAAAATATTTAATTAGACTATACATTTTTGCATGGTGCTAAACGGGTAAGTGGGTATATGCCATTATTTTTAGGCGTTGGTGGGTGGAGATGTGACCCTTGAGAATTTATAATAGAGCTAGGCTGGTGAATAAGATATGTATCTTTTAAATGGCTCGATACCACGTAACTTCGACAAATTCTGTAAGTTTCAGTTGGAAACAATGAGATGTTTGATTTTTTTATGTGATTGGATCTGAGGAATAATATCCAACACATCGTTCACTTCGAAACCTCAAATAGTCAACTAAAAATAGGAATTCGTTCACCATTGCGCGTCCATATTCACATTCTTCACATCTAATAAACACTACGCTGAAAACTTCCTACCATTCGCGTGCGCCGTTGCTCCGGATATTCAGTGACTGATTTTTTGGTAATGTGGATGCGTACTGTCATTTGTGGATAAATAAATAAATAATAAATAAATAAATAAATAAATAAATAAATAAATAAATAAATAAATAAATAAATAAATAAATAATTTTTATTTAAATCAAAGATAATGAAATTAAGGAAAAAAAATACAGGGCTTTTCTCCACCCCCTGCAAAAATGGACCATGGCTTTTCTCCTCAGATGCAATTTCAGGGCTTTTCTCCTTAGGGCTTTTCTCCTAAGGTCTATTCTCCACAGGGCTCTTTTCCGTTCCCCAACAACAATTGAAACCTAACAAGCTGATTATATTACTGTTAAAACATACCAACATAAACCAGTTAGATCAAAGAAAAGAAAGATTTTTTTTTTTTACATGAAAAAAAATTCAATTATCACTTCTCTTTTTTGCTACCTACCCCATGTACCCTTTTTCTCCCCCCATGTACCATTTTTCGCCCCCATGTACCATTTTTTCCTCCCCCCATGTACCCTTTTTTCCTACCCCACGTACCGTTTTTAGCGGGGGTGTCAAAAATGTGTACCATTTTTTCCTGTACCGTTTTTTCAGGGAACCGGTTACGATATATGCCTCTTCCTGTGATGTTTAGACTAACCCCCAAATACTCATAGTCACCAGTCTCTCCCAGCTGGATTAATTTACTGTCACCTTCCGGGATGGAAAAATTGCCCACTTTCCATCTTCGATTAGGCTCCACCCTGCGCCCTATAGGTATGACCTTACTTTTGTTTTCGTTAAGTTCGAGTCTCCACTTGTTTCCATATATCCCGATGATTTCGCGCATTGTCTCAAGACCCTCCTCGCTTTCCGACACTAGTACCATGTCGTCTGCAAAAAAATAGCCCTGGTATTTTTATGTCCCCAACTACCACCCCCTCACCACTGTGAAGGAGTTCTTCTCCTAGATCTCTGATATAGAGGGCAAATAGAATGGTGAGAGGATGCACCCCTGTTTGAGGCCTATGTCCATAGGAACTCGCTTTGTTTTTACATCGCCTAAGCAAAGTTCACTTTGAACGTCACTATACAATGCTTTCAAAATTCCAACAAACTCCCCTCCAAGCCCCAGGCTTCCAGCTTCTGCCACATTCCCTCTCTCCAGACCCTGTCATACGCCTTTTTTATATCTAAAAATGACATAAACAGCCTTTTCTTATTGGCTTTGGTGGATTCGATCATTTGGAATAGCGTAAAAAGATGATTCGTGACTCGCCTTCCTTTCCTGAAACAATTTTGAATTTCCCCCAGAAGACCCTTTTCCTCTACTACTTCCTCTAATCTCGCATACAGAACTTTACAGAATACCTTTCCGATGCAGCTACTGACTGATATTCCCCGGTAATTGTCGCGTACTTCTTTATCCCCTTTTCTGTGAATAAAGGTTACCTCGCTTTCTCGCCACTCTTTTGGAACCTCTTGGCTTTCTATGGATAAGTTGAATAGTGCTGCGAGACATTTATATAAGCCCTCTCCCCCTCTTTTGATGAATTCATTAGGAATTTCATCTGTCCCTCCTGCCTTCCCGTTCTTTAGTTTACCTGCCACCCTTCGTACTTCTTCTACTTTTATTTCACTGCATATGGCGCTTGATAGATTCTCCTCTGCCTCCTTCCTACACTCTGGTGGGTTCCCAAGGCCCCAGCGCTTGTCATTTACCTTTTCCCAGTGCTTAACTAATTCCCCCGCTATTTTATCTGGATCGTCTGTACTGCTGCCCTCAACTTTTATGCTCTGTGAGATACTCACTTTGTTACGTTTATTCACCCATTTCCAAAACACGTTCGAGCTTGCCCCTCCAGTATTTCTTATCGTCTGAATGGTATTGTGATTCCTCTCTTTGCGATTATTTTCTTTGATCCTATTTACCTTCTTTCGAGCTTCTTCATATTCTTCCTTTGCTCTTTTGGATTCGCAACTATCACCCCCTTTGAGTTTTTTACTTCTCCTGTATGCCGCACATTTGGCTTTTCTTCCTTTTATAGCCTTTTTTAGTTCCTCGTTTACTCGATACCCGATCTGTCGTGTTGGTACTCTAACTTTTCCGATGCTTTCTTTACCAGCCTCTAGTAAGCCCATTACTATGGCATCTGACATTTCCTGGACACTAAGCCCCCTATGAACTTTCCCAAGACTTGACTCCACTTTGCTTTTAAATTGCGTCCAATCGGCATCATTTCTTAGTTTCCAAATCTCTTTGAAACAAGAAGTTGTTTTACTTTTGGAGTTTTTACCCCTGATTGTAACTGTAACTAAATTGTGGTCACTATCCAATTCCCTCCTACCCTCGTCATCTACTGTCATGTCCACAACCTCATTGCATAGGTCCGAATCTGTAAGAATGTAATCGATTATAGTACGTCTGTCATTCCTTTCCCAGGTCCATTTCCCTCTACACTTAGCATCCCTGTTGAGTATCTTTAACTCAAGTTCGTTTGTGAAGTCCAATAGCTTCCTGCCATTGATACTGATTTTTCTATCCCCGCCTTGTGTGCCTTCTTCTTTGTCCCCTATGTGTCCATTAAAGTCCCCCTCTGCTCTCGAGTTCCAGTATATTTGATCTGAGTACCGAATATATTGAGTCGTTCCATTCTGGCTTGCTTCCCTCCGTGGCCAGGTATACCACCCCAAGGGCAACACTTTTGTTTTTTAACCTGATTTTTGCCCATACTATTTCACTGGAGACTGGAATTGGGGTGTTGACCTCTGCAAGATCTGAGATCGTCGACGGACCGAGCTCCTCTTTAACATACATGCCTACACCTCCCCCTTTTTTCTGTCCTTCATGTCGGCCTGTGCCTATCCATACGCACCCCCTCACCTGATCTACATTTTCATCATGTTTTAGCCATGTCTCTGTTAGCCCCATAAGGGAAATACCTTCATCTTCCATAACTGTGGTCACTTCACTCACCTTTTTATGTAAACCCTGGATGTTGTTATACCCCACTTTCAGAGTCACGGATTCTCTGCAGCCCCTCTTTTTACTTGTATAATTGCCTATAACACGTGCACTTAATACAAGTAATGTCACATGAAACACTTCATGCATGCTATTATTATTATTATTATTATTATTATTATTATTATTATTATTATTATTATTATTATTATTATTTGTCCCGACTATTTATTTTTGTAACTTGATCTAAAATAATATGCCAATAAACAAAATGTCAATCGGACAAGGTATCCAGACAAAACACCCTAAGGACATAGGTATCCAGACCAAATACCCATCGGACAAAATACCCTTAGGACATAATATCCTCAAGAAAAATACCCTTAGGACATAATACCCTCAATGCATAGGACAAAATACCCTCAGACAAAATACCCTCAGACCAAAAGTATACAAAGTTGGACTTTGGGTTTGTTTTCTTTTTCTGGTATTGGGAGGGGCGGGGCAGGGGAGGATAGAGGTAGTTGCATTTAAGGCACTAGCCAGTGTTTTGTTTGAAATAAATAATTTAATTTTTTTTTCAACAAACTAAATAGATATGAAGCATACGTATTTGAAAAGTGCCACCCCGACAAGTGCCCCAGTTAAAAAAAAAATGGCAGCTATGACAAGTGCCTCCAGTCCAATTGGCAGTCATGATAAGCGCCTCCCCAAGTCCAACTGGTAACAAAGACAACTGCAAACTGCCCCCACCCCCATCCCCAGTGTGAGTATCAGCAGAACATCTGTCACCAGTATATCAGCCTGAGCAACTGCCCTCTCTGTATAGTAGAGTCTCCCCGTAAAGAAAGTTGGACATACATTTCCTAAATGTTTTTATTTTGGTTTGGGACCCCAAAATTATATTATTTGGGATTCTAGAGAAAAATAAAGGTATAATGTGTATAGCCAGAAGGCAGTATTCAATAATTTGTTCTCGTGTAAAATATGCTGAATGAGTTTTTACTTCTAATCGTATTGAAAATAATCTACAATAACATATATTCCAATGTTGTGTTTTCATACTAATTAATAACTTTGGGGGCTTTTGAGTATTATGTTGTTTTCCTAACTTTTTTCTGTAAGAAATAACCTTATTCACGCTAGAGTGATACTAATTGTTTTCGCTGGCATGTTTGTTTAGAAATTACATGCATCATTGTGCTTGAAATTAAATCTCTTTTCATCTTATGATCTGGGAAGAGAAAATAGAGATCTGGGAACATTTGTGCTGGCTGACACTTATATTGATGGAGGGCTGGGCTTAATTTTTCTCTGCAACCCTGGACTGGGGGCGATTGTCTAACTGTCCATTTTTGAACTGGGGGCACTTGTCTGGGAACACTAGTACTCATGCTTCATATGCATTTAGTTTAATAAAACAAATTAAAAAATTGGAACTTGTTATTTCAAACAAAACACCGACTGGTGCCTTAGATGCAATAGACCCCACCCTCACCCGACACCTAAAAAAGACAACACCAACTTTATATACATTTGGTCTGAGGGTATTTTGTCCAAGGGTATTTTGTCTTACCCATTGAGGGTATTATGTCCTAAGGGTATTTTTTCGAGGGTTTTAGGTCCTAATGGTATTTTGTTCAAGGGTATTTTATCCTACAATCTAATTACCAGTGTTGCAAAAGGTTTTTACAGGAGTAATCAACTGTATACGGGGAAGCAGGTTTTGACCAAATGGGATTTGATACACTCAAATGAAGAGGGAGGACATTTTCCCCTGGTTAAAAAAAGGCAGGGGGAGGTCATTTTTCCCTATGGAAAAAATATTGAAATTTTATGTTTTATGTGCTTTGAGGCGGTTTAGTGCTAATTGGTTTTGAGGTTTCTTCCACGTAGACTGAATCCAACAAGTTCAACTCCAACTTAAACCGTTCTATCCAGATCACTTCCATTCAGAAAAGGCGGGTGTTTTGCGATCTGAGTTCAACACTGTTTCAAGTACAATGCATTTGTATTGCAGAACAATGTGGAACTCAGATCGCGCACTTCATCTGAATGAGAGATAATAATCAATGTTTTGACCAAATGACAAAAAAGAAAGTAAAACCTTAGGAAAGGTAGGGGAGAATGTCCTGGGTGTCTATGGGGAAAAGTCCTGGGTAAAAAAATGGGGGTTGATGTCCCAGGGGAAGATATCCTAGGGGAAGATGTCGTAGTGGAAAGCGCCCTAGGGGAAAACGTACTAGGGTAAAATGTCCTGGACCCGTCGACCAACTTTTTATAATCGAGTTGTTTTGAGTCTAAACACCCAGCTCTACTTGAAAATTAAAAAAATTATTTATTTATTTATTTATTTATTTATTTATTTATTTATTTATTTATTTATTTATTTATTTATTTATTTATTTATTTATTTATTCACCAATCCGTCCATGAAACTCAGATCGGCCCACTAACATCGGGTTTTTCTTCTCACGAACGCGCCTATACTAGACCTCCTTTATCCCAAACACCGCAGACCTTTGGATTTTGACGGGGGAGGGGGGGGATTTTGTCGGTACCCCGAGATTCCCATACATGTGCGTGAAAACCCATTTCCTACTAACATTAAATTGAATCCCGGACATTTCCCCACCCGGAGATTTCCCCACTTCCCCATCCGGAGATTTTCCCACCCGGAGATTTCCCCACCCGACATTTCCCCACCCTGAGGTTTCTTTAGCACCAGCATAACAATAAAGACAGCCGAGATTTTTTCGGCTCAGTATATCCTTGAAAAGTCAAAAATTGAAACAATTCTCCTTTAAGGATTGTCGCAAAAAATAAATTTGAAATCGAATCGCATGAAAAGAGAAGCAGATTGGGATATGCCCGCCGATAAATTTTAAAACGAGGATGAGGAAATTATAAATGTAGGGTGGGGAAATGTCCGGTGAGGAATTTTATAAACAGGGTGAGGAAATGTCCGGCTGGGAACTGTAAAAGCAGAGTGGGGAAATGTCTGGTGGGGAAATGTCAGAGTGGGGAAATCTCCGGTGGGGAAATATCCGGGTGGGGAAATGTCCGTTTTCCTCAGAAATGAAGGGTGGGGAAATCTCCGGGTGGGGAAATGTCCGTTTACCATTAAATTGTTACCGAACACAGGTAAACTAGAGATGCCGAAATTTTATACGCATACTGAGACGTACTGCACGCCAAGGTGCACGTATATTCAACCAATCTAACCTTTTCTGTTCCATGTACTGCTATGCGGTGCATAGTATGCTCTGCGGTTATGACGTTAGACAGCTGGCAGGTGCTCGTCGTTGTTCGGAGGTTTTCTCCGGTTTCTCCAACTTCCTTCACCATTCAACCTGCCATCGACACCATATGACCCTGGCTCTTGAATTATCGTCAAACACAATAAATAGATAAATAAATAAATAAATAAATAAATAAATAAATAAATAAATAAATAAATAAATAAAATACGTGCAGAATGCATTTATTTCAATGGGCAAGGTGGGGTCATAACTTGGACAAAATCCCCCCCCCCCCCCCCCGTCCGAATCCTCCCAATAAAAATTCCCCCTTGACAAAATCCTCCTTCTACAAAATCCCCCAGTGTGCGACAAATCCACCCCAACCCACAAACTCAATGGTCTTTACAATACATGAAAAGTTGGTCATCCATGTTTATACAGTTTTATTGTAAATATAACCAATAAGTTTAGTTATTTTCGATTCAACCAATAGCTACAAGTATTAAAAAACAAATTTTATTTAATTTATATGCTTGTACAGCAAACTCAATGGTCTTTACAATAAATGAAAAATTGGTCAGACAGATGGAATGTAAGAAATTATCAGAGCAAATATTTTTTTATTAACTTTAAAAATTTCCAAACAAGATGTTTTATTTCAAAGACAGCACAATTACTATCTCCTAGACTTGTTTTGTCCACTGCTCTTGAACTACTGTTCTAAAAGCAACCGAGCTGTATGCACTCCAGTAACAAATACAATGACAATACAATTAAGGTGCTATACCTGTTATGGATTTTTGTTTGTTTTGAGATGTCTGCCTTCAGTATTTCGGATTTTCAAATCGATATATACACAGATTGTACATCAAAAATGATCGTCGTGATGAATAGATCACGAAAAACATATGGAACAAACGGTAAGGGGAGAAGTCAGGCACCAGCAATGTGCTACCGCATTTGCATCGAAACAGAGAAACAGGGAATATTTCGGGAAAACAACCTGTGTCAGCATGGGCTTTGTGTAATATGTGCATATTTAGTTTTGAAAAACCCAAAATACTGAAAGCAGACATTTCAAAACAAACAAAAATTCATTACACTAGTGGGGGTGCACCCGTCGATGCACATACCCCACCACCACCCCGGTGTCGATGGGTTAAAATTATATAGCCCATGCAACTCCTCATGACCCATAGATTGTTGTTGTAAAGTTTGGTGAAGATCGGTCAAGTGGTACCCGCCGTATACGCATACCCGGCCCGACCCGGTGTAGATGGGATAAATTATGTATAGTAGCCCATGCAACTCCTCCTGACCTATAGAATGTTGTTGTAAAGTTTGGTGTATGATCAGTCAAGTGGTACCCACCGTATGCGCATACCCCACCCCACCCCACCCAGGTGTCGATGGGTTAAAATTATATAGCCCATGCAACACCTCATGACCCATAGAATGTTGTCCTAAAGTTTGGTGAAGATCGGTCAAGAGGTATGGAAATGCATAGCCGGATACACCATATGTGCATACCCCACCCCAGTGTCGAAGTGTTAAAATTACATAGCCCATGCAACTCCTCATGACACATAGAATGTTGTAAAGTTTGGTGAAGATCGGTCAAGAGGTTTGGAAATGCATAGCCAGACACACCGTATGTGCATACCCCACCCCCACCCCCACCCCGGTATCGAAGGGTAAAAATTATATAGCCCCTGCAATTCCTCATGACCCATAGAATGTTGTTGTAAAGTTTGGTGAAGATCGGTCAAGCGGTATGGAAATGCATAGGCGGACACACACACACACACATACACACACACACACACACACACACACACACACACACACACACACACACACACACACACACCACACATGCGCGTGCGCACACACACACGCACACACACACAGAAAATCGTCAATTTATAGTTAGATGTATAGCACCTTAAACATCAAATTGCCGACAGTCCACAGTTTGTGAATAGTTTTTGAACAAACATTTAAGCAAAATGAAAAGTCATTTTAAAATAAAAGATATATTCTAAAACTAAAAGGTTAATATCAAAGAAAGCTGGGGATTTTCTCCCTGTTAGTGGAAGGTGGGATTTTTCGTTGGGGGGGTTATTTGGGAGACGGGGGGGGGGGTAGCCCTGGTCATTTTTGCATCCAATGAGAAAAGCCTTGGTCCCTTTTTCAAGTTGGTGGAGAAAAGCCCTTGTTGAAAAAAAATATTGATGCATAAATTCCCTTTGGTTCAAACTTTTACTGTTTGCTAACCATTAGAAATAAATGGAGACAGTACATATCTAAATATATATTAATTATTTTTAAACAAAATAATGACACAGTTAGTTATGCATAGCACGGTGGCAAAATGATTTTGCATACAAAAAATGCAAAATAAAGCTAATGGAGAGAGAGAGAGAGAGAGAGAGAGAGAGAGAGAGAGAGAGAGAGAGATCAGTAAGTGCATGTCATCAATAGTCTCTCGTCCACCCACTCTTTCTCTCTCCGATTTTGTTCTCTCTCAACCCTCTTTCTTTTACTTTTGTAGGATAGAGAGAGAGAGAGTGAGAGACACCAAGGAAAGTATCCATAAGTGGCACTAGATATCTTTCACCCACTGTCTTTCTCTCTCTTCGGGAGAGAGAAAGAGTGAGACAGGAAGAAATCTATTTAATGCCATCAATAATCATGTAAATTAATTCAGCAATTGACTTCTGCAAAGGTAATTGAAAGGGGATTATATTTTTTTATTACTATACCAGTGAGCTGTTGATCGAAATTGATCTTCATAGTGGGTTTTTTGGTCTAAAACTCAAATAGTGTGAATTATTTTTAAAAGGCTAATCTTCTTTCTAATTAGCTCTCTTAAATCCAATGATTTACAAAAAAAAATTCCTTTTTAACAAAACCATTTCATTATCAGTGCGCGAAATGTAACTTTGTCAATATTATCACTACTAGAAAACAATCAATCCATTTCGAATTGAATCTTTTTGGCTGGAATGAATGAATGAATAAATAAGTAAATAAATAAAATTAAAAAAATCAAAAGAAATAAATAAATAAATAAAAAAATAAATAAATAAATCTTGTATTAACGAACTACTGTTAAATCAAATTAATTACATCGGGTATCATCAAACATCCCTCTGATACTGAAATATCTTCAAGTACCATCTGACCATCTGCCTGTATCTGTTATACTGTAGTTATTGTGAACATATAAACCAAGAATTAATAAAAAAAAAATAGACAGTGAATCGATTTTTTCCTTAGGGCTTTTCTCCATCAGGGCTTTTTTTCCTATCAAAAAGTGACCAGGGCTTTTCTCCTTAGACGCAATTTCAGGGCTTTTCTCCTTAGGGCTTTTCTCCATCAGGGCTTATCTCCATCAGGGCATTTTTTCCGATCACCACTGATGTAAATGACAGCATGTTTTTAGATTTTTTTTGTATGGCAGCGTGTTTAATAGAACAAAAAGTACATAAACGTAATATATTATCTGGTGAATAACAATGCAACACTTAATACAATAATAATAATAACACTTTGGCCATCCGCTGATTTGCCGCGGTTACATTAAATGAAGTAAATGACAGCATGTTTTTGTGGCAACGTGTTTAACTGGTAGAGTGCTGGAAGCCACTATCATAGCTTTAAAGAAAGGTGAGGGTACCATGCAAAGATCTTGTAAATTCTGGTCCTCAAGGCACATATACAGTCAGAAGCAAATACATTGTGATCATTTAGATTTGTTTTATTAAACATTATTGGAGAGTGCTTTTAAACTGCTGACTTCCAAAAATAATCTAGCACTCAACCAGTTAATAGAAAAAAATACTTAAAGATTCATTCTATAGCCCATATGCAATTAACAAATACACTGCCCAACACTTAATACAATGTCCAATACTTTTGATAAGTTCTTTCATGCTCTTTTGGAAATCTCTAAAATCAGCACAAAGATTCTGCAAACGTTGCAGTTTCTGAGTTGCGACACGCTTCACCCTTTTCCATGCCGCCCCACTGATCGGGCTCCTCCTCCGAGCACGTGCAAGTATTTCAGTCGTGGTATAATCACACGGCATCCGTGCGCCACCTATAATACGCAACTCTACGGAGCAAAGTCGAATAGTATTCTGTGAACTTTCAATCTGGCGTAGGGGCTGAAGTCTCGTGGTAATGTTCTATTTTGATGCATCGGGGTGCAATAAAGTGTATAATCACATTGTATCAGTGCGCAACCTGTAACGCGGACCTCTACGAGGCAAAGACAAATGGTATTGTGCGAAGAAAGCTATAGAGTACAATTCAAAATAACAGAAATACGCAATTATCGTTCCAACGTAGAGGGTAAACACTTGTGACAATAGCATACTACAGTGCATCGTGGTGAAGATAAGTGTATAATCACATGGGATCTGTGCGCCACCTATAATGCGAAACTCTATCGAGCAGCGTTCAATATTAATCTATGAAGTTCGCATCCAATTCAAAATAACATGAACGACGCAATTATCTCTCCGGCGGAGGGCGTTAAATCTTGTTGCAGTGTTCTTTTTCAGCCCATCGGAGTGCAATGAAGTGAAAAGTAACGTTGTATCGGTGCGCCACATGTAATACGACCCTCTATGGTGCGAAGTGGAATGGTATTCTGTGAAGAAAGTCAGAATACCAATCAAAATAATCACCTCCTGTTTCCCACTAAAATAGACATAAATACTACATCATTGCTATAAAAATCTTTGTTGATGCGTATGTACTATGACCGCGAATCGGGAGCCAGCATCCAATTATTTTAAAACGCAGTACCCAATTCGGCAGGTGTGGATGGAGACAACGTAGACTTCTAGGTTTTCACTCAAATAGACGTCAAAATTACGACATTGCTATAAATAACCTTTGTTGGTGTGTAGGTACTATAATGGCGAATCGGATGCCAGCACCCAATTCAGATTTTAGAACCCAGTACCCGATTCGGCAGTTGTGGGTAGAGACATTGTGGACGCCTTGGTTTGCACTTAAACAGACTTAAACATTGCGACATTGCTATAAATAACCGTTGTTGGCGCGTATGTACCATAGTGGCGAATCGGACGCCAGCACCCAATTCAGATTTTAGAACCCAGTACCCAATTCGGCAGTTGTGGGTAGAGACATTTTGGACGCCTTGGTTTGCACTTAAACAGACGTACACATTGCGACATTGCTATAAATAGCCGTTGTTGGCGCGTATGTGCTATGTTGGCGAATCGGACGCCAGCACCCAATTCAGATTTTAGAATCCAGTACCCGATTCGGCAGTTGTGGGTAGAGACATTGTGGACGCCTTGGTTTGCACTTAAACAGATGTAAACATTGCGACCTTGCTATAAATAACCGTTGTTGGTGCGTATGTGCTATGTTGGCGAATCGGACGCCAGCACCCAATTCAGATTTTAGAATCCAGTACCCGATTCGGCAGTTGTGGGTAGAGACATTGTGGACGCCTTGGTTTGCACTTAAACAGACTTAAACATTGCGACATTGCTATAAATAACCGTTGTTGGCGTGTATGTACTATAGTGGCGAATCGGACGCCAGCACCCAATTCAGAGTTTAGAACCCAGTACCCAATTCGGCAGCTGTGG
Source organism: Pictodentalium vernedei (assembly GCA_031216915.1). Classification (NCBI taxonomy): domain Eukaryota; kingdom Metazoa; phylum Mollusca; class Scaphopoda; order Dentaliida; family Dentaliidae; genus Pictodentalium; species Pictodentalium vernedei. Next base: position 456,600,578 of record CM062297.1, on the reverse strand, counting down.
GTAGAGACATTTTGGACGCCTTGGTTTGCACTTAAACAGACGTACACATTGCGACATTGCTATAAATAGCCGTTGTTGGCGCGTATGTGCTATGTTGGCGAATCGGACGCCAGCACCCAATTCAGACTTTAGAATCCAGTACCCGATTCGGCAGTTGTGGGTAGAGACATTGTGGACGCCTTGGTTTGCACTTAAACAGATGTAAACATTGCGACCTTGCTATAAATAACCGTTGTTGGTGCGTATGTGCTATGTTGGCGAATCGGACGCCAGCACCCAATTCAGATTTTAGAACCCAGTACCCGATTCGGCAGTTGTGGGTAGAGACATTGTGGACGCCTTGGTTTGCACTTAAACAGACGTATACATTGCGAGATTGCTATAAATAACCGTTGTTGGCGCGTATGTGCTATGTTGGCGAATCGGACGCCAGCACCCAATTCAGATTTTAGAATCCAGTACCCGATTCGGCAGTTGTGGGTAGAGACATTGTGGACGCCTTGGTTTGCACTTAAACAGACTTAAACATTGCGACATTGCTATAAATAACCGTTGTTGGCGCGTATGTACCATAGTGGCGAATCGGACGCCAGCACCCAATTCAGATTTTAGAACCCAGTACCCAATTCGGCAGTTGTGGGTAGAGACATTTTGGACGCCATGGTTTGCACTTAAACAGACGTACACATTGCGACATTGCTATAAATAGCCGTTGTTGGCGCGTATGTGCTATGTTGGCGAATCGGACGCCAGCACCCAATTCAGATTTTAGAATCCAGTACCCGATTCGGCAGTTGTGGGTAGAGACATTGTGGACGCCTTGGTTTGCACTTAAACAGATGTAAACATTGCGACCTTGCTATAAATAACCGTTGTTGGTGCGTATGTGCTATGTTGGCGAATCGGACGCCAGCACCCAATTCAGATTTTAGAATCCAGTACCCGATTCGGCAGTTGTGGGTAGAGACATTGTGGACGCCTTGGTTTGCACTTAAACAGACTTAAACATTGCGACATTGCTATAAATAACCGTTGTTGGCGTGTATGTACTATAGTGGCGAATCGGACGCCAGCACCCAATTCAGAGTTTAGAACCCAGTACCCAATTCGGCAGTTGTGGGTAGAGACATTTTGGACGCCTTGGTTTGCACTTAAACAGACGTACACATTGCGACATTGCTATAAATAGCCGTTGTTGGCGCGTATGTGCTATGTTGGCGAATCGGACGCCAGCACCCAATTCAGATTTTAGAATCCAGTACCCGATTCGGCAGTTGTGGGTAGAGACATTGTGGACGCCTTGGTTTGCACTTAAACAGACTTAAACATTGCGACATTGCTATAAATAACCGTTGTTGGCGTGTATGTACTATAGTGGCGAATCGGACGCCAGCACCCAATTCAGAGTTTAGAACCCAGTACCCAATTCGGCAGCTGTGGGTAGAGACATTTTGGACGCCTTGGTTTGCACTTAAACAGACGTACACATTGCGACATTGCTATAAATAGCCGTTGTTGGCGCGTATGTGCTATGTTGGCGAATCGGACGCCAGCACCCAATTCAGACTTTAGAATCCAGTACCCGATTCGGCAGTTGTGGGTAGAGACATTGTGGACGCCTTGGTTTGCACTTAAACAGATGTAAACATTGCGACCTTGCTATAAATAACCGTTGTTGGTGCGTATGTGCTATGTTGGCGAATCGGACGCCAGCACCCAATTCAGATTTTAGAACCCAGTACCCGATTCGGCAGTTGTGGGTAGAGACATTGTGGACGCCTTGGTTTGCACTTAAACAGACGTATACATTGCGAGATTGCTATAAATAACCGTTGTTGGCGCGTATGTGCTATGTTGGCGAATCGGACGCCAGCACCCAATTCAGATTTTAGAATCCAGTACCCGATTCGGCAGTTGTGGGTAGAGACATTGTGGACGCCTTGGTTTGCACTTAAACAGACTTAAACATTGCGACATTGCTATAAATAACCGTTGTTGGCGCGTATGTACCATAGTGGCGAATCGGACGCCAGCACCCAATTCAGATTTTAGAACCCAGTACCCAATTCGGCAGTTGTGGGTAGAGACATTTTGGACGCCTTGGTTTGCACTTAAACAGACGTACACATTGCGACATTGCTATAAATAGCCGTTGTTGGCGCGTATGTGCTATGTTGGCGAATCGGACGCCAGCACCCAATTCAGATTTTAGAATCCAGTACCCGATTCGGCAGTTGTGGGTAGAGACATTGTGGACGCCTTGGTTTGCACTTAAACAGATGTAAACATTGCGACCTTGCTATAAATAACCGTTGTTGGTGCGTATGTGCTATGTTGGCGAATCGGACGCCAGCACCCAATTCAGATTTTAGAATCCAGTACCCGATTCGGCAGTTGTGGGTAGAGACATTGTGGACGCCTTGGTTTGCACTTAAACAGACTTAAACATTGCGACATTGCTATAAATAACCGTTGTTGGCGTGTATGTACTATAGTGGCGAATCGGACGCCAGCACCCAATTCAGAGTTTAGAACCCAGTACCCAATTCGGCAGTTGTGGGTAGAGACATTTTGGACGCCTTGGTTTGCACTTAAACAGACGTACACATTGCGACATTGCTATAAATAGCCGTTGTTCGCGCGTATGTGCTATGTTGGCGAATCGGACGCCAGCACCCAATTCAGATTTTAGAATCCTGTACCCGATTCGGCAGTTGTGGGTAGAGACATTGTGGACGCCTTGGTTTGCACTTAAACAGATGTAAACATTGCGACCTTGCTATAAATAACCGTTGTTGGCGCGTATGTACTATGGTGGCGAATCGGACGCCAGCACCCAATTCAGATTTTAGAACCCAGTACCCGATTCGGTACTTGTGGGTAGAGACATTGTGGACGCCTTGGTTTGCACTTAAACAGACGTACACATTGCGACATTGCTATAAATAGCCGTTGTTGGCGCGCATGTGCTATGTTGGCGAATCGGACGCCAGCACCCAATTCAGATTTTAGAATCCAGTACCCGATTCGGCAGTAGTGGGTAGAGACATTGTGGACGCCTTGGTTTGCACTTAAACAGACTTAAACATTGCGACATTGCTATAAATAACCGTTGTTGGCGTGTATGTACTATAGTGGCGAATCGGACGCCAGCACCCAATTCAGATTTTAGAACCCAGTACCCAATTCGGCAGTTGTGGGTAGAGACATTTTGGACGCCTTGGTTTGCACTTAAACAGACGTACACATTGCGACATTGCTATAAATAGCCGTTGTTGGCGCGTATGTGCTATGTTGGCGAATCGGACGCCAGTACCCAATTCAGATTTTAGAATCCAGTACCCGATTCGGCAGTTGTGGGTAGAGACATTGTGGACGCCTTGGTTTGCACTTAAACAGACTTAAACATTGCGACATTGCTATAAATAACCGTTGTTGGCGTGTATGTACTATAGTGGCGAATCGGACGCCAGCACCCAATTCAGAGTTTAGAACCCAGTACCCAATTCGGCAGTTGTGGGTAGAGACATTTTGGACGCCTTGGTTTGCACTTAAACAGACGTACACATTGCGACATTGCTATAAATAGCCGTTGTTGGCGCGTATGTGCTATGTTGGCGAATCGGACGCCAGCACCCAATTCAGATTTTAGAATCCAGTACCCGATTCGGCAGTTGTGGGTAGAGACATTGTGGACGCCTTGGTTTGCACTTAAACAGACTTAAACATTGCGACATTGCTATAAATAACCGTTGTTGGCGTGTATGTACTATAGTGGCGAATCGGACGCCAGCACCCAATTCAGATTTTAGAACCCAGTACCCAATTCGGCAGTTGTGGGTAGAGACATTTTGGACGCCTTGGTTTGCACTTAAACAGACGTACACATTGCGACATTGCTATAAATAGCCGTTGTTGGCGCGTATGTGCTATGTTGGCGAACCGGACGCCAGCACCCAATTCAGATTTTAGAATCCAGTACCCGATTCGGCAGTTGTGGGTAGAGACATTGTGGACGCCTTGGTTTGCACTTAAACAGACTTAAACATTGCGACATTGCTATAAATAACCGTTGTTGGCGTGTATGTACTATAGTGGCGAATCGGACGCCAGCACCCAATTCAGAGTTTAGAACCCAGTACCCAATTCGGCAGTTGTGGGTAGAGACATTTTGGACGCCTTGGTTTGCACTTAAACAGACGTACACATTGCGACATTGCTATAAATAGCCGTTGTTGGCGCGTATGTGCTATGTTGGCGAATCGGACGCCAGCACCCAATTCAGATTTAAGAATCCAGTACCCGATTCGGCAGTTGTGGGTAGAGACATTGTGGACGCCTTGGTTTGCACTTAAACAGACTTAAACATTGCGACATTGCTATAAATAACCGTTGTTGGCGTGTATGTACTATAGTGGCGAATCGGACGCCAGCACCCAATTCAGAGTTTAGAACCCAGTACCCAATTCGGCAGTTGTGGGTAGAGACATTTTGGACGCCTTGGTTTGCACTTAAACAGACGTACACATTGCGACATTGCTATAAATAGCCGTTGTTGGCGCGTATATGCTATGTTGGCGAATCGGACGCCAGCACCCAATTCAGATTTTAGAATCCAGTACCCGATTCGGCAGTTGTGGGTAGAGACATTGTGGACGCCTTGGTTTGCACTTAAACAGACTTAAACATTGCGACATTGCTATAAATAACCGTTGTTGGCGTGTATGTACTATAGTGGCGAATCGGACGCCAGCACCCAATTCAGAGTTTAGAACCCAGTACCCAATTCGGCAGTTGTGGGTAGAGACATTTTGGACGCCTTGGTTTGCACTTAAACAGAAGTACACATTGCGACATTGCTATAAATAGCCGTTGTTGGCGCGTATGTGCTATGTTGGCGAATCGGACGCCAGCACCCAATTCAGATTTTAGAATCCTGTACCCGATTCGGCAGTTGTGGGTAGAGACATTGTGGACGCCTTGGTTTGCACTTAAACAGATGTAAACATTGCGACCTTGCTATAAATAACCGTTGTTGGCGCGTATGTACTATGGTGGCGAATCGGACGCCAGCACCCAATTCAGATTTTAGAACCCAGTACCCGATTCGGTACTTGTGGGTAGAGACATTGTGGACGCCTTGGTTTGCACTTAAACAGACGTACACATTGCGACATTGCTATAAATAGCCGTTGTTGGCGCGCATGTGCTATGTTGGCGAATCGGACGCCAGCACCCAATTCAGATTTTAGAATCCAGTACCCGATTCGGCAGTTGTGGGTAGAGACATTGTGGACGCCTTGGTTTGCACTTAAACAGACTTAAACATTGCGACATTGATATAAATAACCGTTGTTGGCGTGTATGTACTATAGTGGCGAATCGGACGCCAGCACCCAATTCAGATTTTAGAACCCAGTACCCAATTCGGCAGTTGTGGGTAGAGACATTTTGGACGCCTTGGTTTGCACTTAAACAGACGTACACATTGCGACATTGCTATAAATAGCCGTTGTTGGCGCGTATGTGCTATGTTGGCGAATCGGACGCCAGCACCCAATTCAGATTTTAGAATCCAGTACCCGATTCGGCAGTTGTGGGTAGAGACATTGTGGACGCCTTGGTTTGCACTTAAACAGACTTAAACATTGCGACATTGCTATAAATAACCGTTGTTGACGTGTATGTACTATAGTGGCGAATCGGACGCCAGCACCCAATTCAGAGTTTAGAACCCAGTACCCAATTCGGCAGTTGTGGGTAGAGACATTTTGGACGCCTTGGTTTGCACTTAAACAGACGTACACATTGCGACATTGCTATAAATAGCCGTTGTTGGCGCGTATGTGCTATGTTGGCGAATCGGACGCCAGCACCCAATTCAGATTTTAGAATCCAGTACCCGATTCGGCAGTTGTGGGTAGAGACATTGTGGACGCCTTGGTTTGCACTTAAACAGACTTATACATTGCGACATTGCTATAAATAACCGTTGTTGGCGTGTATGTACTATAGTGGCGAATCGGACGCCAGCACCCAATTCAGAGTTTAGAACCCAGTACCCAATTCGGCAGTTGTGGGTAGAGACATTTTGGACGCCTTGGTTTGCACTTAAACAGAAGTACACATTGCGACATTGCTATAAATAGCCGTTGTTGGCGCGTATGTGCTATGTTGGCGAATCGGACGCCAGCACCCAATTCAGATTTCAGAATCCTGTACCCGATTCGGCAGTTGTGGGTAGAGACATTGTGGACGCCTTGGTTTGCACTTAAACAGATGTAAACATTGCGACCTTGCTATAAATAACCGTTGTTGGCGCGTATGTACTATGGTGGCGAATCGGACGCCAGCACCCAATTCAGATTTTAGAACCCAGTACCCGATTCGGTACTTGTGGGTAGAGACATTGTGGACGCCTTGGTTTGCACTTAAACAGACGTACACATTGCGACATTGCTATAAATAGCCGTTGTTGGCGCGCATGTGCTATGTTGGCGAATCGGACGCCAGCACCCAATTCAGATTTTAGAATCCAGTACCCGATTCGGCAGTTGTGGGTAGAGACATTGTGGACGCCTTGGTTTGCACTTAAACAGACTTAAACATTGCGACATTGCTATAAATAACCGTTGTTGGCGTGTATGTACTATAGTGGCGAATCGGACGCCAGCACCCAATTCAGATTTTAGAACCCAGTACCCAATTCGGCAGTTGTGGGTAGAGACATTTTGGACGCCTTGGTTTGCACTTAAACAGACGTACACATTGCGACATTGCTATAAATAGCCGTTGTTGGCGCGTATGTGCTATGTTGGCGAATCGGACGCCAGCACCCAATTCAGATTTTAGAATCCAGTACCCGATTCGGCAGTTGTGGGTAGAGACATTGTGGACGCCTTGGTTTGCACTTAAACAGACTTAAACATTGCGACATTGCTATAAATAACCGTTGTTGGCGTGTATGTACTATAGTGGCGAATCGGACGCCAGCACCCAATTCAGAGTTTAGAACCCAGTACCCAATTCGGCAGTTGTGGGTAGAGACATTTTGGACGCCTTGGTTTGCACTTAAACAGACGTACACATTGCGACATTGCTATAAATAGCCGTTGTTGGCGCGTATGTGCTATGTTGGCGAATCGGACGCCAGCATCCAATTCAGATTTTAGAATCCAGTACCCGATTCGGCAGTTGTGGGTAGAGACATTGTGGACGCCTTGGTTTGCACTTAAACAGACTTAAACATTGCGACATTGCTATAAATAACCGTTGTTGGCGTGTATGTACTATAGTGGCGAATCGGACGCCAGCACCCAATTCAGAGTTTAGAACCCAGTACCCAATTCGGCAGTTGTGGGTAGAGACATTTTGGACGCCTTGGTTTGCACTTAAAGAGAAGTACGCATTGCGACATTGCTATAAATAGCCGTTGTTGGCGCGTATGTGCTATGTTGGCGAATCGGACGCCAGCACCCAATTCAGATTTTAGAATCCTGTACCCGATTCGGCAGTTGTGGGTAGAGACATTGTGGACGCCTTGGTTTGCACTTAAACAGATGTAAACATTGCGACCTTCCTATAAATAACCGTTGTTGGCGCGTATGTACTATGGTGGCGAATCGGACGCCAGCACCCAATTCAGATTTTAGAACCCAGTACCCGATTCGGTACTTGTGGGTAGAGACATTGTGGACGCCTTGGTTTGCACTTAAACAGACGTACACATTGCGACATTGCTATAAATAGCCGTTGTTGGCGCGCATGTGCCATGTTGGCGAATCGGACGCCAGCACCCAATTCAGATTTTAGAATCCAGTACCCGATTCGGCAGTTGTGGGTAGAGACATTGTGGACGCCTTGGTTTGCACTTAAACAGACTTAAACATTGCGACATTGCTATAAATAACCGTTGTTGGCGTGTATTACTATAGTGGCGAATCGGACGCCAGCACCCAATTCAGATTTTAGAACCCAGTACCCAATTCGGCAGTTGTGGGTAGAGACATTTTGGACGCCTTGGTTTGCACTTAAACAGACGTACACATTGCGACATTGCTATAAATAGCCGTTGTTGGCGCGTATGTGCTATGTTGGCGAATCGGACGCCAGCACCCAATTCAGATTTTAGAATCCAGTACCCGATTCGGCAGTTGTGGGTAGAGACATTATGGACGCCTTGGTTTGCACTTAAACAGACTTAAACATTGCGACATTGCTATAAATAACCGTTGTTGGCGTGTATGTACTATAGTGGCGAATCGGACGCCAGCACCCAATTCAGAGTTTAGAACCCAGTACCCAATTCGGCAGTTGTGGGTAGAGACATTTTGGACGCCTTGGTTTGCACTTAAACAGACGTACACATTGCGACATTGCTATAAATAGCCGTTGTTGGCGCGTATGTGCTATGTTGGCGAATCGGACGCCAGCACCCAATTCAGATTTTAGAATCCAGTACCCGATTCGGCAGTTGTGGGTAGAGACATTGTGGACGCCTTGGTTTGCACTTAAACAGACTTAAACATTGCGACATTGCTATAAATAACCGTTGTTGGCGTGTATGTACTATAGTGGCGAATCGGACGCCAGCACCCAATTCAGATTTTAGAACCCAGTACCCAATTCGGCAGTTGTGGGTAGAGACATTTTGGACGCCTTGGTTTGCACTTAAACAGACGTACACATTGCGACATTGCTATAAATAGCCGTTGTTGGCGCGTATGTGCTATGTTGGCGAATCGGACGCCAGCACCCAATTCAGATTTTAGAATCCAGTACCCGATTCGGCAGTTGTGGGTAGAGACATTGTGGACGCCTTGGTTTGCACTTAAACAGACTTAAACATTGCGACATTGCTATAAATAACCGTTGTTGGCGTGTATGTACTATAGTGGCGAATCGGACGCCAGCACCCAATTCAGAGTTTAGAACCCAGTACCCAATTCGGCAGTTGTGGGTAGAGACATTTTGGACGCCTTGGTTTGCACTTAAACAGACGTACACATTGCGACATTGCTATAAATAGCCGTTGTTGGCGCGTATGTGCTATGTTGGCGAATCGGACGCCAGCACCCAATTCAGATTTTAGAATCCAGTACCCGATTCGGCAGTTGTGGGTAGAGACATTGTGGACGCCTTGGTTTGCACTTAAACAGACTTAAACATTGCGACATTGCTATAAATAACCGTTGTTGGCGTGTATGTACTATAGTGGCGAATCGGACGCCAGCACCCAATTCAGAGTTTAGAACCCAGTACCCAATTCGGCAGTTGTGGGTAGAGACATTTTGGACGCCTTGGTTTGCACTTAAACAGACGTACACATTGCGACATTGCTATAAATAGCCGTTGTTGGCGCGTATGTGCTATGTTGGCGAATCGGACGCCAGCACCCAATTCAGATTTTAGAATCCAGTACCCGATTCGGCAGTTGTGGGTAGAGACATTGTGGACGCCTTGGTTTGCACTTAAACAGACTTAAACATTGCGACATTGCTATAAATAACCGTTGTTGGCGTGTATGTACTATAGTGACGAATCGGACGCCAGCACCCAATTCAGAGTTTAGAACCCAGTACCCAATTCGGCAGTTGTGGGCAGAGACATTTTGGACGCCTTGGTTTGCACTTAAACAGAAGTACACATTGCGACATTGCTATAAATAGCCGTTGTTGGCGCGTATGTGCTATGTTGGCGAATCGGACGCCAGCACCCAATTCAGATTTTAGAATCCTGTACCCGATTCGGCAGTTGTGGGTAGAGACATTGTGGACGCCTTGGTTTGCACTTAAACAGATGTAAACATTGCGACCTTGCTATAAATAACCGTTGTTGGCGCGTATGTACTATGGTGGCGAATCGGACGCCAGCACCCAATTCAGATTTTAGAACCCAGTACCCGATTCGGTACTTGTGGGTAGAGACATTGTGGACGCCTTGGTTTGCACTTAAACAGACGTACACATTGCGACATTGCTATAAATAGCCGTTGTTGGCGCGCATGTGCTATGTTGGCGAATCGGACGCCAGCACCCAATTCAGATTTTAGAATCCAGTACCCGATTCGGCAGTTGTGGGTAGAGACATTGTGGACGCCTTGGTTTGCACTTAAACAGACTTAAACATTGCGACATTGCTATAAATAACGGTTGTTGGCGTGTATGTACTATAGTGGCGAATCGGACGCCAGCACCCAATTCAGATTTTAGAACCCAGTACCCAATTCGGCAGTTGTGGGTAGAGACATTTTGGACGCCTTGGTTTGCACTTAAACAGACGTACACATTGCGACATTGCTATAAATAGCCGTTGTTGGCGCGTATGTGCTATGTTGGCGAATCGGACGCCAGCACCCAATTCAGATTTTAGAATCCAGTACCCGATTCGGCAGTTGTGGGTAGAGACATTGTGGACGTCTTGGTTTGCACTTAAACAGACTTAAACATTGCGACATTGCTATAAATAACCGTTGTTGGCGTGTATGTACTATAGTGGCGAATCGGACGCCAGCACCCAATTCAGAGTTTAGAACCCAGTACCCAATTCGGCAGTTGTGGGTAGAGACATTTTGGACGCCTTGGTTTGCACTTAAACAGACGTACACATTGCGACATTGCTATAAATAGCCGTTGTTGGCGCGTATGTGCTATGTTGGCGAATCGGACGCCAGCACCCAATTCAGACTTTAGAATCCAGTACCCGATTCGGCAGTTGTGGGTAGAGACATTGTGGACGCCTTGGTTTGCACTTAAACAGATGTAAACATTGCGACCTTGCTATAAATAACCGTTGTTGGTGCGTATGTGCTATGTTGGCGAATCGGACACCAGCACCCAATTCAGATTTTAGAACCCAGTACCCGATTCGGCAGTTGTGGGTAGAGACATTGTGGACGCCTTGGTTTGCACTTAAACAGACTTAAACATTGCGACATTGCTATAAATAACCGTTGTTGGCGTGTATGTACTATAGTGGCGAATCGGACGCCTGCACCCAATTCAGTGTTTAGAACCCAGTACCCAATTCGGCAGTTGTGGGTAGAGACATTTTGGACGCCTTGGTTTGCACTTAAACAGACGTACACATTGCGACATTGCTATAAATAGCCGTTGTTCGCGCGTATGTGCTATGTTGGCGAATCGGACGCCAGCACCCAATTCAGATTTTAGAATCCTGTACCCGATTCGGCAGTTGTGGGTAGAGACATTGTGGACGCCTTGGTTTGCACTTAAACAGATGTAAACATTGCGACCTTGCTATAAATAACCATTGTTGGCGCGTATGTACTATGGTGGCGAATCGGACGCCAGCACCCAATTCAGATTTTAGAACCCAGTACCCAATTCGGCAGTTGTGGGTAGAGACATTTTGGACGCCTTGGTTTGCACTTAAACAGACGTACACATTGCGACATTGCTATAAATAGCCGTTGTTGGCGCGTATGTGCTATGTTGGCGAATCGGACGCCAGCACCCAATTCAGACTTTAGAATCCAGTACCCGATTCGGCAGTTGTGGGTAGAGACATTGTGGACGCCTTGGTTTGCACTTAAACAGATGTAAACATTGCGACCTTGCTATAAATAACCGTTGTTGGTGCGTATGTGCTATGTTGGCGAATCGGACACCAGCACCCAATTCAGATTTTAGAACCCAGTACCCGATTCGGCAGTTGTGGGTAGAGACATTGTGGACGCCTTGGTTTGCACTTAAACAGACGTATACATTGCGAGATTGCTATAAATAACCGTTGTTGGCGCGTATGTGCTATGTTGGCGAATCGGACGCCAGCACCCAATTCAGATTTTAGAATCCAGTACCCGATTCGGCAGTTGTGGGTAGAGACATTGTGGACGCCTTGGTTTGCACTTAAACAGACTTAAACATTGCGACATTGCTATAAATAACCGTTGTTGGCGTGTATGTACTATAGTGGCGAATCGGACGCCTGCACCCAATTCAGAGTTTGGAACCCAGTACCCAATTCGGCAGTTGTGGGTAGAGACATTTTGGACGCCTTGGTTTGCACTTAAACAGACGTACACATTGCGACATTGCTATAAATAGCCGTTGTTGGCGCGTATGTGCTATGTTGGCGAATCGGACGCCAGCACCCAATTCAGATTTTAGAATCCAGTACCCGATTCGGCAGTTGTGGGTAGAGACATTGTGGACGCCTTGGTTTGCACTTAAACAGACTTAAACATTGCGACATTGCTATAAATAACCGTTGTTGGCGTGTATGTACTATAGTGGCGAATCGGACGCCAGCACCCAATTCAGAGTTTAGAACCCAGTACCCAATTCGGCAGTTGTGGGCAGAGACATTTTGGACGCCTTGGTTTGCACTTAAACAGAAGTACACATTGCGACATTGCTATAAATAGCCGTTGTTGGCGCGTATGTGCTATGTTGGCGAATCGGACGCCAGCACCCAATTCAGATTTTAGAATCCTGTACCCGATTCGGCAGTTGTGGGTAGAGACATTGTGGACGCCTTGGTTTGCACTTAAACAGATGTAAACATTGCGACCTTGCTATAAATAACCGTTGTTGGCGCGTATGTACTATGGTGGCGAATCGGACGCCAGCACCCAATTCAGATTTTAGAACCCAGTACCCGATTCGGTACTTGTGGGTAGAGACATTGTGGACGCCTTGGTTTGCACTTAAACAGACGTACACATTGCGACATTGCTATAAATAGCCATTGTTGGCGCGCATGTGCTATGTTGGCGAATCGGACGCCAGCACCCAATTCAGATTTTAGAATCCAGTACCCGATTCGGCAGTTGTGGGTAGAGACATTGTGGACGCCTTGGTTTGCACTTAAACAGACTTAAACATTGCGACATTGCTATAAATAACCGTTGTTGGCGTGTATGTACTATAGTGGCGAATCGGACGCCAGCACCCAATTCAGATTTTAGAACCCAGTACCCAATTCGGCAGTTGTGGGTAGAGACATTTTGGACGCCTTGGTTTGCACTTAAACAGACGTACACATTGCGACATTGCTATAAATAGCCGTTGTTGGCGCGTATGTGCTATGTTGGCGAATCGGACGCCAGCACCCAATTCAGATTTTAGAATCCAGTACCCGATTCGGCAGTTGTGGGTAGAGACATTGTGGACGTCTTGGTTTGCACTTAAACAGACTTAAACATTGCGACATTGCTATAAATAACCGTTGTTGGCGTGTATGTACTATAGTGGCGAATCGGACGCCAGCACCCAATTCAGAGTTTAGAACCCAGTACCCAATTCGGCAGTTGTGGGTAGAGACATTTTGGACGCCTTGGTTTGCACTTAAACAGACGTACACATTGCGACATTGCTATAAATAGCCGTTGTTGGCGCGTATGTGCTATGTTGGCGAATCGGACGCCAGCACCCAATTCAGACTTTAGAATCCAGTACCCGATTCGGCAGTTGTGGGTAGAGACATTGTGGACGCCTTGGTTTGCACTTAAACAGATGTAAACATTGCGACCTTGCTATAAATAACCGTTGTTGGTGCGTATGTGCTATGTTGGCGAATCGGACACCAGCACCCAATTCAGATTTTAGAACCCAGTACCCGATTCGGCAGTTGTGGGTAGAGACATTGTGGACGCCTTGGTTTGCACTTAAACAGACGTATACATTGCGAGATTGCTATAAATAACCGTTGTTGGCGCGTATGTGCTATGTTGGCGAATCGGACGCCAGCACCCAATTCAGATTTTAGAATCCAGTACCCGATTCGGCAGTTGTGGGTAGAGACATTGTGGACGCCTTGGTTTGCACTTAAACAGACTTAAACATTGCGACATTGCTATAAATAACCGTTGTTGGCGTGTATGTACTATAGTGGCGAATCGGACGCCTGCACCCAATTCAGAGTTTAGAACCCAGTACCCAATTCGGCAGTTGTGGGTAGAGACATTTTGGACGCCTTGGTTTGCACTTAAACAGACGTACACATTGCGACATTGCTATAAATAGCCGTTGTTGGCGCGTATGTGCTATGTTGGCGAATCGGACGCCAGCACCCAATTCAGATTTTAGAATCCTGTACCCGATTCGGCAGTTGTGGGTAGAGACATTGTGGACGCCTTGGTTTGCACTTAAACAGATGTAAACATTGCGACCTTGCTATAAATAACCATTGTTGGCGCGTATGTACTATGGTGGCGAATCGGACGCCAGCACCCAATTCAGATTTTAGAACCCAGTACCCAATTCGGCAGTTGTGGGTAGAGACATTTTGGACGCCTTGGTTTGCACTTAAACAGACGTACACATTGCGACATTGCTATAAATAGCCGTTGTTGGCGCGTATGTGCTATGTTGGCGAATCGGACGCCAGCACCCAATTCAGACTTTAGAATCCAGTACCCGATTCGGCAGTTGTGGGTAGAGACATTGTGGACGCCTTGGTTTGCACTTAAACAGATGTAAACATTGCGACCTTGCTATAAATAACCGTTGTTGGTGCGTATGTGCTATGTTGGCGAATCGGACACCAGCACCCAATTCAGATTTTAGAACCCAGTACCCGATTCGGCAGTTGTGGGTAGAGACATTGTGGACGCCTTGGTTTGCACTTAAACAGACGTATACATTGCGAGATTGCTATAAATAACCGTTGTTGGCGCGTATGTGCTATGTTGGCGAATCGGACGCCAGCACCCAATTCAGATTTTAGAATCCAGTACCCGATTCGGCAGTTGTGGGTAGAGACATTGTGGACGCCTTGGTTTGCACTTAAACAGACTTAAACATTGCGACATTGCTATAAATAACCGTTGTTGGCGTGTATGTACTATAGTGGCGAATCGGACGCCTGCACCCAATTCAGAGTTTAGAACCCAGTACCCAATTCGGCAGTTGTGGGTAGAGACATTTTGGACGCCTTGGTTTGCACTTAAACAGACGTACACATTGCGACATTGCTATAAATAGCCGTTGTTCGCGCGTATGTGCTATGTTGGCGAATCGGGCGCCAGCACCCAATTCAGATTTTAGAATCCTGTACCCGATTCGGCAGTTGTGGGTAGAGACATTGTGGACGCCTTGGTTTGCACTTAAACAGATGTAAACATTGCGACCTTGCTATAAATAACCATTGTTGGCGCGTATGTACTATGGTGGCGAATCGGACGCCAGCACCCAATTCAGATTTTAGAACCCAGTACCCGATTCGGTACTTGTGGGTAGAGACATTTTGGACGCCTTGGTTTGCACTTAAACAGACGTACACATTGCGACATTGCTATAAATAGCCGTTGTTGGCGCGTATGTGCTATGTTGGCGAATCGGACGCCAGCACCCAATTCAGATTTTAGAATCCAGTACCCGATTCGGCAGTTGTGGGTAGAGACATTGTGGACGCCTTGGTTTGCACTTGAACAGACTTAAACATTGCGACATTGCTATAAATAACCGTTGTTGGCGTGTATGTACTATAGTGGCGAATCGGACGCCAGCACCCAATTCAGATTTCAGAACCCAGTACCCAATTCGTTCTCCGTGGGTGCAGTGAGTGCAAATCCATTTTCTTATCTATATGTGAGTTACATGTTCGCTTTCACTTCCCATCATTTGCTGAGAACGATTAGATTCTCAAAATTGAAACAATTTTAACATATTTCCCCGTTTTATAAATGGAAACGTCCTATACTTTTGAACCGGGTACTGGGTACTGGGTACTGTCTGCTAACTTCACTGACATGGTCCTCCGGAGAAGACAGATGCGAAAACCACCATTAGCCAAGCCCGCTAATCAATCACCTTCTCCTTATCCTTTGCAACCTACGGACATGACAAAATTATATAGTTAAAGATGTTCGAAAGGCCTAACTTGTCACATACCCTCCGTGGCTCACCCAGCCCATTATTTTGATCGTCGTTGGCACAATTGTGTCCACTGCTATCATCAATGTACGCCAAGGAATAAATAGAATCAAACAGATCCCGTTGACTCGGCTGCAAAGGGATATGGCGTTTGTGACTGATGAAACAAACAAAAAAATCTTTCATTTTCATGTTTTATAAAACTATAATTTTCTCCACGCAAGGGCCTTAACGCTTTTCCGAGCTGAAACCCTGCTTATAAGGACAATGGTTCTCCGCGTCACCGATTCTCACAACAAAAGTTTAGTTTCCATACATCCACATATTACCCTCACAGTCTTCTTTAAATATGTATTTTTAGAGAACTGCTTTGAGACTCTCAGTATAGCTTATTAGGTTTTACCAGCCTTATTTAAAAGTGATATTGCTGATGACATTTTAATGCTACCCTGCATGTATTGCATACTTTACCAAGTGTACGGTCGTCTCCTCTTAACATCTTTAGATACTCTTTCGACGAGCGACATGTTTACGTGTATCTTCGAGCAAATAATGCCTGAAGACCGGGGGGGGGGGGGGGGGGGGCACTAAAAATTTGCAAGACGTGACGTCCTATTTTTTATTCGGCTCCTTTTTACACCCACCCACCCACTACGTGCAAATTTTCTACTACCGTTCTCAGACACCCACCCCCCCCCCCCCCCCCCCACTCTCCCATTAAAATCCAAAATAAGCTTATACACCTAGTAGTAGGCACAGCTGTCTTTAGGGGTTTTTCATTAATATTCTTAACCCTTTACCCAACATAGCGGCCAAAACCGGCCAGCGCTATTCTCAAAAATCGCCAATTAATTTTTATTATTTTTTCATTTTTTATCTCAAAAACATAGGTTATGACCCCTCATTGGAACGAGCTCGTCGAGCTCGTTCCAATGAGGGGTCATAACCTATGTTTTTGAGACAAAAAATGAAAAAAAAATAGTTATTCAATCATTTTTTGGCAAGTGTCGTCTGCTTTTCATGTTAGGTAAAGGGTTAAACTGGTACCACCAATTTAAACCTCTGTGGGTTGCTGTGGGTCCCAATCTACAAATGACAAGCTGTTCATTATCAGGCTTGGCTAGAGCAGGTGTACATATACGGGAACAAATTTTCATTTGAATTGTTCCCAAAATATTGTCTGCACATTTTCTACATTTCGATCAAGACACCCACCCCCTACTAACGTGTGACATTTTCCCAGTTTAAGCCCAATGTTCTCACATATAAAGCCTCCTGATGTATTTATGGTAAGAGTGTGATGTACAACATCATCTTTAAGGTTTCAAACACAAATGATGGTATATATTAGCTGATATATTAATAGATTTTTAAAAAATTCAAAAAATTCAAAAAATTGCACAAGTTGGAAATGCACATTTTTGGCGCACTCAAGAGACCCACCCACCCCCACGTCACGTCTTGCAGATTTTTGGTGGCCTCCCCCTGTGAAAACGCTAATTATTTTTTTTCTGCCGGTTCGAAATATATACCAAGTCAAAAAAGAAAGTATAATATGCTACTCAAAGTTTGCTAAGCACCAAGTATATCCAACTACCTGCTTTACGTTTTACTTGAAATATTGTAATAAAAAATGTATATATTTTTTATTTAATTATATCTTTAATGATTTAAGTACAGAAATTAAGATTTTATTTGTGTTTGACATTCTTTTCTAGCTTTTGAACACGATAACCATGAAAAATGGACATTATTGGTAAAAAAGACATTTGTCTGAAGCAGAAATGTGGCGGGCTGTTGGGGGTGGTGGAGCAAGGGGCTACCCATCGTCAGGCTGGTAAAGCCCTTGGTGTGCACCATACGGTGATCACCAGAGCCTGGGCAAGATTTCAGCAGTGTGGCACACCAGTAAGACGGCGTGGTGGTGGCATGGACAGGGCAACATCTGCATCTGAAGACCGGGCTACCCGGAACAACATCCCACAAAGGACCACCAATCAGGTTCCTGGTGGTCCTTTGTGGAATGTTGTTCCATTCTTGGATCAGCATGGCACCACGCTCCTGGACACTTCTTGGCTGGACTGAACGGGCTGAAATTGCAAGCTGCAACTCAATCCAGACATGTTTGATTGGATTGAGGTCAGGGGATCTTGCTGGCCAGTCCATACGCTCAATCCCCTCCCTCTTTCGATACTCCTCGACAGCATGGGCAACATGAGGGCTGGCATTATCGTCCATAAAAGGAATCTATCATCCACTGCACCTGCATACAATCTGACGTGGACATCCAGGATCTCATCAATATACCGCTGTGTAGTCAATGTACATGGCGGTGGTTCTGGGACAGCGGAATGCGAATACATGGGCTTCTCGATCGAAGACCACCTTCGTGCAACCTTGCCCGGATAGTCTGCGTCGAAAAATTTACCCCAGATGCATTCTGAAGGTCACTGCGAAGCTGGGTTGCTGTAGCAATGCGGTTCCTACGGGCCTCAATGATCAAAAACCGGTCTTCAGCTGCAGATGTTGCCCTGATCACCGTATGGTGCACACCAAGGGCTTCACCAGCCTGACGATGGGTAGCCCCTTGCTCCACCACCCCTACAGCCCGCCACATTTCTGCTTCAGACAAATGTCTTCTTACATTTGCATTTGCCATTTTCAATCATTAAATCACAAGGGTTTGTGTTGAAATGAAGACTGAATACCCTTCACATGTCATGTACATGTAGACAGTACACGAAGACATCATGAAAATCAAGGGGTACATGCTTTCC
The DNA here is from genome assembly GCA_031216915.1 of Pictodentalium vernedei. Taxonomy (NCBI): domain Eukaryota; kingdom Metazoa; phylum Mollusca; class Scaphopoda; order Dentaliida; family Dentaliidae; genus Pictodentalium; species Pictodentalium vernedei. The sequence continues at coordinate 456,581,962 of CM062297.1, read as the reverse complement.
ATGACTGTAACGAAAAGTCTGCCTGTCAAGAGAACTAATGTAAACACCGGCGACCATCTCAGTACATTCCTCAATCATATCCACCAAAAATATCGCAAATATGTCACAAGCAAATTTCACAATGATGTGTCAAATATTTGGTGCTTAGCAAACTTTTAGTAGTATAGAAACAAATGTGAAAAAGTAGCATAAAGGGTGAAATATAATAGTTCTAATGTTGCATGTTTGTGGACAAGATTCGTGCAACGAGTTTAATGACATGTTGCTGTTGTCCACCCAACCGTATACAATTTTGCTACGGATTTCAAAATAGCACGTGCTACCCGAGAATGTCAAATTGAATGGGTGATCGACGATTTTCTTTGTGTTATGTTGTGCTGGAGAGCCTGGTTATTGAGAAAACACGCTGTTTTTTGTCTTCCGACATTTTAAAAAATGCCAAGGTTAACCGAAAATCAGAGGTTGCGTGCCATTGGTATGCATGAGGCTGGGATACCTCCAGATGAGCTCTCTGTGGAGTTCGGAGTCACTGTGGCCACTATTTAACGTTTCATTGGAAGGTGCAGAACCACTGGATTTACTGCCGACCGTTCAGGTCGACCAAGAGTTACGACCCCTGCACAAGACCGACACATCAGGACGTCTCACTTGCGGGATCGCTTCCTTCCGGCGACGAGGGCAGCAGTAATTACTCCTGGTAGAACTAACAATAGAATCAGTGCACAAACTGTCCGCAACAGACTCGCCGAACACGGCATTCGAAGTAGGCGTCCATACCACGGACCAATCCTTACCCAACGTCATCGTACCGCCAAAATGGAATGGATACGTCAGCGTTGGAGCACAGTTCCTTTTAGTGATGAATCACGATTTTATGTACGGCGCGCTGGTGATAGGGCAAGAGTGTATCGTTGGCGAGGAGAACGGTTTTCTGATTCTTGAGCACGGGAATGCGACCGTTTCGCCGGGGGTAGTGTAATGGTTTGGGCAGGGATTTCCTTGTACCATCGAACGCAGGTGATCTTCATCGATGGTAATCTGAATGGACAGCGATATTGTGACGAAATTCTTAAAGCTGTTGTTGTCCCGTTGTGCAGCGCTAACGTCGGATTGCAGTTACTCCAGCAAGACAATGACCGATGTCAGGTGGCGTATATCTGTCGTGACTTTTTTGAGGAGGAGAACATCGAACTTCTTCTCTGGCCCCCGCTTTCGCCAGATTTGTCGCCAATCGAGCATCTTTGGGATCAATTGGACCGTCGGGTACGACTTCATGATCTTCAGACGTTGGGCGATTTACGTAATGTTCTAAGGCAGAAGTGGATCGCAGTAGCACAGTGCGACATCCAGAGACTTATCAGGTCCATACACCGTCGATGTCTTGCCATCCTAGAGGCAAACGGTAGATATACACGCTATTGACTGCATATGTGAACTTTTCATTTTACCCCATGTCTGAATTGGGACGTTCTGACGTGACGCTAGACTCAAAATATGAATTTACAATAATTTGTTTGGGATTAAAGTCGATAATACTAAAAATTTGCTCCTCAAAGTTTATTACACTTTCTTTTTTGGCTCAGTATATTTGGTTATATGAATATATATTACGAGATTAATTTTGATGTGCTTTGAAGGTAGGAAGATTTAAACATTGTATGGCGGTCTCAAAAGCCATTATATTAGTCTGGTGCACGAAAAACCGCATATGTGGGAGGTCTAAAGCAAATTCTATTGATTAGCACGTGCAGGAGGTCTAAAGCAAATTCTACTGATAAAAAAACGCATGTGCAGGAGATCTGAAGCAAATTCTATTGAACAGCTGTGAAGTCCTAATTGGTTTTTCGTGATTAATACCGTCTATATTATTTACTTCTTGATTGCCAATACGTGTGTTTGAGGCGACATAGCACTAAGAAGTTATATTTCAGCATCAGTCAGCTGTCCTCTACATGAGTCAATTAGTTTCTGTAAGATTCCATCAGAAGCATCCCCCCCCCCCCCCCACCACACACACACACACACCACCACCACCACCACCACCACTGCCCTCGGTGGCCAGTGGGGAAGAGAATAGCCCATTTAATATAAAATTGTGAGCAATTAATATAACTCTGCAGATTGTCTCAATCAAAGAGAACATTGCAATTTAAGAAATCTTGCCGCTCCAGGTGTTCTGTAGATATATATATATTGTTTTAGGGCTGTATAGATGTGATTTTTAATAAAAGATAGTTATATTAGTGTTTTGTTTAGTTTCTTTATCGGATATCAGTGGCGTGTTCCCTATCTTCGCGCGGGTCATTTTCGGTGTTTTGTTTTTGTTTTGTTTACGAGTTCGACCGCTTTTTAAAATTCAAGCTTCTCATTCTAATTTTGGCTATGGATGGTAAGTGTTTCGTGACGCGAGAGGTGCAGACCAGCAGGGCAGAGACGGTTAGTATAGCGTCGCGTGAGAACCAAAGGGTTCTATCTCCCAATTTTCATTTTTGTGGAAAACGGGGTTTGAAGTTTCGTGACCGGATTTACCATAGTAATATGCATTTTGAGGTGGTGATCATGGTGTCCATTGTTCGAGTTGGCTTATTTCTCACTATATATGGAAATTTACAGCTATTGGCTCGTTCATTGTTTTTAAAAAATACAAAAATGTGTTTGGAGATAGAACCTTTTACACACAAAACTGTCGTTTTGTGTCCGGACCATAGTGTACTTGGAGATAGAACATTATGGTTTACCTCAGCCACCAATTTGGGTGCGTGCTAAAATGCGGCAGCAATTTATTGTGGGTTGGTTGGAAAATATGCAATAGCGCGTGGGTCAGGGGTGGGGAGAAACAGGGAGAGGGGGTTTTATTGGACACGCAGGGCCGTTGACGGGGGAGGGGGGTTAGTAATACCGGGGCCTGGCATTATTGGTGGCTCGCCGATTTTCCCGAATTGCCTAAGAGCAGGATTATTTTACGTGTGGGTCCTTTACATTTACAATACGCCTATTTTGGACTTGCAGTGAATTAAGGACCCGCGCGTAAGAGAATCCTGCCTTAAGGCAATTAGGCTAGCCAGAGTTAGGGAAAATCGGCGGGCACCAATAATGCCGGGCCCCGGTTTCCAAAACTACCGCTATATTTGTGCATTCACAAAACCGGAATTTGCGGTTTTGCGGTTTTGTGAATGCACAATTATAATGTAAGTTTTGCTAATCTCGGTGTATTGCTGGCGCACCAAGCTACAAACTTTCACTTTCAGTTTTAGAGCCCTTTCCTAGAATCTAGACGAACTTCGACTAGGATTCCAGGAAAGGCTTCAACAGTAAGCAAGGACTCCGGATAATCCCTCCGCCGGGGCTCGGATTTTCTCCAGACGGCCCTAGTGGCAAGTGACTGATTTTATGCAACATTCAGTATGGTACTGCGCGATATTGGGGAGTTGCAATTCCATTGCGTGTATGTTTTTGTAACTTTTTTGTTCTACATCACAGTTTTCGATAACAAGCTGCTCGATAAGTACATCCTCTCACGACACAGGTGTGAATATGCCTGGCCCGATGTAGTATCCTTCAGGGATGCAGAAAATCACACACGATATCAACACATAAATTTATTTTTATCGCTGAAATATGAACTTAACAGAGTTCAACAAACACAACTCAACTTCCAGCAGTTTGTTTTGCCGGCCAGGGCGCCGGAGCCGCGATGACAATGGGGCAAATGTTCCTATTACCTTGCCGTCATGTAGGCGGGTGTCTGGGCAAATTCTATAGCTGTTACTATTTAAGTTGAATATCAATAAAAAAAGAAATAGGAAACAGACCCCAAATGAGATAGGCCCATACTTATAGTTCAGCTTGATTCAAGACCGCGGAAGCTCCCAAATCCCTGGGTACCCGCTGAGGATGGAAATTATGTTAGTGGGCAATGGGGGTGGGTGGGAAGTGGTACTTTCTCATCGCGTTTGTCTTAAATACGGAACAAAATGTTCCAAATCCGAAAAGGGAACATATGTGCTCGTTTTACCATGGTCCAAAATTTAACCCAAAGTCCGCAATATAATTTTGAGGTTTGGTACATCCAAAGGACGTACTAAAACTAAAAAAAACTGTAATATGAACTTTGGGTCTAACTTTCGACTAGTTTTACTGTAACTATATTCTGTGCTTATTATGACTAGTTGCAAACTTGTAACATACAATATCTCACTAAAATAGATGGCAGCGTCGACAGAAATAGGTTGCTAGTTTTGATAGAACTTTTATTATCTTATCTGGTCAATGTGGTCATACAGCTTGTGAACGCTATGTCAGAATTTGTCCTGTTGGGGTACCCATAATTGGGGGAAAAAGCGTGGGTGAGTATATTATACCCCCCCCCCCCCCCCCCCAGCTCCGCTGTTCCTGGTCTTATTGAAACTTATTGGCTATTTTGGATACCAGTGCAGCGACGTTTGTGGTATTAACTAGAACCTATCAGTAGTAATGCCCATTTGTTATTTCCCAGCAGAGCAGCAAGAGGTTGAGGTAAAATGTTCCAGTCAAGACTAAAGCGCAGGCTTACAAGGAAAACATGGCTGCTGGATACTACATTTTTCGGGCAGATATGCAGAATGTGATCTGTTCTCATCGACCGGTTTTCCTCCCGGCGTCCCAGTCGGCTTGCTGGGAATATTTGACCAAAACAAAAATGTCCTGACTGGACATAAGACATTTTTCAACAAACTAAGCAAAAATTGAAACAACGGAACAGTAATTAACTGCGGACTCTATAACGGAGTTTAAACACTGGAACGTGAAAATGTTGCGTATTGTGGACGAAGACAGAAGACAATGATCGGGATTAACCCTTTACCCAAGGTAATAGCGAAAACTGGCCAGCGCTTTTCACAAAAGTTGCCATTAAAATGATATTATTATGTATTCATTTTCTGTCTCAAAAACATAGCTTATGACCCCTCATTTGAAAGAGCTCAATAAGGGGGTCATCAGCTGTGTTTGTGAGACAAAAAAATGAAAATTTTTAGTTATTCAAGAAATTTGTTTGCAGACTTAGTGTCGTCTGCTATCCACGTTGGTAAAGGGTTATTAACCCACCTATCGCGGAGCTTTTGGCCACTATCTTGCGTTGCCTTTGTCAACGATGCTTATATGATCGATGCAGCATCGAAAAAATAGTCATGTTACTAAAAGTTTCAGGGAAAGTGTGCCATTGATCTATCAAGCTATCAAAGAGTTACTTCATCTTTCCAAACTGATTGGAGCTTTATCATGAACGCCAGTGACGCAAACATCTTAAACATTTAAACATGTTTCAATAAGGAATCGCATATGATTGCCTTCAAGCTACAGTGGAAATTAAAAGTATAAAGGTGGCAATCTTGTACCCAACAAGCAAAGTATACGTGAAAGTGTTTCACATAATTCCAATATGTTATGATCAACTGCAAAGTTCTGCTAAACAAAATGAAAGAGTTGGTTGTGACTTTAGACAATTCTGACTAACACCGAACGAGAAGACAGTTACTTCTTAACCCTGAAAATGACCTCATAGTATTCTTTATCGATTGATGGCATCCATTTCATCATGCTTTTAATGTCAGTGACTTTTTCCTTTGGAAGTTTTTTACATTTTTGGATCACCCGCACTGGCGGGAGGTCGTGAACCTGTTGCCGTCTGCTTGTGGCTGTCAAATTAACCTCAACAAAATCTGAGCCGGCGAAACTCGTTTTATAGGCACATTTGTTGGGCTTGTCTGCTTCCACAACTAAATGTTTAACCCGTGTAAATGGGATTTTACAGAATTTAAGGTGTTTAGATGTATTTTGGAAATCATAAAAATTATCTGACCTCAACTGCACAATTCGAGTTGATTTGGGTCTAAGATGCAAATGTTTGTGAGAAAGTAAAATGAATGGAAGGGAATAGTTCAACTATAAATTCCCCCTCCCCCATCCCTCCCTCCGCATAACACAAAACACCCTCTAACCATTGTTACACGGAGGTGTTGGATAGGGGACTTATTGTTACGTTTCATGTGCTATTTCGTGCATCGATTATCTTCCTATATCGAAGTTAATGGAGAGACAAAATAGCACAGGGCGTATGATAATTCTGTCCATTATCAAACAAGAGTATCCTTGCCGCTGCATAATTCGTACTGTCGCTCATGGGTCTGTGCATGCAAATTGTGTTTAAAATGGACTTTTTGTTATCCTAATGGTACTGAAAATTCCAAGTAAAATTTCCTTTATACGAAGATTTCATTATCGTTCACTTGGAAAATGCCCCCCCCCCCCCCACCCCCCCTCCACCCCACACACACATGCACACACTTACGAATAGACTCAGAAGTAAAAACGTATACATAATTGCCCAAGCTGGTGTATACTATAGTCTGTTATTTAAGTTGCCACCAGTCCTTACAACCAGAGACAAACCAGCACCCCCCCCCCCCCCTTAAATTCGGGAGGTTCACCAAGTCACTGGAAAGCAATATTAGGTTGCACTCGCAGATATTGTCTACATGGCCCTGATACCATTTCTAAAGCAAGACATCAGGAGGTCTCAGATGCAGCATTAAATTATTGAAAGGCTACCCACACTAATTGATGGTATGATGACCGGACATTTGTGGCCCATTGATACCGGGTATTCCCCGTGGGAACCCCGGGAAGTGAGGCAGTGCTTGTTTACTATGGTAAACACGTTCTGCTTTACTGGTAAAATAGGACCCAGTCACCAATACTTGGGTGGAATTCCTCTAAAATGGGCAGCATTTGGTATAAACGATTGACTAAACTTGACTTTATCCCCATGTTTTGTCACGATTAGAAATTGTGCATTAATATGTGGCATCAAACACCAATAAATAAATGACACCGGGAATGTTCCGTTGGCCAACTAATACCCCAAAGCCCGCTAGATCGATTTTCACATAACAAGTCCTTTGCACTGACGACTTCCTGGGAGAGCCCATTTAGGTAGGCCTACCACATTTTAACACAAATTCGAGGGGGTGGGTGTTATCTGCACAAAACAGGCGAGCAACAACGAAAACATATTGGGGGGGGGGGGGGGGGGCTATCAAGGCGTATCCACAGAAGGTGCCAATTATGCTGGCAGTATGATAGCGAGCATCGTGCGAGCCGTGCAGTGGGGATGAGGGGGATGAGCACGAGGGAGGGTATCCCCTTTCGGCAGTGGGGGGGACTGGGGGATTGGTGGGGGGGGGGGGGTCTTCCCCCGGGAAATCTTTGAAAAATAAGGACCAAAACTCCTTTCTCAGCGATTCTGGGACTGTTGTGACCGACTCCTCGGGTGAGGACTGCTGGACACTTCAAATTTGAATCCCTGATCCTTTTGTCATCAGACCTGTTTCTAAATTTATCTGTTTTGTCCACCCCTTCTTTTGTGCTTTGTATTGGACTGACTTCAAACAACGCCAAGAGTTTAATCGGGACCATTTGTTTTTTGGCGGGGTGGGGGTATTCTCCCCTCATCCCCCCCCCCCCCCCCGGCTACAAATAGATGAAATGGGTTTCCCAAATATTTGTCTCAGAACGCACATCTTATTTTCAAAACTCTTTATGCCCTGGCAGCGTGGAAGAAGATTCCGCGATGTGAATAGATGGGCGTTGGAATAAAACAAACTGCACATTTTTATTGAAATATAATTTTATTACCATAACTATTCACTGAGAAAATGTGTAATCACGTCAGAGCCATAATGTTCTATCTCCATATGTGGGGGCGACATGAATTTCCAACAGTCCTTCTATTAGAACCAGAGTGTTCTATCTCCATTTCGTCAAAAAAGGACGTCTTTGTGGAATTTCAGGTCGATTTCGCGTCGGTAATTGCTGGTCGTTTTTTTAATGGAGTCCACGCGTTCTTTGTAATAGTTTATGAGTAGAATTGAGCGACAAAACGTCAGAATTTTAGACTTTACCTCATAGTTGTTGTTTTCTCGACATTCATAGGTAGCCATTCGTCAAACTTTGGTCACATGATACTTTTTGGACTTTCTATTGGGTCAGGAGATAGAACCCTCTGGCTCGAACAAAAACAACTATTTTGGAGATGCTAGGACCAGCTAAATCGATAGAAAACCACCCAACGATTCGAATGACACCAATATCTCATTTTCGCGCCAAAATGGAGATAGAACCTTCTGGTTCTCACACGACGATAGGTGTCCAGGTGGGGGGAGTGGTTGAGGCCAGCACAGGGGGTGCTACTGCTAGTGAGTTACCAACGGACGGCCAGCGGTCGGATGTGTGTAGGCACTGCCATATGGTGTATATGCCACATATGGCACTGCCATATGGGTGTGAGCTGGGGGAGTTAGAGACGTGTGCCATCTGCGTAGAGCTAATGCAGCTGCTAGAGGCATATGTAAAGTTGGAGGAAGAGGTGCAGGTGGTGAGGGGGAAACTGGGGAGGGCAGGAAAGTCTGGTGTTACCCCAGTTAGGGTGGCATTCGATGGGGGATGGAAGGTGGTGGGTAGTAGGAAGCGGACTTTTGACGTGGATAGTGAGTCTTTTGGGAATAGGAAGGTGCGTCGGGTTGAGGGTAGAGGAGAAGTAGGGGCTAGAGTGTCAAATTCCCAGGCTAGTAGTGTGAGTCGGGGGGCGAAAATGCGTATTCTTTTAGAATCGGATAGTGAGGGAGATAGCGATGACCATGTGGAGTCTGTCAGGACAGGAGTCAGAGGGAAGGTTAGGAAGGTGGTAAACGAGGACAAGGTGGCTTGTAGTGGGAGTGGGCAGAAGGTGGGGTGCAGTGTCCAAAATAGATTCAGTGTGTTAGGTAAATTCGAGAATTCTGAGGAGCAAGTTGGGTCTGAAGAGGTGGAGGTGGAGGTAGGCATGGGGGTTAGTGTGGCGAAGTGCAAGATTGCGAGTCGGCCCAGTGGGGACAGAGGTGGTAACAGGGGTAGTAGGGGTAGTAGGACGGGAAAGAGGACAGGAAAGGACAGGAAGAGGCAGTTGGTGGTTGCAGGGAGTAGTATAGTGCGGGGGTTGGATAGGGTGGTGTGTGGGCCCGACAGTGTCAACAGGATCAATTTGTGCTTTCCGGGGGCTAGGGTGGAGGACCTAAGGGACAGAGTGAGTGGATTAGTAAAGGGGTCAGGTCCAGACCCAGTGGTTGTTGTACACGTGGGAACCAACAACATCAGGGAGAGAAAATCAGTTCAGCTTATTGAGACTTACAAGGACTTAATAACTCAACTGAATGCCAAGAATGCACAGGCAGTGGTTTCGGGGCTTCTCCCAGTACTAGGTGGTGGGGGCGAGCGTAATTCGCGGATCATTGGGACCAACGAGGAATTGGGGGAGTATTGTAAGGAACTTGGGATACCTTTTGTAGACAATTGGGGATCGTTTTGGGGCAGAAATGACCTATATGGAAGGGATGGTCTCCATCTTAGCCCAAGGGGTACAGAGGTTTTAGGAAGAAATATGTTGCAGGTGGTGGAGCCTTTTTGGTATAGGGGGGGGGGGGGAGGGGGGGGTCAGTGAAGGGGGAATAATCACAGAAAATGTGTCACGAACCATAGGTGTAAAAAATGGGACAATGGGATAAGGAAAAGGGACCAAAAATCCAAATCAATAGGAATAGCTTCCCAAGGAAAGCACAGGTACACAAAGTAGGATATACAAACATACAGGGACTAGATAATAATGGGACCAGTATGCGGAAGCCAATGAACCTTGACACCCTGAAAGTGGGTTATAGCAACATCCAGGGTCTCCACCGGAAAGTAAGTGAAATTGCTACATTAACTGAGGCAGAGGAGTTTGACGTCATGGGCTTAAGCGAAACGTGGGTAAGACACGAGGAACGGGTAGACCAAGTCTTGGGAATACGTATGGATAGGTGTAGGTCGAACGGAAGGCCAGAAAAAAGGGGGAGGGGGAGGCATGTACATTAAATAGGATTTAAAACCATCGCTGATCACAGACCTGGAAAACATCAGCACCCCGGCTGAGGTATCGAAAGAAATTGGATGGGTAAGGATCAGTCTGAAAAACAAAAGTATTGCCCTTGGGGTTGTTATTGTGCGGTGGAGGAAAGCAAACCCGAATGGAATGATTCGATATACTCAACACTAAGGTCCAATATCACTGAATTACAAAACAAGGGGCTCGGTATAATTCTGATGGGTGACTTTAATGGCCACATAGGCAATGATGTAGAAGGCATAGAGGGTGCGGACAATAAAGTCAACAGGAATGGAAGGAAGCTGTTGAACTTCACAACGAGCTCGGTCTGAAGATTCTGAACAGGGACGCGAGGTGTAAGGGGAAATGGACCTGGGAGAGGAACGACAGAAAATCAATAATCAACTACATCCTCACAGATATTAATTTATGGAGGGAGGTGATAGGGGTAGAAGTGGATGATGAGGGTAAAATGGAGGTGAATAGTGATCACAACTTGATTACAGTGACGATCAGGGCCAAAACTCTAGTAAAAAGCAAAGGAAGCTCTAAGGTGATTTGGGAACTCAAAAAAGACGCTGACTGGGCGAAGTTCAATGAAAAACTGAAACCAAAGCTTGTATCCGTACCCAAGAGGGGTAGTGCCCAGAAGATGGTCGACGTCATAGTTGCGAGCCTGGTGGAGGCAGGAAAGGAAAGTGTAGGAAAGGTCAGGGTTCCAACACGGGAACTTGGGTACAGAGTGAACGAAGAACTGAAAAGGGCCATAAAGGGAAGAAAAGCTAAATGTGCTGCATACAGGAGAAGTAGAAAACTTAAGGGGGCGGAAAGCATTGAGTCCACAGTTGCTAAGGAAGAATACCACCAAGCACGAAATAAAGTAAATAAGATTAAAGACGATAATCGGAGAGTACGAAATAGCAGTCTTATTAGGACAATAAGAACGACAGGGGGGTCGAGTTCGAACGTATTTTGGAAATGGGTGAATAAACGTAACAAAGGAAGTAACCCAAAGAGTATTAAAGTAGATGGCAGAGTTACAGACGAGCAAGATCAAGTCGCATCAGAACTAGTCAAGCACTGGGAAAAGGTAAACGATAAGCGATGGGGCATGGGGAGCCCACCAGAGTGTCCGAATCAGGTCGAGGAAAACGTATCGAGCTTCGTGCGCAGCGAAATTAAAACGGAGGAGGTGCGAAAGGTAATATCAAAATTAAGGGATGGAAAAGCGGGAGGAGTGGATGAAATTCCTAACGAGTTTATCAAAAAAGGGGGAGAGGAACTCGTGGAAAGCCTAACTGTCCTATTCAATCTAGCCATAGAAAATCAAGAGGTCCCAAAGGAGTGGAGAAAGTAAAGTGACATTTATTCACAAAAAGGGGGAAAAAGACGTTTTGGATAACTATCGAGGGATCTCTGTCAGTAGCAACATTGGAAAGGTTTTCTGTAAAGTCCTGTATGGGAGACTAGAGGAGGTGATTGAGGAGAAGGGTTTTTTGGGAGAAATCCAGAATGGCTTCAGGAAGGGAAGGAGAGTTACTGACCATCTTTTCACACTATCCCAAATGATAGAATCCGCGAAAGCAAAAAAGAAAAAGATGTTTATGGCCTTTTTGGATATCAAAAAGGCATACGATAGAGTATGGAGGGAAGGTATGTGGCGCAAGCTGGAGGCTATGGGCTTAGGAGGCGAGTTTGTTGGAATTATGAAAGCATTATATAAAGATGTACAGAGTGAACTTAGCCTGGGAAACATTACAACGAAACGTGTGCCTATGGAGATAGGCCTAAAACAGGGGTGTATCCTTTCGCCGATCCTGTTTGCATTGTACATCAAAGGTTTAGAAGATGAACCCCTGCGTATCGAGGAGGGGGTTGCAGTTGGGGACTTGAAGATCCCAGGGCTATTTTTTGCAGACGATATGGTTCTAGTGTCAGAAAACGAAGAGGGGCTAACGCAAATGCTGGGAATTGTTGGGAAATATGGGAGCAAATGGAGACTCGACCTTAATGAAAGCAAGAGCAAAGTTATACCTGTGGGCCGCAAAGTGAACCCCACTCGAAGGTAGAGAGTGGGTGAGTTCTGCATTCCGGAAGGGAGCAGCAAACTTCTCAGTGTGGGAGAGACAGGCGATTACGAGTATTTTGGGGTAAATATAAACATTGCAGGAAGAGGCATCTACTGGAACCACACAAATAAATTGATTCTGAAGGGGAAGCGAATCCTTAACCAAATGAAACTTATAGGAAGAAACAGTTTCAATAAGGTTTTCGTGGGGAAACCCTTTGGGAAATGGTGGGGCTGCCAAGTATAACATACGGTACGGAAGTGGTACCCCTAAACCAGACGGCCGTAAAGAGCTTGGAAATCCTGCAGAACGATGCAGGCCGATGGATAACGGGGTCGAGTAATGCCGCAGCTCTAGAAGCAATCAGGGGTGAGCTTGGGAGGATGAGGATCAAGGACAGGATAGACCTGTTGAAGCTCGGTTATCTTAAATATTTGGTAAATCTCCCCGACAGCCGATGGTGTAAAGTAATGTTCCTGAGAATGTTCAACTCAAATATCAAAACGGGGTGGATGGTCCAAGTGAGGGAGCTAGTAGAGAACTACTCATTGGAGATCTCGGACCTGGACGTTGGGGCAAACCAGGGTAAAAAAATCGTCAGAGAAAGGGTCTTGGAGGACTGTAACCGTAATTGGCGAGAGGGGATCAAATCAAAGAGGTCTTTGGGTGGCCTGCGTGATAAAGAGAAGCCAGGTTTTGAAGAGTACCTTGATAGCACCTTTGGGGGTCACTGTTGTTCAAGCTGAGGTCGCGATCCCTGGAGCTGAGGGAAAAAATTGGGAAAGACGGTGAAAGGGAGTGCCAGATGTGTAATTTGGACATGGTGGAGACCCTGGAACACTTTCTTCTAGAATGCCCAAAGTATCAGTCTAAAAGAATGAGATTCACTGGGCGTAAAATGGGGAAGTGGGATGGGAGAATGAAGGACATGTGGTTAGGGGGAGACTCAAAGGAGAGGGTTAATATGCTAATCAGAGAGATTGGGAAGAATGGGACAAGGGATATCATCAAGCAGTTCGTCTCCGAGTGTTGGGAGGAGAGGAGAAGCGTGGGAATAGGGAGGCAGTTGGGAGTACAGGGGTAACCATGGCCTTCTCGTCCGAGAACCGCGACAAATCAGCGGCTGGCCAAAGTGTTATTATTATTATTATACTGCAATAACTGGTTGAGTGCTAGAAGCCACTATCAGAGTTTTCAAAAAAGTGGGTACCAAAGCAAAAGACAACATTTTCCTCACTCATGTTTTATAATCAGTCAAAAGCATATAATATTTTGTTTATTTAAATTTGTTTTATTGCAAATTATTGGAGGGTGCATGTCGCAGTATTACGGGGTTAAATTGATGGAGGGAAATTTATGTTCTTATCAGTGCTCAGCCGACAGCCAGTGACTGTCGTCTGAACCCCAGTTCGAACGTAAACCTTGCCACCTTATCAATGCCCTATCCGCTTGGGACTCTTAGGATTCCTGAAGGTGCCTGTGGCTTACAACGCCTAAGGGTGATCAACGATAATTCACTGAAAAGAGTATTTATTTACATGTACGAAGAAATATAATATGAAACAAATTACTCACAAAATTATCCATAAGAATACACTATTTACGCGGATAAAAGTTTATTCTTTAGGGCCCTTGACGTCTCCCACAGCTAGATGTGTCCGCTGGATCAACCTCACTTCATCTTCATCTTCTCATGGTTTGTGATAAATGCAAAGTGTCTATTCACTTCTCGTTGCTTCCCCCTCGTAGGGTTAACTGCGCCGTCAGTCGGGCTTAACACATATAATGTTCTGCTTGTGAGACTCTATCAGCGTTCTCACAGTTCAATCAGAATTCAATCGGCGTCTACCACAGTTCACGTTCACTTTGCGCCTTTCCTGGCTCCTACGGGGTTAAGTTATTCTTCGCCTTCAGATATATACTTAACAAAGCTTACATAAAAATATTCTGCAAAGTGTTCTCAACATCACAAATTCTCGCACCGCCTAAAACTATCTTATCTCGCGAGCTATTCCAGCGCTTACTCAAGCTCTTAATACGGTCTCTAGACCTCAACGTTACAGCTTTTACTTTTTTGGCTACTATGCCACTACGGTTCGCAACCGTTAACAAACTATTATCGGTCCCTTACAACCCTCACTGAGTTACGACAATACGCGGACTTTCAATTTCGGTGCCTATGACCCTCGACGGCCAAGGCTAAATTCGGACCTTCTCTGGGTGCCCTCGGGCCAACTGCCTCGCAGCGACCCACAGCCTTACACACCTTCCGACTGGAAATGGCTGGAATGAAATTTTTCGAGAAATCCCCCGATTTTTATTTAGATAGCCAGAACATTTATTGTCAGTTAATCGCTTCTCTTGAACTTGGCCGCTTAGATCTATCTCAATTTAACACTCGCTTTAAAGTTCCTTTGAAGGACTCGCATTTTGGTATATTTTGACATTTCGGAGACAGGATAGATGCGTAATATGGGTGTGTGTCCAGAACATATGTGGTGCACTGTATTCTACTATTAGATTTTAACTGGCTTTAATTACCTAGATAATGATAACCGGAGAGAATATTGTCTCTTTTAGTACTGATCTGTTCAACACGTGCGCCATAATGAACATTAAATTTCATGCCTAATTTATTTATTTATTTATTTATTTATTTATTTATTTATTGGTGTTTAAGGTCACATACTTCTGCACAATGGCTAATCATGACCATGACAGTTTTACGGGTGGAGGAAGCCGGAGTACCCGGAGAGAACCACCGAGCAACGACGAGCAACTGTCAGCTCCCCAACATACTAACTCCACACAAGCAGGGTTAGCATTGGTTGAAGACAAGTGCTCCATCGACGTACACAGTACGCCTTAGTACACAGCGCCACCGTGCCCCCACGTGGGCAATGGGGGTGAAGTGTCTTGCCCAAGGACACAACGCGGTTGCCGCAGGTGGGATTCGAACCGAGGACCTCTCGGCTTGCAGCCTGCACCTCTACCTATTGAGCCACCGCGCCCCTACATGCCCAATTAGCAGAGTTTGTGAATTATTTGCCGATCTGTTTTCGGGGTCCGCCATATACCTATCTTTTCGTTTTACATTTAACCCAGGCAGAAATATTATCGAAAATATTTATACAACAAAATCGCAACTTTTGGCTATCACCTTGACAGTGCATATGAGAACTCTCCAATAATTTGTAATAAAACAAATTTTAAATAACAAATTCAAACCACGAAAAATAATCTAGCCCTTAATCAGTTAATCACATCGTCCCCGAGAACCTAAATGAGCCCGTCGCATGTAATACACTGGCTACATTTTACATTTGTGGGGAAGCATGATAATGCTTGCCGGATTAAATTATTATCGATCCTTTTCCCGGGGCATAGGGAGCATTTCGTTCTTGTGGTGGGGAGGGGGCACGGTTATAGAACGGTCATAGAAGGGCACCCACACATTGATATATATCCTGGAGGCCCATGTCCCTTAGTGGTATGGTAGGAACACAATACAGATAGTTATGTTTTGACACTAATGCACCTCTACACTGAGAGAAGTTAACATTTTTTGCCCCATGTTTAACAAAGTTACACACACGGGCCGAAACATTGTTTCGAAACATTGTCACATGATATGGTTTTGTTGAAAGTTTTCGAAAAATAATACTTTCTCAGCTGCTGAATTTGCATATTACGCGGGCGGATGCGAGCGATTCGTTGGGTAAAGGGTTAACCTATTCTCTAAAGAAACCACGAGCACACAGATATACACCCATTGGGTAAATTTGGTGGATATCGGTTGAACGTTGTCTCCCCTATCATGTCACGGATTTTTTTTTATGATTTGACCTTTTTTCATCTTCTATTTTATTAATAAGAATGGTGGCCGAGAGTGGATAAATGCATTTGTCTCTCAGACCAAAAGTTCCGAGACTGATTCTGGATCGGGAAAGATTACGACCAGGGGCCAATAATATAAAACGTTTACAATTGTATTTTCTGGAATTGAATTTTCTACCTATTAATATAACTAACTAAAATGAATCATTAGCATTTTTACTTTGCAAATTGTCACATCTTTGAAAATGCTTATGGTTCATTTCAATCCATTTAAAGTCATTACTAGAAAATACAATCCTAGAAAATACAATTGTAAAAGTTTCATAGTATTGGCTTCAGTTTGAACACAGGTTACATAATACTCTTCTATCGAGTAGTGACTAAAATGGCTGTGGCCGGTGTGGAAAGATGCCAACATAATATTCGGGAGGAGTGAATCCACAAAGACGCATCCAGAGGCGTATCAAAGGGGTGGGCGGGTAAAATGTTGGGGTGGCTCCCGATACTTTTTTTCAGTCGGGACATTTTCGCCTGGATTGGAGTCTTCGATAGCGATTCGCTCTTGCTGGTGATCATGCATTTTGAAGGGACGTCACACCCGTTATTTATTCCCAGTCCCTTATTCGACATTCGTTATCACAGTGATTTAGCAAATGTCGAATAAGGAACGGGGAATAAGTAACGGTTGTCTCGTCCCTGCATTGTCATACTAGACAAGATTTGATACTCAGATTTGTTTCACACAAACAGTCATACAAATCAATTGTACTCGATTAGGGCGGTTGTCCTCCGATGATTATGTTATGTATGCTAATCAATACTTTAAATCAGCATCCACTGGGCTGCAAACTGTGAAAAATTATTGATTTAACCCCCAGGAGCGGACTGCCTCATGGTGGACAGGGAGATTTTTTGTACACCGGTTACACCCCGTCGGGTGTGCCATCCTTTTTTGTTCAGTTGTTTCGCATCCGGCTGGAGTGTATTGTATGAGTTTCACGGACCAGTGTTTTTAAACCCTCCGAATCTGGTATACCCCCACATGAGTTTGAACTCCTCTGTGAATGTCACTGAATGAACATGGAACCTACTATTTTATAATATCTTCAGTGACTAATTCGCGCTCCCGCGTTGTGTCTTTGGGCAAGGCACTTAACCTAGATTGCCTACATGGGGGCACGATGACGCTGTGTACTAAGGCGTACTGCATGTCGATGGTGCGCATGTCTTCAACCATACTAACCCGGCCTGTGCCGCGGTGCAGAGTTCAGAGTTACGATGTTGGAGAGCTGACAGCTGCTCGTCGTTGCTCTGTGGTTCTCTGCGGGTGCTCCGGCTTCCTCCACCCGTAAAACTGGCACCGACATGATATGACCCTGGCTGTTAAAGTGTCGTTAAACCCTACTAAATAAATAATTAATATTTTATAATATCAAGGGTGAGATAGTTAATACAATTTCGTTCATGCATAACGAAACATATACGCTAGAGAGACTTTATTCCAGGAATAAAAATCCAATTTATTGATTTTTAAATGTCAGTTTAATTTCCGATCACATATTTCCAATTAATAATTTCCAATATCTCGCAAAAGGATGAAAAGTTCAAAGGTGCAGAAATTATATATAGGACTAAAGAAATCCATTGCTTTGCCTTGCTTTCATATTCTCAAGGCAGAGAAACTGCCTATAAAAATATGTAGTCTTACCCACCAGATGCATGCTGGCACCATGAGGCCGGTCCGGGAGAATTTATGGCCGACCGGCTCCCCAAGCAGTTGCCCTCTCGTCGGAAGATATTTGGAGACAACATAGCGAATCTTTCATTTCGATGTTATTGTAGACTAGTTATAGTCAGGAAAATAAGTCATATAACCTGTACGCCGACTTCTAGGTTTTCCAGAGTGTTGTATGGTGGCATGGGATTCCCACCATGCCTGAAATCCTACTTCCATCATTATTGTCCAACATTATTTTTAGAAGTTACTACTTGGTTAGTTTCATATCAGCCGAGATGTCAGGCCGAGATAACTCCACACCAGTCGGAGAATGATGGTCGAAGGCAGATGTGAAGTTACCTCGGTTTGTGTCAAGGTGATAGCTAAAAGTGGCGATTTTCTTGTTTAAAAGTGCAAATATTTTCGATAATATTTCTGCCTGGGTTAAATATAAAGCGGAAAGATAGGTTAATTCAAGAGCTTCTAAATGAAGTATGAAATTTAATGTCCATTATGTCGCATTTGTCGAACGCCACATGGGCTATCTGATAACAGATCAATAGTGAGAGAGACGATATTCTCTTCGGTAATCGTTATCTGGGCAATTAAAGCCAGTTAAAATCTAATTGTTAGAAACCAGTGCATCACACATGTTCTGGACACACACCCATATTACGCATCTATCCTGTCTCCGAAATGTCAAAATAGTTTACCTCAAACAAAATTCGCATTAATATCTCTACCCATACCGAATTCCAAAGCACTCGTTAAATCAGAATTAATATGTTTAAACTTTGAGTTCCGACTGTATAAAGAGTGAAGCAGAATTCTGAGAGGCAGTTGGCCTGAGGGCACTCAGAGAAGGTCCGAGTTTAGCCGAGATTGAAAGTCCGCGTATTGTCGTAAACCTGTGACGGTTGCAAGGGACCGATAGTACTTTGTTAACGGGTTGCGAACCGTAGTAGCATAGTAGCCAAAGAAGTAAAAGCTGTAACGTTGAGGTCTAGAAACCGTATTAAGAGCTTGAGTAAGCGCTTGAATAGCTCGCGAGTTAAAATAGTTTTAGGCGGTGCGAGAATTGGTGATGTTGAGAACACTTTGCAGAATATTTTTATGTAAGCTTTGTTAAATATATATCTGAAGGCGAAGAATAACTTAACCTCTTGAGAGCCAGACAAGGCACAAAGTGATCGTGAACTGTGGTAGACGCCGATTGAATTCTGATTGAACTGTGAGAACGCTGATAGACGCACACAAGCAGAACATTATATGTGTTAAGCCCGACTGACGATGAAGTTAACCCTGCGAGGAGGAAGCAACGAGAAGTGAATAGACACTTTGTATTTATCACAAACCGTGAGAAGATGAAGATGATGTGAGGTTGATCCAGTGGACACAGCCAGCTGTTGGAGACGTCGAGGGCCCTAAAGAATAAACTTTTATCCGCGTAATTAGTGTATTCTTATGGATAATTTTGTGAGTAATTTGTTTCATATTATATTTCTTCGTACATGTAAATAAATACTCTTTTCAGTGAATTATCGTTGATCACCCTTAGGCGTTGTAAGCCACAGGTACCTTCAGGAATCCTAAGAGTCCCAAGCGGATAGGGCATTGATAAGGTGGCAAGGTTTACGTTCGAACTGGGGTTCAGACGACAGTCACTGGCTGTCGGCTGAGCACTGATAAGCACTGATAAGAACATAAACATTCCTCCATCTTTCCGAACATCAATTTAACCCCGTAATCCTGCGAAAGTTTGATATCTTGCCGATATGAAACTAAACAAGTAATAACCTCTTTGTTTATTAAACCAAATCAAATAATTACAAAATGTTCTCAGATACAAGCCAGAAAATAAGCAGACTGTCATCTGCAAAATGAGGTCCCCCGGAGGTGAATTTAGTGATGCAACCCTGCACAGCAGGGTAGCATCACAAAATTTACCCTCTGTGAACCTCATTCTGAATCAGGGTCTCAAAACTAAACAGAAAGTGGTACCTGGAGGATAATAAATTGGTCCACTGTGTGGGATAGCATCATCAAATTCACCCTCTGGGACCTCATTCTGCAAATGTCAGACTGCTTATTTTCAGGCCTACTCAGATATATTACAGTTTTCTGACTCTGTTATCGTTTCTCATTCTATTCCTAAAGTCCGAAGTTTCCTCTTCTCCGAATTCAGCTATCCGGACGTCGTGGCTTCTCCAGTGGGAAGCCGCGCCGATCGGATAGCTGTACTACCTCTTCTCTCTCTTCGATTCTCCTTTTACGACTCTGAATCTTAGTTATTGTTCAATTTTGTATGCAACTCTCTTCTTCTTCCTCTTCGTCTATCCCATCCTTATCTATTACCATCATTAATTCCTCATCATGCAAAAACTACCAGCACTCCATTTTGCCTGGTGACGCCAATTTTACGGATTGATTGCTTTCGACGAATAATGGTGAACGATTTCGGTGTAAACAAAATGGCTGCAGTTAGTAACTCATCAGGGGGGGGGGGGACTCTATCTTGGCTCATATTGGCCGAGATCGGCGTCATATTACCTAACATGAAAAGCAGAGGACACTTGCAAATAAAATTTTTGATTAACTAATTTTTTTCACAAAAACATAGGTTATCACCCCTCATTGGAACGAGCTCGACGAGCTCGTTCCAAAGAGGGGTCATAACCTATGTTTTTGAGACAAAAAATGAAAAAATAATGAAAATTAATCGGCGAATTTTGTGAATAGCGCTGGTCGGTTTTTGCCGATACGTTGGATAAAGGGTTAACCAAGTTTCAAGTCATATTCGTCGAGCTCGATAATGGGCAGACGAGGGGTATATCACCCCTCTCCCCTCACACACACACACACCCAATAATTTTCCAGTCGAGACGTTTTCATCTGGATTGAAGTCTTAGATATCGATTCGCTCTTACTGGCAATTATGTAATTTCTTACGTGATTTTATTTGCTTCCTGGACATGTGTTATACGCTGTCAGTCTCATGCAAATGGAGGGGTTTGGTTGATGGAGGTTGTTGGGGCCCTAGCACGACTACTTCTGAGTATGACACGTCTAATTAGATACGAAGGTAGTAAGAAGGTATGAAGCCCACACGTCACGACTACTGCGTGTATTTATCCACAGACAAACCAACCTCCTGAGTTTTCTAACTAATTCCCATTGACAAATATTCCACCTATATCACCAAGGCATGCCTTCAAAGAAATGCTCTGAAGAGAACTGCCTTGATGATGTTGTTGGAATATTTCTTCAATCGGGACTTGAATCATAACTGTCGGGACGATTTGGGTTTACCCGACCTCTACCCCAATCGGTCATCTTCACGACATCCCTGTTTGTATCGACCACAGTTATTTTGTTTGATGTAAAATGACGTGCTTCACAAACTGGCGTGAAATAGAAGGTGTAGTTTGGCGACGCCATTGTCTAGCGCTCAGAAAAACTGCCCCGCTCGATGCACGATTTGAAACGGTATACCACTCCCCCCACCCACACCCCACCCCTTTCAATCTATTTAATAATTAACTTCGGATTATAATGCAGTATAAAGGTTGGCCACTACATAGCAACTCTTGGTCATAAAAAAATGTTGAATAAAATCTATCACAGAGTTTGAGTTTATATTCTGACATTATTAGTGAAGTTGGAAAATATGGAAACTACATTTACAAAACAAAAAAAAGAGGGATGCAGTTATGGACCCCCCCCCCCCCCCCCCCACATACACACACACACACTTTCCTAACGATACCCCTACCCCCGTGTTGTCGTTTTCTCTGCAACTAAAAACAGGGTTGCATTTTCTCCAAGAACAAGGCACTCGTCCCTGAGCCATATATCGGGACTCGATGTACCATTGCTATAAATTATTTTGCCAGATTATTTCAGGAAGAGGCTACCCTATACCCGAGCATTTCTTTCAAGATGAACGAAAATGTAAGCCCTACTGTTATCTGAACCGCTTGCTCTTGTGCTTTCATTCTCTCATTGATCAGACCAGATTATATCATGGGAAATGGCATCAACAAATGCCAATGAGTACGTCTCATGTAGGTGTCAGCGCATGGGAATTATAAGATAGAAGCATGGCTTTTGCCCACCAGAAACAACATACTTCCCATTCACACTATATCTGAGGCACACAATAACAGCTTTTACCGTGATCAGCATATCTGCCTGAAACTATAGATTTCCTACCAGGAGCGCAATAGCTTTATCCTACTAGGAGCAACAAAGTTGCTTTGTTGCAGCA
Organism: Pictodentalium vernedei; assembly: GCA_031216915.1. Taxonomy (NCBI): domain Eukaryota; kingdom Metazoa; phylum Mollusca; class Scaphopoda; order Dentaliida; family Dentaliidae; genus Pictodentalium; species Pictodentalium vernedei. The sequence goes on along the minus strand of CM062297.1, from coordinate 456,560,135 downwards.
GATCTTTCATACTTCAGGCACATTAGCACTATGAAACAGTCTACCCGCCATGCCCTTCAGCAGCTTTCCTACCATCAACAGCATAGCACTTTCCTACCAGGAGCAACCTGCCTGCTTGATACCACAGATCGTTTCTACCAAAGCCGTCAAGCCTCTTTAACGTATGGAATAAGATACCTGTCTTGCTATCACAGAGTTTTCTACCATACGCAATATAGATCCTTCCTATGAGGACCGACATACCCTTCTTCCCACCACAGAACTTTCCTGTTATAGAGAACATAGTTCTTTCTACTAGAAGCACCATGCCTGCCATGTAATCACTTATTTTTACGGGAACATACCTCGTTGTTACATGCAGCAACATACCTATGCGGCCACTGCAAATATTTCTTACCAGAGAATATAGCTCTTTGCAACAAAAGACAATGTAACTTTTTTCTATCAGAGGCAACAATGACCTTTCAAACCAAGAGCAGCCAAAGCAACATATAAAAGGAATTATAGATCTTTGCTATCAGAAGGAATGCATCCAAAAATTCACTAAAGATCTCTCATACAAACTAGTTCTTTCGCCCGACAGCCAGTTCAAGACTACACCTGGGAACCAGGGTCATGATATCGACCCGTCGACAGGCACACATTTCACCATCGGCGAATTCACTACCACAGGCCTTTAAAACAATTACTACTTGGTGACACCTGGATATACACAAGATCCAGTAGCCAAAAGGGTTAAATTTTAAAATTGTATCTTTTCACCATTTCTAGATATGTCAAGTCTTCTGATTTTAGCATTCGGTACGCTCACCATGGTCTGGTCACCTTTCAAGGGCGGGGAGTATTTCCACGGACGCAAAAATATCAGATTCCAAACACTAATCATAGGAATAATCATTAACTGGTAGAGTGCTGAATTATTTTTGGCTATCAATTTTTGTACACATGTCGTTGCCTTGTTACAATTTATGGGAGAGTGCCAGCTGGCACTCTCCCATAAATTATAACAAGGCAAACCCTTACAGACTAAATAATATCACTTCGAAGATAATACAAAGCACATCCACTGAATATGAGCCTTCAAGCTGTGGTACCTGCGCTTCAGAATAAAGCCCAAATATGGGCTTCCAGCACTCTACCAGTTAAAAATTTAATTAATGAAGCACCGGGTATAATCCGGTGCTTCATTAATTAAAATTTTGCAGATGATGACTTTTATTACCTGATAACCGCATGCGTGGACATCATTGCCCACGCGTAGATTACGACCAGTCAACGGCGACTGTACTGTATCATATGATAACCGTATCTCCTCAACCACGCGATTTTTCGCGTCTCGCTCGCCGGATCGCCAGATCGCTTCATCATGAAAGCATACTAATTCGTAACAGACACTTTAACCACCTCATACATAGTACGTTCACTGTTATAATAGCTCCTTGTTACACATTTCGAGGGCATATTCTCATCCTTAGGTTTTCTCAGCGGGTAACAATTTCTCCACCTCATAGTAACCAATTTCTCACATGCATAGTAACCAATCCCCCTGCACACTGTGTATACCATAGGGACATTTTCTTTTTCTGGGCTGATGCATTTCGCCCTTGCAGCCACTTCGACCTATACCAACTGTCCGCAAGCCTACCATTATGACAACCGTGTAATTGCGCAATTTGTTACACCTTGCAGGTCCTAACTCCTTTAATATAATGAATTTCCTCATGTCTTCACATGTGGTGTCTCTCTTTGACCATCTTTGTACGCCTGGGGGATTGAAAACTCCTGGGTTCAGGAAAAGTTCTTCAGTGAGGCAAGATACATTTGATATGAATGAAACATCTTCGATGCTCGGCGTGTGCATGATATCGCTGGTCAAAATCAAATCACTAAATCAGAACCCCGTTCATATCCAGGGAGATTGTTGGGAAGCAGTCTGCCAAGAACCTCAACTTACGGAATTCTCTTTAATGGAATTTCTTTGTAGGATATAATCTCTTTTCGTCGTATGTGACCTTTGAGGAAATACTTGAATGATGTCTATCCTAACATACATCATATCATTGTCCGAGTATATATACTGAACGGCTACGTTCCCAAGAATCTCTTCTACAGAATCCCTTTCTTGGTTCTGGCCACACAAAAGAATCCTTTATCCTTTTTTCGTCGTATGCACTTTGTGATACAATGTGCACACTTAGGCTGGGCGGCTTTTCGGTCTTCGGGTTCGGTTCCGGTTTTAATTGCAAACCGGAAAACTGAATCGCAAGAACCAGTAAAAACCTGCCGAACAGTTTTGCTGCGTTTGTGTGTAAACTGGTCAAACTATCTTACTGGGGGGGGGGGGGGGGAACTGGACTAGTGGTCACTTTTGTCGCTCGTTACTTAGTCTATCGACAGTGGGGTGAATAAGTCAGGTTTTCATTGTCACATTTTTCGGTGGACGTCAATGAGGGAGAACATGTGAAAATGAAAATACAACTTTGATCATTTATTTACTTCGTTCATTTGCCATCTTGATTTTTGATTTCTGGGGTGGGGTCTTCCTGAATAGGTTTAGCAACTGAACCTCTGGTACCCTTGAGAATGACCAAATAGAAGTTTGGCTGAACCCAATACTTACAGACAGGGATTTTGTGGTGGGAGATGTCTTACCAACTACGGCGGATTTTTTCAAAGTTAATGACCATTGAGTGTTATTTACTATCTGTTCTTTACGCATAGAAAAACCGAACCGAAACGGGTTTTTTTCCTGAAACCGAACCGAAACCGAATCTGAAAAATCAAAACCTCCAAGCTCTAGTGTACACAATGCATTTAGTAATCTGGAACCTAAGTATATCTATTCCATCTCAATTATGGAATCCGTTTTACAGAATCTTTTTCCATGATCTGACTATGCCTGTGGAAAATCCGTTTTTCTCAAATGAGTCGATGGGTCTTACGTGCAGTCATTCGAGCCGAACATTACCCAAACCTCTTTTGAACTTTCAAACTTAATCTTTTCAACTCTTGCGCAATGCTATCTACGACAAAATGGGTGAATCTACGGAAGCGTATTCAGGACATGTGTGAAATGTTTTTCTAAGTCGTTATAACGACTTAGAAAAACATTTCACGCATGTCCTAAATACGCTTCCGTACGAATCAGTCCGGCATTTGTTAGGGTTTTAGTAATAATTTAATGCTACAGCTCTTCATTAAATTATTACTGACCCTAACGATCTATTTTATTGTTCATTGTGTCGTCTGCACGACTGCTGCCAATTTTTTCTCCGTGCACAAACTAATGCATACCGAGTTGAAATTGAAAAGATTAAACTGAAGAGGTCAACAACTGAACTGAAAATGAAACAAGCCAAGACTTGTTGAACCTTCATTATTTATTTATTTATTGGTGTTTAAGGTCACATATTTATGCACTATGGTTAATCATAGACCGCGACAGTTTTACGGGTGGAGGAAGCCGGAGTACCCGGAGAGAACCACCGAGCAACGGCGAGCATCTGTCAGCTCCCCAACGTACGAACTCCACACAAGCAGGGTTGCCCAAGGACACAACGCGGTTGTCGCAGGTGGGATTCGAACCGAGGACCTCTCGGCTTGCTGCCTGCACCTCAACCTACTGAGCCACCGCGCTCTTTGTTGAACCTTCGCCGGTAGCAGTTGCAGTGCATGTTATAAGAGATAGTAGTACTAGAAACCAATGGTAAGACTGAAAATGATAATATTAGTAGAAGAAGGATCGATTTATGCCAGGTATACTTCTCTGAGCTGAAATTTTGCAAGTGCTTCCTAACTCTTTTTCTTAGAATTCTATTTATCTGGGTGTAACTCCATTAAATGGGTGTTTCTTCAGCAAAATACTCTATCTATACTGTTTGTCGGACATCCCATTTAGCTCCTCAACCTCATGCATTCAACCAGGTATAACAAAAAAAAAATATAAACATATCAATAATATAACCTGCCGGGTCTTCCAGGTCTTTTCCCATGTCCCTTGACAACACATCCGTATTCTCGTGTACATCAATTTTGCAAGTGCGATACACAAGGACATCGGAGGTTATTCTGGGCTCGCTGAAGGGCCTCCACCAGGGCCCGGGTATCCAACAAAATGTCAACTCAAAGGTCCCAATTAAGTTCAAATTAATATAAACTGATACAGATTTCAAATAAATGCAGGGGCGCCGGAAGCACTTCAGGGTAGAAGGGTCAGACCCCGGCAAAAGGGCATTTACTCGCACTAGCAGCCCCACCATGACATGCCGAAGCAGGCATGTCTCGAAGGCCTGAGATGGGAGAGCCTGAGAGGTGGTGCTCCTCCCAATCTCTCTCAACTCTCCCATTGAATTTTGAAAGCACCCGGAACGGATTTGGGGTGTAATTTAGCTTTACTTCGAGAATAAATCATTGAAACAAATTGAGTGACGAACCTGTCTGCCCGCTCTCGCACCCGCGGTCCGAAGGCAGGGAGGCCAGATGCCCCACTGCCCCCTTGCTTAGAGCGTCCCCGAATAAATATAATTTCAGCATAATTGAGAAATCTGACGTTACAGACAGGAATATATCCAATCGGAAGACATCAGACTGATGGCAGCTTTATATCATAATCTTTGTATTTGGTTTTCAGTCCTTTCTACTAGCGGACTGCCATTTACTTTAAGACATCCAATCGGAATAAAAGTTGACGGTAGTGTGCCGAACATGAATGACAAATTATCGCCAAAAACAACACCTTTAAGTGAAAATTAACAGCATTTCTATTCCTAAATTGGATTTGTGTTTGTGTGAGTGTAGAGGAGGGGTGGTGTTGGAATCAATCGAGGCAAATGCTTCTTTTACCAGTCATATGCAATCCAGTACATGGCTACAAGGACTGCATGACTTGTACTGTGTCCACATTATTATAGCTTCACAGATCATCAGCTGTACAGTTCTTCTGCACCATAAAGCGTCAGTCACAGATGGCCTGCGGCGTGTTGGCGGCGGCCGTAAATCCCCAAAATTGCCATAACGGTGCGGTGTCGGCACGGTAGAATACGGTAGCCGTGAGGTGATCTCAAGGTTTTGTGCTCGTCGCAGGGGTTTGCGATTTTTTTAACTTGACATTAAACTTTTTTTCGAAAATCGCAAGGCCGGAGGACGCACCCACACCGCAGGTATCATCGCAAGGTCACTGTATGGTGGCCTTGAGGTGACCATGTGATGGCCGTGAGGTAACCTCAATGTCACCCCACGGTTTTCACCCTGCCTGGGGTACCGAGAAAAATCGTATGCATCCGCAACAAACCGCAAGGGCGTCCGCAAGGTCTCCATTCCGCGTCCTTGCGGTGGCCACAACAACCGTGCGGACGCCGTGCGATTGCCTTGCAGTCGCCGTGAGGGCGCCTCGCAGTTTGTTAAATGGTGCTTTGCGGTCTCCTCACGGATTTTTATTTCATGACTTTCACGATTGCCGTGCGGAGCTAGGAACATTTGTGAACACTGCTGCCGCAGCCCGCCAAGCCATACGATTTGTATAAATCCCTTCTACAAACTACAGCATCATCATATGTGACTGAGCTTCAAGACAACATAAATTATAGGGTAACTGTAACAAAACTTCCTTTCGGTTCTGTTTTCTCTGTAATGAACATTCATGTTGGCAGCAAGGTATGTGTATGTGTGTGGGGAGGTGGGGGGGGGGGGGGGGGGCTCATCATTCGTCAAATTTACAATAGCTGAAAATTTGGAGCTCAATATTGGAGAAAGCTGGAAATTTCAAATTTCAGCAAACAGGGCGCTAGTGGAATTTTTCCAAACTAAAATTTTGCCAAAATATGGAGTTTTTAGACTGAAAAGTAGTGAAAGTCTGCCAAATTGAAAAATAGCAAAAATCCCCCAAATTGTAATTTGTAGTTGGAATTTGTCATTACCGAGAGCCTCAGTTGGATAATAGAGTCAACGGGGTGTAAAAATTGAATTCTGCATCTTAAAACCTGTGTATGTGTGTGTGTTGGGGGGGGGGGGGGGGGGGCAATGAAAGGCCCCACTTGCTGGAAATTACGCAGTGGTCGGAATTTTGCCTACCAGGAAGAGGATGTGCAAATGGAAATCTAGAGGTGGACACCCCTCTATCCGAGACCCCTGTTCAACTTCCCTGAATGTCAGTGATTCTTGGAAAGCTCTCACGAACAGTTTTCAATTAACCCCTACCTAATGTAATGTCCAACCACAATCGCCCAGCGCTATTCGCAAAAAAAACAAAATGACATTCAAATTTTAGTATTTTCCCACCATATTTGTCTCCAAATATAGCTTTTGAGTCCTCGTTGAAACGAGCTCGTTCCAATGAGAATCTAAAGCTATGTTTTTGAATCAAAATGCTTATTGAAGAAACTAGCCGGAAAGCATGCTCCGCAGGCTCAGAGACAAAGAGCTCTAGTTTTCGTATATGGAGAGATCCATTTCTATTTTCGACTTAAAATTCGAGTTTGTCCAGTAATAAGCAAACCGACAGTCTTTCTTTTGTTGAAAAGATATATTGCGCATGAAATATCCTCTGCGACTTCTGATAAGCTCAGCCTCGCAGCGCAAACTGTCTCGGATGAGTTACGATTTCATACGTACATACAACGCACCCCGCTAAATATAGATTTGTTTGCAAATATCGTCTGCTATTCATGCTTGGTAATAGGTTAATCTATGATAGAAGTGGACACAGGAACTTAAGCCTCACGCATTTAACACAGGATTCCCTCCAGAAAATGACAATGTAGCCCCAAGATTTACTATATATGAGTTCCCATAGTAAACGTGAGGCTATATAAGCCGCCAAAATTCGGTAACTTATTGCCCCAAGCTTTTGGCACAGTTTACCCCATATCCGAAAATGACACTGCGGTTTCAAAATTTACAAAAGGATATTCCAATAGGAAAACTGTGGAATTATAACCCCAAAGTCGGAGTGATATAGCCAGTGGTGACGCCAAGGGAGTTGGTGTATAGGTCTAGACCCACCCACCCCCGTAATGAAAACGGCATCCTTTATTGTGAGCTTGTCGGTGAATACTCTAGCCCCCTACGGAGCACCCCCCCCCCCCCCCCCCCCGCTTCTCGTGGAAATCGACTGCCAATTTTACTACGTGAACCCCATAGGATTGCATTGGGGGTATAAGTTAGGCTCTATTCGTTTGCGGCTATCACACTCCGACTATTGGGGATTCTTATCGTAAATTTAAAGGTCCTGGTTTCATTTTCGAGTTTTGGTGGTTTTGTAGCCTCAAATTGCCTGTGGGGATTTTATAGTAAATGGGGCTATAGTGTTATTCTCGGGTATGGGAAATCCTGTGACAACCCTTTACCTAACACGAAAGGCAGGCGACACTTGCAACCGAAATTAGTGAATAACTAATTTGTTTTCATTTTTGCATCAAAAACATAGCTTATGACCCCCCATTGGAACGAGCTCAATGAGCTCGTTCCAATGAGGGGTCACAAGCTATGTTTTTCCGACAAATAATGAAAAAATAATGGAATTTGAATGGTGATTTTTGTGAAAAGCGCTGGCCGGTTTGGGTCGTTACGTTGGGTAAAGGGCGAAATGTCTACTACTGTTAGGACTGATATTACTATTGAAAAAACGTTTGAGAAGTATTGTGGGTATCTTTAACTATCTTTCAACTATTTCGATTGGAACTGTACATACATAAAGTTTTTGAGTCTTATGTAATAGGAATAAATGATGGATTTGATACCCATCTGTGGTTGCCTAATGAGGTGCCGTTTGTGTTGGTTATATAGACATCCTATGCATCGCGGACCCCTAACAACGGTAATTACACTGAACTCATCTTCCGGAAACAATTACAGATAAACCCAATATTAATTATTTCTATATAATTCGTTGAATCTGATCATTTAGTTATTGGCGAAAAGAATATGAATTCATTTATATCTCTTAATACAGACTGTCCATTTCCATCTATCAGGAAAAAATAATATTGACGTTTTTATAACTGATAATTAGTTGGAGGTGAAAAGGTGCAGTGGTGATCTGCGTCATATAGATCTCATCAATGTGTTCGACTAATTACTGTTCTCGGGTGTGTTACAAATTTAGAATATCAGACGACAATCACATGAGGCGGGTGACAAAAGGGTATAAATACAGTTAACCCTTTACCCAACGTAACGTCAAAACCGACCAGCGCTATTCACAAAAATTAAACTTCATTTTTCATTATTTGTTCATTTTTTGTCCTAAAACATAGCTTACGACGCCTTATTGGAACGAGTTCGTTGAGCTCGTTCCAGTGAGGGGTCATGAGGTATGCTTTTGACACAAAAAATGAAGAAAAAATTAAAAATTAGTTATTCGTGAATTTTGTTTGTGTCGTCTGCCTTTCGTAAAGGCTTAACCCCCTACCCGATAAGACTTGCAGACTGTAATGAATATTGTTAAAATACTTTTAAAAGGCAACCATTTGTCCGTACTGCTACCGTAAAATGTTACAGTAGAAACGAATGTTTTGCAATAAAGATTTTTTTCTTTACTTAACCCTTTACCTAACATGAAAAGCAGGCGATACTTGCAAAAAAATTTCTTGAATAACTAATTTTTTCATTTTGTGTCTCAAAAACATAGGTTATGACCCCTCGTTGGAACCAGCTCGACGAGCCCGTCCCAACGAGGGGTCATAACCTATGTTTTTGAGACCAAAAAATGGGAAAATAATGAAAATTAATTGGCGATTTTTGAGAATAGCGCTGGCCGGTTTTGGCCGTTACGTTGGGTAAAGGGCTATCTTAACATGAAGTGGTTACCATCTTCAGATATTATAAAAGATCAATGAACAAGTGGAGATCACTCTTGGCCGTATATCGTTTATAAACAGCTTGCATGCGACGTTTTAAGATCAATGAATTCTCAGTAACGTGCAGGAAGTGGGATACAAATTAGCCTATCCCAAGAAGGGAGACCTGATGATAGAAGAGTTCAAGAGAAGACACTTTGCAGGATTTTAGAACAGTTCGACGATTCGAAAATTTTCGAATCGGCACGATTGGAATCGAATCGAATCATTTGGACTATTTCGAAACGAATCGAATTCGAATCTTCGCTGGGTCCTATTATTTAACTGGTAGAGAGCGGTAAGCCCATATTTGGTCTATATTTTGAACTGCGGGTACTGTAGCTTAAGGGCGTCATATTCTGTGGATGTGCTTCATATGATCTTTGAGATGAACTGTATTGATTTGCCTTGTTACAATTTATAGGAGAGTGCCCACAAGCACTCTCCCATAAATTGTAACAAAGCAAAAACATGTGAACCAATTTTTATGACCAAAAATAATTTAGCACTCTACCAGTTAACCAATTATACAATTGGAACTGTAAATTATTATCGTAAAACTGGGGCCAGAAATTGATAGTTCTAAAAGGAACCCTTCAGTCGTAATATCTCCCCCGATATAACGACAGGAAGGTCCTTTTTGACCAGGCAACTGGTTTCCAGTCATGCAACCTTAATTTACAGAGAAGATAAGTGACGCTTGAAATATATTCCCCAATAAATAAAACCTTTCATTTTATTTCTTCTAAAATATTACTAAACTAGACTTGCGTTGCGGTTATAATATAGCCATTACAGAGGCTGAAAGTGACCTTAAACACCAATAAATAAATATTCTAGACCTAAACCTTATTTGTCACGATTGGAATGTCTCATGTCCCGACTGATAAAATATTCAAACTTCATCATCAAGGCCTTCGAAGGCAAGCCTTGGGGATGTAGTTGAAATGGATCGCGGTGGTTCAATAGGCAGAGATGCAGGCTGCAAGCCGAAAGGCCCTCGGTTCGAATCCCACCTGCGGTAACCGCGTTGTGTCCTTGGGCAAGGCACTTAATCCCGATTGCCCATGTGAGGACACGGTGGCGCTGTGTACTAAGGCGTACTGCACGTCGATGGTGCCCCTGTTTTCAATCGAAGGTAACCCTGCTTGTGTGGAGTTAGTATGTTGGGAAGTCTGACAGTTGCTCGCCGTTGCTCGGTGGTTCTCTCCGTGTACTCCGACATCCTCCATCCGTAAAACAGTCCGACACGAGGTGACCCTGGCTGTCGAAAGTGTCGTTAAATCCCAATAAATAAATGTAGTTGAAATATTAGTCAACCGGGATTTCTGCACAAAACCGACCGGCGATATTTAGAAAAATCACCTTTCAATTTTCATAATTTCTGTCTTCGTTGTCTCAAAAACATAGGTTATGATCCCTCATTAGAACGAGCTCGTCGAGTTCGTTCCAATGATGGGTCATAAGCTATGTTTTTGAGGCGAAAAATGAAAATATGTAGTTATTCAAGAATTTTGTTTGCACGTTTCGTCTGTCTTTCTTCTTACAATGTTTTGTGCTTGGGAACGTTCATTATAGTTCGTTCGGAAATAAAGAACAAAGATGACTCCCAAGTCAATATGGCCTATTGTTGTGTTTTGAAAACCGGTCAAATGTAAATGGTTTGTCCGTCTGTCCAAGCTTTCACCCATACTTATTTTGGTTTTCGTACGATAACTTGAGTAATGAACGGATCTTCTTCAAATTTGATATGTAAGTCATTGATGGAGAACAAGTCAGAAAATAACCAGACTATCATTTGCAAAATGAGGTTCCCAAAGGGTGAATTTAGTGATGCTACCCTGCACAGCATTCCATTGCACAGCAGGGCAGCATCACCAAATTAACCTTCTGTGAACTTCAATCTGAACCTGGGTCTCAAAACTAAACAGAAAGAGGTACCCAGAGGATAAATTGGCCCACTGTATGGGATAGCATCATCAAATTCACCCTCTGGGGGCCTCATTCTGCAAATGTCAGACTGCTTATTTTCAGGCCTGATGAGGAAGATTGAGAGAGGATAGTGATGTGCAAATATTTGGTGACACAGCCACACCATATCTGACATTTGGAGCATGGGTAACTTGTTGCTGTAATTCTAAAGCTTTGCATATTTATGATACTTCAAACAATTACCAATCATTTTGCCAATGTAAGATCTGTTGGAGAATCTGTTCTTCGCAAGAACGCCATAGGCATTAGCATCTCTGCCCACAACACAATTTCCTTGTCTTCCTAGCAAAGATAATCACCTCCAGTTGGAAGTAAATGTTACCCCAGGTTCACTCTCAGAGCACTAGATTTTTCAAATTTAACCCGGGGAAGACACGGGCTCCCACTCTAGGAGGGGGACATCCCTCCCAGACAAATCACCCTTCCGACCTTTCGGACATTCCTACGGCATGCCCCCCCCCCCCCGCCCCCCCACACACACACCTGAATGTTGCCCAGCCCCCTCCCCTTTATTTGAGAATCCTATAGCCCCACCATTGCTTGTAACTGGTATTTCTAAACCAATGTATGATTATGTTCCCTGATATGGAGGATACGTGATTATTATGCGATACAACGGAGAGGGTTAGAGTGCTTATCAGTGAAATTGGGAAGAATGAAGGATGAGATATTATCGAAGAGGAGAGAAAAAGAGTGGCGAGGAGGTATAATTTGGGAGCACTGGGGTAATCAGGGCCTTCTCATCTGGGAACTTCGACAAATAAGCGGCTGATCGAAGTATTATTATTATTTTGACGTATGCATGTAAATACATGTGTTCAAAATTTATAAACTTTTAATGTCAAAAAGTAATGAGCGCGTCGGAACTTCTCCTTCACGCTTGCAATGACTATTTAATTGGAACATCTGTGAAATTGGCGGCCTCGATTCGCGAACGCTATTAGTTGGAAACAGGGCGTATTAAACATTCCAATTTATAGTCAAACTTGATGTTTCAAGTAAATTAAAACAACAAAATAAAACATAAAAACCGCACAGACAACATACAAAATCCCTCGAACAATATAAAAAAAAAGTTGCGTCATCCAAGAATAAATTTAATTTCGAATTAAATTGAAATAAATTTCAAATTTAAAAGCTCCCTCCGCGTCACTTCACCTCTGGTAAATCCACTTCCAAAATCACATTTTATATACTACCAATCATTGTTTTTACCACTTCTAATTTCCCAATATATTTTTCGAGTATATTGCAGTGTATCGAAAAGCCAGTGGCGTAGCGGGGGGGGGGGGGGGGGTGCGGGGGGGGGGGGGGGGGGCTGGGGAAGGCTCCCTAAAAGCTCCCTCGAACCCCCTGAAAATCCTGAATTCTACGATCTGCATGGGGCGTCAGGTGATGAAATTACAGATGGCACTACATGCTTGATGTTCTTTCGAGCCTCAAAATGTTTACAAATAACACACAAACATTTGAGGTATATTTTTCAAACTTTCTCGGGGGAGACCCAGTCTTTTTGAAAATATACTTACCGACCCATTCAACGTGAGAGATACACCGCCTTCACACCTTTCCCCAACTCAAGACTTCTCTCCAGGGTCCATCTCCCCAATCCCTTATATAGATATCTGGCTACGCGCCTGCATAAAGCTCTGGAGGGGCAGTGATAAGAATTCGTCCCCTGAGTTCCAATGTGTTCTATGTGCCTACTGGCACATAGAACACATTGGAACTGAGGGGTCGAATTGTCAAAGGTGTGATTTTTTAGTAATGGAGAATTTTCTCCCAGAATCTCCAGAATATCAGTCCTCTTATAAGATTCGCTGGGAACCAAAAAATTGAATCGAATGTGGGAGTTGGCTGATACAAGGGTGAGTTTTAACATACTTATCAGTAAGACTGTGATGGTGTGAATAAGCGATGCCATTAAACTGATAGTCGCCGTGTGCATGGGGAGAAAATGGGTAGAGATGTGGAGTAACGTTGTGGGTGATTAGTGGAGGGTGATTCAGTTCTCATCTGAGAGTTGCAGCAAACCAACAGCTAGACGAAGTGTTATTCCTATGCAATCACACGGTCAGGGAGTCGCGAGGGTGACTGATTGGGGTGGGGTGTGGAGGGGGGTGTAAACTTGATTTGTCACGACGAAGGAATGCCTTGATGGTGTTGTTGGAATATTAGTCAGTCGGCATTATAGGTAAAAAAAAAAACCTCCAGACTTCTTGAAAGTGTATTATATACATGCAAGAGTCGCGATGCTGCTTGTTATTGCTTTAACATGTGCCGTATCGGTACACCAGATTGGTTATGTTGGGCCCCCAACAGACCGAATCGTGAACTGCAGAGATCTCCATTCAGTTTAAAAAATATTTTATTCTTAAAATCTATGTTACATGCATACATTTCATTGTTAACAAAAAATATTTAATAATACAACACTGACATACAGAGTGTAAGGATTTACAAGTTACTGTAAAAATCAGGGATTGGGCAGGAAGCGTCAAGCTAAAGAGGTTCTCGTCTCCCAAGCTCAACATAAATTAACTTCAAAACATGGCAGAAATCAGTAGGTAGGCTCAACAACCGAGGGCCGATAGCTTCCCTCTTGACTATCGGGGCCACTCCCCTCAATCAGAAATATATTAGATTGTTTAAACTTATAGCATGGGGTGATAAAGGGGAGATTATAGAAAGGAAATAGGAATTGAGACACCAAAAGAGAAGAGAAAAGAAGTGAACTGCCAGATTGGATGTATAAAATGAAATTGTATGATCTTCATTTGTATGACCGACTGGGTATGACACAAGTCGTAGCATCAAATCCAGTCTTTCATGAAGTACATGACCATGAACAAGAGAGAATTGATATATTGATCCCCAATCCTGATGAAAATGTCCCGACTGGAAAAATTACTGAAGGGTGGTCCTACTCCAAAACGTTCCTTAGCGACGCCCGTGCATGTGGTATGGTCAAACAATTTCGGTGCCCCCCGTGAGTCCTTTGCGAACCATCTGGCCGTGACATATAATGAGCAGGGGCGGCGAAACGACTTTCAAAATGGGGGTGGGGGGGGGGGGGGGCTGGATCGGGCGATGGATGATCGTCGCTATGATGGTTCGGCCCGTGGTACGAAAATTTTAAATTCCAGGGTCCCAAAAACCCCATTTCCATGCATCTGACTGGATATTTTGAGATTTTTCAGGAGATGTATTTGAAAGATTTCACACTTTGAGAGCCGTTAAGAAACGTCGGTTAGGCATGCAGGTGGGGGTCTATTTATCAGCTTTGGTCGTAAAGACCAAAGCTGATAAATAGACCTCACCTCTATGCTTTACCAGACGTTACCCCTTTACCCAACGTAACGGCCAAAACCGGCCAGCGCTATTCTCAAAAATCGCCAATTAATTTTCATTTTATTTTCATTTTTTGTCTCAAAAACATATGTTATCATCGAGCCCGTTCCAATGAGGAGTCATAACCTATGTTTTGGGGACAAAAAAATTTAAAAAATAGTTATTCAAGAATTTTGTTACAAGTGTGGTCTGCTTTTCAGGTTAGGTAAAGGGTTAACAGCAATTACTGTCTGTGAATTATCTTGTCTGGGTGGATTTGGTACTTGCATGTCTGTAAGATTACGATCTCTTTCAGTTAACCGATTTTTTAACAGACTGTATACATTTTAGCGTTTGCTGCCACTTACTACAAAAAATGATCCGAAATCCATCGAAACTGAACCAGTACGACAGAAACATAGCTGGCGAAAATATGGGGGAGGCTCTGGATGCGTACCTTGTTTCACCAGTCATTGGATGTGTTAAAATATATGCATACAAAAAACATGGCACTGCAAAAAAATGTGTGTGTGTGTGTGGAAAAAGGGGCAGAATCCCACTCCCCACCCCGCACCCCACCCCGGTTCCGCTTCCCCAGGTACAGGTTTGCCACAGGGATGCTGAATATCGCACTTTTCAGATAGAATCTGGCTTCCACAAATGGGTAATTGTGTGTTTTGATCAAACGTGCCATAGAATATTTTTATGATTTGGAAGAACTGAAGGATAAGTGTATTTTTGGATCAATACTTTGCCAATACACACACGCATTTATGCTGAATAGTATTGGTAAATATTCATACAATGAAAAAAACTCACAGAACATGATTAATATCAAGAAATAGTGTTTCGTGGTCGTGATTAAAGGAATTCTTACTCAGGATTTCCATGAAATATCGGCATCTCGAGTGTACAGTTCCGCTGAAACAACACTTATGTTAACATTGTAAGAGCCCCACTTCATCTACGTAAAACACTTAACACGGTGATTCCTTTTATAACATGATTTCACGATTTTACCTAAATAACTGACAATTTCTGCCCAAACATATCCTGTAACCACTGATGCAGGAGCATGGCGACAGAGGGGTGGGTACGTAGCCAGGATTCTATAATAGGGGAGGGGTGGTGCCACAGCCAGGCTTTTTTCGGAGGGGCGGGGGGCAGCCGTTGTGGAGGGTGGAGGGCGAAGGACGATGTGGTCACATTACAATGTCTGATACGTTAACTTATGTCTCAATTCCTACCCAGAGTCGAGTGCCCTTTTTCAAAACAAGGACACACCCAAGGTCTCTACCTCTTCCTCCCACTTTCCTTCATGGAAGTGGGAGAGGGGCTAAAGACCAGAGGCTCCTAGTTTTGACTTGGTCACCGCCTTCCAATACCCCCTCACCCCATCCCCCAACCTTCGCAAATTAGCAGCGCTCTAAGCTCTAAGAGCGAATCTGGGAGATTTATAGTCTGTGTTGCTACTGTCGCACCCCAATAATCCTGGCCAAAAGTATCAATATTTAGACATTTTATGGCTCAACCGGCAACAGTTGGAAATTCCATGCCCTACGTTAGAAGATTTCGTCTGTAGCAGTGACAGTTTGTACCACCACATTTCATGGCATTTTCAAACTGAAGTCAATATTTCATCCCGTGAGTTCAACAAGGTGTAAGAAATTCACAGACAGTACTTGCAAAATTCCCACACTCGGAGGGTAGAGGGTGCAGTTGGTTTTATCAAAAGTTGGATGTTCGGCAACCGTGGGGTAAAGCTGGAAATTGACAGGGGCACCCCCTCCGAACCAAGACACTCTATCCAGTTAACAGCTAACAATTACCGAAGCTGTCTATTTTTGACATCCAGTTTTTTGAAACACTCCACGGTCGGTAAGGATACTCCCTCACTTTTAGAGTTAAGCCTTCTCCAATTGTTTGAGTTCGGATTTCCTTTGTTTATACATATAAAAGCCGGTATTTTCATATTTTGTATCTGATTTCTAGTGAATAAAATTATAAAAGGATAAATAAAATGTACAAACAGATGATGAAACTAATGGGATTAGAGGATTCGAAAATTTGATATTTACCCCTTGATTCATTATTGCATGGGAAAACATTTCATGGCTTACTGACTATCGGCTTCTAAACAGCCCGTAGCTTTCTAGCTATTATAGAAAGGCTATGGCTTTCCGACAATCAGTCGGGATTTCCTTGCACGTTTGTTTAGATCAGTGTACAAGTAGATTGACTTTAAAAGTCGCAGGAGCAGTGGTCCGTTCATGTGGTTACATCCGGATCCCAAGGGGCGCCGGAAGCAGGGGATGGAGGGGGGGGGGGGGGGGGGTTGCTGACCACTTGACCTGTGGCTAGGGACCAACACGTGCCCTTTTTCGCCAGAAGTTCCCTGGTGGAAAAGAGTTTGTCCTTTCTGAGAACTGTAACGTAGAAACTCAAGAGTATTCGTTTCTAACGTATTTTACGTGTACCAATGTCAATGGGGGTGGAGTTAAGCAGGTATAATGAGGGAGTCTGGCCGATAATCATCGGAACAATTTCGTAACGAATCGAATTGAGAAGCTTCGCGGGGCCCACTTATGATCCCCTTATTGGAACGAGCTCGAAGTTATGAGTAGGTCATAAGTTATGTTTCTGAGAGACAAAAATTATAAAATTAGAACAACGATTTTGGTGAAAAGAGCTAGGATCGCTAGAAGCCAGGATCTCAAAAATTATTTTGCGACATGGTGGGGCGAGAGGTAAAATTTCCCGGTAGTGTAGTGTTTCCAGGCCAGTCGTTGACCGTCAGTACAAACTTGAAACGTAACTCAATATGCTCCTTCAACCTTTTACGTAACTCCCACATAATTTACAATTGAGCAGTTGAAAAAAATATACCTCAAACAATTTCCACAAATCCCTTTCATGTTACCACCCCCACCCCATCCCATTGTGTGCTGAATAAGGAGTTAAAATGGTAATATTTTTTTTTATTAGCGGCTTTCGGAGAAAATGTCGGTATTCGAGTGACCAGCAAATATTCCGATGGACAACAAAAATTCCCGACAAACATGGTCAATGGCAAACTGCACCCTCTCCTCCGCACTCCCATCCCTGACTTATCTCGTCATGAAAATCAACTTGGAGCGAACTGTACCCATCTCCCGCACATCCATCCCGGACTTATCTCGTCATGAAAATCGACTTGGGACGAAATGTACCCCCTCCCCCGCAATCCCATCCCTGACTTATCGCGTTATGAATTTCGACTTGGGGCGAACTGTACCCATCTCCCGCACACCTATCCCGGACTTATCTCGTCATAAAATCGACTTGGGTCGAACTGTACCCCCTCCCCGGCACTCCCATCCCTGACTTTTATCGCGTCATGAAAATCGACTTGGGGCAAACTGTACCCATCTCCCGCACTTCCATCCCGGACTTATCTCGTCATAAAATCGACTTGCGACGAACTGTACCCCCTCCCCCGCACTCCCATACCTGACTTATCGCGTCATGAAAATCGACTTGGGGCGAACTGTACCCATCCGCCGCCCCCCGCACTCCCATCCCTGACTTACCTCGTCATGAAAATCGGTTTGGGGCTAACTGTACCCCCTCCTTCGCACAACCATCCCAGACTTATCTCGTCATGAAAATCGACTTGGGGCGAACTGTACCCCCCCCCCCCCCCCCGCACTCCAATCCCTGACTTACCTCGTTATGAAAATCGACTTGGAGCGAACTGTACCCCTTCTCCGCACAGCATTCCCTGACTTATCTCGTCATGCAAATCGACTTGGGGCCTACTGTACCCCCTCCCCCTCTCTCCCATCCCTGATTTATCTCGTCATGAAAATCGACTTGGGGCCTACTGTACCCCCTCCACCACACTCCCATCCCTGACTTATCTCGTCATGAAAATCGACTTGGGGCAAACTGTACCTCCTCCCCCACAAGCCCATCCCCGACTTACCTCGTCATGAAATTCGACTTGAAGCGAACGGTTCCTCCACCCCCGCACTCCCATTCCTGACTTACCTCGTCATGAAAAGCGACTTAGGACGAACTGTACCCCTTCCCCCGTACTCCCATCCCTGACTTATCTCATCATGAAAATCGACTTGGGACGAACTGTACTCCCTCCCCCGCATTCCTATCCCTGACTTATCTCGTCGTGAAAATCGACTTTCGATAAAGTAACTTCCCTGAAATTATTTGACTAGCCAGGAAGGTCCAATTAAGAAGCATGTAATTGTTGAGAAAACACCCATGACATCCGCAAAATATAAAGCCACGTTACTTTTAATAACGAGAACAACGGACAGCTCTCGGGGTTGTCTGTTGTTTTTGTTTATTAAATGTTACAAAAGGAAACATGTTTTTTTTTTATGGCAAGCTAATAAGAAGTAACTGCACACTTTGTCTTTTTGTTTCGCGGATGTGTTTTTACAGTAATATGCAAGGTTTTTTCATTCTATCCAGAAAAAATAGTAAATCTTTCCTCCTACACTATTTTATTAATGAAAAGAATAGCGTCTGTGTAAAATGTCACGATGTGTGCAGTGTTGATATTATGAACAGAAAAAGTTACAGAACATCAAAAGATGGTCAAGGTGCCGTTTTCCTATTTTTAAATGGGTTTGAACTGAGAATAATGGCCAAATGTTCAAGCCCATTTGGAGAAATTGTAGAAAGAGCTAGTTTCCGTATTTTTACACTTCGCGAATAGAAAATGTCTGAAATTTGTGAAATGATGCGCACATCGATGATACACTACTAAGCTAACATTTAGAAATTTCAATTTTTATATGAAATTACCATACCTTCAAGGTTAAATTTACTGACTACTTTAGAAAACTAAGGGGAGCTAACTTTCCTGTAAATCTCTTCCAATGGCGAAAATTATCAGCCATGATCAGCTTCGGGCGTGCGAATCTGATTCAACATGGCGTTAGGAAAATGGTTAAGGCATGTGCTGAATCATTTGTTAAGAATTTCTTTCTATCTCCTATTTTCATTACTCTCCAACTTTTCCTCTGCTGACTGCAGCCAAAGGTTTACTCATGTAATTTGACTTGCAACATAACAAATAAAATATTCGCACTTCAGGTCCTTCCCGTGGGATTAAAATGCGTTACTCATTCTATTATTCTGAAGATTTGGTTTGCATGATAAACTAAGTCATGCTCAGAATTACTATTGATACCAAAGGATTCTTTTACTTTGATACGATGAATTGATTGTGCTCTTACAAATGCCTTTATTTGCCAGTGTTCAGTGATTGATCAGGTTACTCTGTACTTGAAAATAAAGAATTAAAGGACCATGCCAGTGCACCAAATGTGATTTTACAATGTTTTATTCTGGCCGTCTGAGACATTTTAACTGTCTTCCTACCGAAGCGTATTAGTGGCACACAGGATAAGATTTTTTCACATTTTTGATCACACACGTGTGCGTGCGTGCATGCGTGCGTGCGTGTGTGCGTGCGTGCTCAGGTTACTCAATACATGAAAATAAAGAATTAAAGGACCATGCCAGCGCAGCAACTGTGATACTATGTTTTATTCTGGACGTCTGACACATTTTAACTGTCTTCCTTCCGAAGCGTATTAGTGGCACATAGGATAGCGTATTAGTGGCACATAGGATAAGATTTTTTCACAGTTTTGATCATATGTATGTATGTATGTAGGCCTATGTTTGTATGTAAAGCTTAGCACGGTAAAAAAAAATTCACTTAGCTTTCGGTCTGATGAAGAGCTTCTTCGGGGTACAGACACAAAAAAAAATGCACACAGACGACGAAAGAAATTAAATGTGGCGATAAAAGTTATCGTAAGCAAAGTTCTGACTGAACGGGTGTGTAATAAAAACCGAAAAGAAAAGAAACCGGGGTAAAAGAGAAAAGCAAAAGGTAAAAAAAAAAATACTGTTTGACAAATTCTGAAAAGTATTCTAGAAAGTCCTAACTCCTGGTAGAACCCGATTTTAATATACCCTTCGAAAAATGAAGGAACTAGAATATTAGAAATGACAAGATACTTCCATGTATTACATCAAAGTACGATAACTGGTTGATTTAAACAGTCCGTCGCCTTACAATGCACCAAGTAGACCGCTAGGAGGAAATTTTTAGAGTTTGGTGATTTTCCAGCTGGTGGGAAACGACGTATGGATGTACTGGGACTGCCCTCTTAATGGGATAGTGCCACTAAAGGCTTGTTATTCACTGTTACTGGTGCAGGGAAGCGACTCAGTAAAACTTGCATCCACAAGACGATTACTGGTGGGTTTCGACACTGCCTAAAACAAAGACGCCCAAAACAGACGTCGAACTTTTTGCGAATCTAATTCAAATTCCTGAATTAGGTCCGTTAAAAATCCGACCGTCTGTTGCAACGTCGAGCTACTGTTGTGCTACCGATCATTTGTCGAGCCGACGTCGATCCTAATTGTCTCCCGCTTTTTGAAAAAAACGGTAGATATTAAATTCGGGGTGTCCTTCCGTCCTTCCGTGTTTTTCCTTTCCAGACTCTAACTTTCCTCCTTGGGTATCTTTGTTATCATTGTGAGACCAGAATATGTCGGAGTTTTGGGGTTTGATCCAAAATTCATGATGGCCACCAGCGGCCATTTTGTTTCGAAATTGGGTGTAATCAGTTTTTTGTACAGAACTTCTATATGAAAGTTCGGATTTGAATAAATGTTTGTATGAAATTGAATGTTTAGTAACATGCAATGCATCACATATAATACGGGTTTTGTTCTCGTGCAAAAATTATGCAAATTAGGGAAACTTTGGTTTATTCAGTGCTACTACTAATACACAGTAAGTGCACACCTTCCGTGTTTTTCGTTTCCAGACTCTAACTTTCCTCCTTGGGTATCTTTGTTATCATTGTGAGACCAGAATATGTCGGAGTTTTGGGGTTTGATCCAAAATTCACGATGGCCACCAGCGGCCATTTTGTTTCGAAATTGGGTGTAATCAGTTTTTTGTACAGAACTTCTATATGAAAGTTCGGATTTGAATAAATGTTTGTATGAAATTGAATGTTTAGTAACATGCAATACATCACATATAATACGGGTTTTGTTCTCGTTCAAAAATTATGCAAATTAGGGAAACTTTGGTTTATTCAGTGCTACTACTAATACACAGTAAGTGCACACCTTCCGTGTTTTTCGTTTCCAGACTCTAACTTTCCTTACAGTCAGTCAATTTCGATGAAATTTGGGTAGTACATCACTTTCATCAATTGTGAGTCCAAGTTCGGATATGGGCATTTTCCGTGCATATTTAATTAGGTTGCTTAAATTGCATTGGCTGATGGTTTCCAGACGCTAACTTTCCTTAGAGTCAACCGATTTCAATGAAATTTCATAAATGGATTACTTTTATCAATACCTAGGTCAAGTTCGAATGTGGGAAATTTTGTACCGAGAATCTGTCCGTCTGCCTGTCCGTCTGCCCATGAATCAACGCATCTCGGACTAAGAGCCGTATTTATGAACCGATCTTCACGAAACTTCTTGTGTATCTTTGCTATCATTGTGAGACCAGAATATGTCTTTTGGGGTTTGGTCCAAAATTCAAGATGGCCACCAGCGGCCATTTTGTTCCGAAATTGGGTGTTATCAGTTTTTTGTACAGAACTTCTATATGAAAGTTTGGATTTGAATAAATTTTTGTATGAATGTTTAGTAACATGCAATACATCACATAAGATACGGGTTCTGTTCTCGTGCATAAATTGTGCAAATTGGGGAAACTTTGATTTATTCAGTGCTACTACTTATACACAATAAGTGCACACCTTCCGTGTTTTTTGTTTCCAGACTCTAACATTCCTTACAGTCAGTCGATTTAGATGAAAATTGGGTAGTAGATCACTTTCATCAATTGTGGGTCCAAGTTCGAAAAGGGGCAATTTCCACGCATTTTTAATTAGGTTGCTTAAATTTGATTGGCTGACGGTTTCCAGACTCAAATTATCCTTAGAGTCAACCGATTTCGATGATTCTTGGTGACTTCAACATGGATCCGTCAAATTCACATTTTACCACTTTTCTTCATCGGTATAATTTTCTGCAGATTGTGAACAAAAATACTCATTTTCATGGCAACATACTTCTTTTGCAACGCTACAAAGTCAGACTCTCCCAGTACTATACACAGACCACCATATTATCTGGACATCACTTCCAAGGTTTCATTAACTTTCAATCACAAGCTTTACAGGTTGGTTAACTCTTTTCACATCAGTTTAATGTATTATGTCTTATCGTACAGTCTTAATTTTTAGTGATTCTCACAGTTATACTCCACATCACTTTACTTGCTTTGACAGTGACCTCCGTGAAAATAAATCTGATAACCACTGTCTGAAGCACTGTCTGTTCTATCTCTTCTAAATAACTTTCACTTGCAACTCAACTATATTCCACTGGATGCATTAATTCCCCTTGAAACTGCTGCCCAGCGGGAGACATGAATTCACTGAATTTGCTCGTTCCAGAATTAAATTCGTTCCAAATAAATACGAGTTTACAACAGTCGAACCTATTTCAATGCAAATGAGCTGTGTGATTTATATTCGATAGTTTTCGTCTCTTTCCGCCCTGTTGTGGACAAGAGAATTCCCGTCATCAAGGCAAACATCAGTGTGTTACGTCATCAAGTTTTATTTAACACGTATGCGTTGGTATATAGAATCTTTGCGAGAAATGGAACAAAAATCATCAAAAAGAAGGCATGCATGTTGACAGATGATGAAGAAAGGTGCGGCTTTGTGTATTACAATTCTCGGTGAAAACATATGTTAACAACTCGGAGTTGCATTTAAATTGTGGAGTTTTTTTTATCATTGTATCTGATGCAGTGGACAGGTAAAACTGGAATTTGTGAAAACGGTGATACGGAGAGCAAAACACTGCCCGGTGTTCAGCGTCATTTGTACAATAATGATGTATTCGAAGACGATATATGACCTGATTCCATTATATTCTGACTTACAGTTAGAAGAGTGAATGATAATAATGAATTCCTTTTTATTAAAATGTTCTGAATATGAAGGCCGGATTAACACCGGGGAGGGGTGTGGGGTGGAATAGGAAACTTGGGCACAACATGTTGTCATAACTTCAATATATGTGTTGTACGCCATCATCTCCCTGAGATATGTTCTATCTTCTATTCAATGTTATTTTGAGTTTGACTGCGAGGACAAAAACGGATTTTTTGAATGGCACGCGGGTCCCTTGCCTGCCATAGGTGGCGAAGAACCTGTCAGACTTCCTGCTACTAGTTCATCTCTCACCGAGGACTATGGCCCATTTCTCAGTACAACTACTTGCCACCTGGGGCCTACCTTTGCTGCTTGCCCATGTAGGCTTATGATGGTGAATAGTGTCACGGAGACAAGGCGTCGGAGGTGCTACTGGGAGAAATATCTGAAAAATTTGCTATAAATTGTGCTATCCGACAAATAACTGATAGGACAAAGACGGAAGGGCAGAATGCCACTGGGCTGACACCCATGGCCTGTCATAGGTGGTGAAGAGCTTGCTAGACTTCTTACTACCACCGCATCTCTCATAGAGGACTTTGACCCCAAGTCTCAGTAAGACTATTTACAATCACAGGCCTATCTGACCTGCGAGCCCAAGTAGGCCTATGATGGCGAATAGTGTCACTGAGATTAGACGTTGGGGTACCTACTTGGAGAAACCTCTGAAAAAATATCCTCTAAATCGTGCCAATCTAGGTTGGGCTGGGAATCAAAAGTGCACAGTTAACTTAATATCCGAGAGCTGTATGAGGAAGCTTTGGGCAAATCTCAAGTTGAGGAGGGGAGAATTTTTGCACGATTTGAATAGGACGCCATATTGACTGTTCTTACACTTTTTTGTTGTCGGTTGACAACTTTCGGCACTCTCCCCTTAATACTGCAGGGGCAAGCCCGTTCCGAGAGAAAGGGAACATTTGTGTTGAGTGGGAGAGGGGTTAAGTTAAAAAATATCCCCCACCCCTTGTGCTCTCAGATTACCCTAGCTGTGTATTAACAACCCAGCTAAAACGGTCGTTCGAATTTGACGCGAATTTGGTTCGACGTATGTTGGTTGCAAACTTTATAAA
Source organism: Pictodentalium vernedei (assembly GCA_031216915.1). Taxonomy (NCBI): domain Eukaryota; kingdom Metazoa; phylum Mollusca; class Scaphopoda; order Dentaliida; family Dentaliidae; genus Pictodentalium; species Pictodentalium vernedei. The sequence goes on along the minus strand of CM062297.1, from coordinate 456,535,847 downwards.
TAGTAGCGCCGTACAAAAATAAAATGTTTTCCAGGCCGCTGAGTGCAGTTGTTTGAAATTTACGGAATTAGTAATGCGATCCTTGATTGACAGTTATATATATGTGTGGTGTGTGCATATGAGTGCATGTTCATAAGCATGACTGAGTAAATCGAGAATGAATAATAGTGGGTGGGTGATTGTGTCCAGTGCTGACTGCAATTTGATAAATGTTGTAATCTTTTATTTTTTCAGTAGAATTGTCTCTCTAAGATTGTGCATATGACCAAGGGTGGGTCAGGGAGGGGGGCGTCCTGGGTGCCCCCTCCCAATATTTGCCAGACACATGTCATAATACAGCATTGAGCAAAGTCTGAATTTACGAATTTAGAATCGCTCGCACACTCAGTGTTTTTAATAACCTCAATGGAGAGCAGAAAGGGCGTCGGTCGAGCTATATGGCTAGTCAACTCAACATGTTTGTATATTTGTGTATATAATTACTGTTTTTCTGACAGCAATTTACAATCCGAATGAGAGCTCAGAGTTGAGAAAGACGCGTTTTTCTGGTGCAATTTTGTGAAATTTTATCCGGACTTCCACGGCGAGAGGGGGACAACCTCTCTCGCGCACGCCCCTTACTCGCCGCTTCGCAGCTCGGATGATGCTTCGCATGATATGGTAAATTAGAGACAGTGGGTTACACTGCTTGGAATGTCTAGGGGTTAACAACAAAGATACCCGACTTGGACTTCGACGATTATTAACGAAAAATGAACTCATAACAATAACGGAGAGCTGGAAAACGTTCAAATTGGATTTGGAAATACCAGGGTACGTTTTTGAGATGACCTCGGCCGCAGTAAAAGTGATTCCAAAAGGGGTGCAATAGGGTTCTATTGTGAATCTAAATTCCATTCGTTTCGTCGCAAAACAAAACATATAGACAATTGGGTAAAATGGAATGAATTCGATGACAAAATGTTCAACCTGCTAGTCAAAATCATTTTTGTTTCTATATATATTCCTCTACATAACTCGAGTTACTGGATGTCAAAGTGTGAGACAAAATAAAATATCGATTCCCTTTTTGGTCAGTTGGAACAGCAACTACTTGAATGTGGCCCGCCGGATCTACTTATACTATTAAAAAAAAGTCGGGGATATTTGATAAAAGTGAGATATAAGAAGAAATATATTTATATTTTCATCAAAAAGTTGAGGCAGTGCACTGTGTCATCTGGTGAATGATTTCAGCGATAGTTGGGTGTCTGACAAGCACACATTTCACGTACTGGGCTATAGAAGACATGGACGGTCAGTCAGAGAATTTACCACATTCAGCCCAAGACCTCAGTACTTTGTAACTTCTCCGCGGTTCGCGAGACAAGCGCGGATCCGACGTGGCATACTCAACAAACGTCCAATATCAGCTTGCCTGATGTTATTCCATTCTTCCTGCAGTGCAACGGCGAGTTCCTGGACATTGGTACGGGGCTGTTGGCGTTGTCGTACGCGCCTGCCAAGCATATCCCAGACGTGCTCGATTGGTGAAAGGTCTGGACTTAGTGCTGACCAAGGTAGTGTAGTGATGTTCTGCTCCTGGGGGAACTCTGTACATAGCTGCTAAGGTGTTGTCATGGTAATACTGCCCTGTGACACGCCCTTGGGTAACATGTAATGCTGTTCTGCTTGTCATGGTTATGCCTCCCCACACCATAACCGATCCACCACCAAAATGATCGTCTGCCTAACGGCTACGTCTTGGCATGTTCGAGCCGCCTCTGTATTTCGCCTGTCGTGGAAGTCTAGAGCGAACCTCGATTCATCGGAAAACATGACGTTGTTACTCCGACGATTGCCCCTGCTCTGTCGTGACCCATACCAATTACACCTTACTGCGATGTGACGTCCAGTCAAACGTGGAATTATTCGAGGTCGTCGAGCGTACAGATTCCAGCTGTGTAGGCGATTTCGGATAGTCAGACCACTGACTCTCAAATCTGTCTCTCGGTGCTGCTGATGTCCAATTTCTAAGGCATGGCGGTTACGTAATGCTGTAGTTCGGATGAAACGATCATGGTTAGCAGATGTCACCCCTGAACGACCTGACCGACGTCTGTCATCAACATTGCCTGTCTGACGCTAGCGTGACCACAACCTGCTAATCACCGATTGAGAATTTGAGCCACTGCAGTCTGTTGCCAGCTTCCAACATGTAAACGTCCGTCACGTGTCAGTCTTCGCATACCTCAAAAGTTACGTTTCGACCAGAAACTATTGATGAACGAGTTTATACCAAGAAAAGAAAGATGAGACCTCGGAAAAAGCCCGTCCAGTACAAATAAAAATTTTAAAACGCACCCTACAGACCTAAATGCGACGCTCGTGCGAAAAACCTGCACGAAGTTTGCGTGGGCCGGTAACATTCATGATCCACACTAAACTTGGTAACATATTGATGTGTCCAATCACGCGTATCCAATATAATTTTCCGAAAACATCAACATCAGTTTGGATATCCCCCTACTTTTTTGAATAGTACATATTAGGTGGTGATGTTATGTTACGGATGGTGGCTCAGTGGTAGACTGTTGGACTTGCTGTTGCTAGAGGTCCCGCGTTCGATCCCCATCCTTGACGACCCGCGTTGTGTCTTTGGGCAAAGCACTTTATCCCGGCTGCCTACATGGGGGCACGATGACGCCGTGTACTAAGGCGTACTGCACGTCGATAGTGCACGTCTTCAACCGCTGTAACCCTTCTTCAACGGAGTTTGAACAGAGTTAGAATGTTGGGGAGCTGACAGTTGTTCGTCGTTGCTCGGTGGTTCTCTCCGGGTACTCCGGCTTCCTCCACCCGTAAAACTCTCACGGTCACGACTAGCCATTGTGCATAGGTATGTGATCTTAAACCCCAATAAATAAATAAATAAATAAATAAATAAATAAATAAATAAATAAATAAATAAATAAATAAATAAATAAATAAATAAACAAGAGGCCCCACGTGGCCTTAATCGCTCACCTGACAAAGTGACTCTAAGAAGTATTTTAGGTCACCTTCACCATGTCATGCCTCATCAACATTAACTGGTTGAGTGATAGATTTTGTTTGAAGTTCAACATTTGTTACCTAAAATTAGTTTTATTTAAAATCGTTGGTGTGTGGCCAATCTCCAATGATTTTTAATAAAGCAAATTTATCTCTGCAGACAAACTGGTTTAGCATGAAGCACAAACAAGGAATGTGAAGAGATAGCCTTGGACATTTCTCCCCAACTGTGGATATCTTCCATGTGCTACATGTATATATTTGCATGCAAGAAAACAAAAATTTTCACAAATTTTCCAAAATATTAGTTTTTTTTATCATCATTGGAACAAGCTCAAACAGCTTATTCCAATAGGGGTATGGGAAGATCAGGTATATTTTTGAGACAGAAATGTGAATATATAAATAATGGTGTTTTTTTTGTGAATGATGCTGGAGAATTTTGCGTAAAGATATGGTAAATGGTTTGTTCTAGATACAGAATGATGCAAAAGTATTTAAATTTGATTAGGCAAGTTGTTCCTATAATGCATTTAAAAATTGAAGTAACTGTTTTTTTGCTGACAAACTTTTAGATGTGTGTGTCTGTGTTTGTGTGTGTGTGTGTGTGTGTGTTTGTGTGTGTGTGTGGGGGGGGGGGGGGGGGGGGTAAGAGTGTTCTTGCAAACAAAATTCCTGAATAAATGGAAAATTTTATTTTTTGTGTGAAAGACATAGTGCGTGAATGTTGATTGGAACAAGCTTAGAGAGCTCATTTTAATGTGAAGTCATAAAGCTGTGTTTTACGTACGAAATTCTGGAATAACTAAAAAAATTGCTTTTTTGACTCAAAAAGCATGGTGTGCGACCTCTCATTGGAATGAGCTCAAAAAGCTCATTCCAATGGGGTATTTACAAGCGATAAGTACATGTATGTTTAAGAGACAAAAATTAAAATTTGAATAGCGATTTTTGCGAAGAATGCTGACAAGTTTTGTCAGTTATGCTGGTAAAAAGGTAAGATATGCAAAGTGGTTGTTTTTTAGAGGTGACATTTAATTAAGGGGAATTAACCCTTGATTACTGAGGTAACTTCTAAAAGTACTGAAATTTCATGAAGCAATGTGAATAACAGACAACAGTTACCTAAAAATTTCATGAATAACTAAAAATTTTATTCCTTTGTCTCGAAAACATGGCATATGACCTTTGTTGGAATGAGCTGAATGCGTGTGTTCCAATGAGGGGTCATAAAATTTGAACAGAGATTTGTGTGAATAATGCATTAGTACTGCTAGATTTGGGTAAACGGTTCACCCTGGATACCACCCCTTCTATAGTAGATCTTTTCTGCAAATTTTGTCTAAGATTCTATCAACTTTACAAATAAATACGTTCATGAATCACAATCAGATCCACCCCACAATGTTGTATGCCAAATATCAAAAGATTCTGCCTGCTGGATCTGGAGAAGAAGATTTTTTAAGAAATATGCCTGAAATGCACTAAGTTAAAATTTGGGCTCCTATACGGAGCTCAAATATAAACCCAGGGGGCCGATTTGAACAAACTTGAATCAGATCCACCCCACAATGTTGCTTACCAAATATGAAAAGATTCTGAAGCTGGATCTGGAGAAGAAGATTTTTTAAGAAATTTGCCTGAAATGCACTAAGTTCGAATTCGAGCTTCTATAGTGAGCCCAAATATGAAACTAGGAAGCCGATTTGAACAAACTTGAATCAGATCCACCCCACAATGTTGCATACCAAATATCAAAAGATTCTGCCTGCTGGATCTGGAGAAGAAGATTTTTTAATAAATTTGCCCGAAATGCACTAAGTGCGAATTCGGGCTTCTATATTAAGCCCAAATATGAATCCAGGGGGCCGATTTGAACAAACTTGAATCAGATCCACCCCGCAATGTTGCATACCAAATATCAAAAGATTTTGCCTGCTGGATCTGGAGAAGAAGATTTTTGAAGAAATTTGCCCGAAATGCACTAAGTTTGAATTCGAGCTTCTATAGTGAGCCCAAATATGAATCCAGGGGGCCGATTTGAACAAACTTGAATCAGATCCACCCCGCAATGTTGCATACCAAATATCAAAAGATTCTGCCTGCTGGATCTGGAGAAGATGATTTTTTAAGAAATTTGCCTGAAATGCACTAAGTTCGAATTCGAGCTTCTATAGTGAGCCCAAATATGAATCTAGGAAGCCGATTTGAACAAACTTGAATCAGATCCACCCCACAATGTTGCATACCAAATATCAAAAGATTCTGCCTGCTGGATCTGGAGAAGAAGATTTTTTAATAAATTTGCCCGAAATGCACTAAGTGCGAATTCGGGCTTCTATATTAAGCCCAAATATGAATCCAGGGGGCCGATTTGAACAAACTTGAATCAGATCCACCCCGCAATGTTGCATACCAAATATCAAAAGATTCTGCCTGCTGGATCTGGAGAAGAAGATTTTTGAAGAAATTTGCCCGAAATGCACTTAGTTTGAATTCGAGCTTCTATTGTGAGCCCAAATATGAATCCAGGGGGCCGATTTGAACAAACTTGAATCAGATCCACCCCGCAATGTTGCATACCAAATATCAAAAGATTCTGCCTGCTGGATCTGGAGAAGAAAATTTTTTAAGAAATTTGCCTGAAATGCACTAAGTTCGAATTCGAGCTTCTATAGTGAGCCCAAATATGAATCTAGGATGCCGATTTGAACAAACTTGAATCAGATCCACCCCACAATGTTGCATACCAAATATCAAAAGATTCTGCCTGCTGGATCTGGAGAAGAAGATTTTTTAATAAATTTGCTTGAAATGCACTAAGTTCAAATTTGGGCTCCTATACTGAGCCCAAATATAAACCCAGGGGGCCGATTTGAACAAACTTGAATCAGATCCACCCCGCAATGTTGCTTACCAAATATGAAAAGATTCTGCCTGCTGGATCTAGAGAAGAAGATTTTTTAAGAAATTTGCATGAAATGCACTAAGTTCAAATTCGAGCTTCTATAGTGAGCCCAAATATGAATCTAGGAAGCCGATTTGAACAAACTTGAATCAGATCCACCCCACAATGTTGCATACCAAATATCAAAAGATTCTGCCTGCTGGATCTGGAGAAGAAGATTTTTTAAGAAATTTGCCTAAATGCACTAAGTTCGAAATCGGGCTCCTATACTGAGCCCAAATATGAACCCAGGGGGCCGATTTGAACAAACTTGAATCAGATCCACCCTACAATGTTGCATACCAAATATCAAAAGATTCTGCCTGCTGGATCTGGAGAAGAAGATTTTTTAAGAAATTTGCCTGAAATGCACTAAGTTCGAAATCGGGCTCCTATACTGAGCCCAAATATTAACCCAGGGGGCCGATTTGAACAATCTTGAATCAGATCCACCCCACAATGTTGCTTACCAAATATGAAAAGATTCTGCCTGCTGGATCTGGAGAAGAAGATTTTTTAAGAAATTTGCCTGAAATGCACTAAATTCGAATTCGAGCTCCTATAGTGAGCCCAAATATGAATCTAGGGAGCCGATTTGAACAAACTTGAATCAGATCCACCCTACAATGTTGCATACCAAATATCAAAAGATTCTGCCTGCTGGATCTGGAGAAGAAGATTTTCAAAGAAATTTGCCTGAAATGCAGTAAGTTCGAATTTGGGCTCCTATACTGAGCCCAAATATAAACCCAGGGGGCCGATTTGAACAAACTTGAATCAGATCCACCCCACAATGTTGCATACCAAATATCAAAAGATTCTGCCTGCTGGATCTGGAGAAGAAGATTTTTTAAGAAATTTGCCTGAAATGCACTAAGTTCGAAATCGGGCTCCTATACTGAGCCCAAATATGAACCCAGGGGGCCGATTTGAACAAACTTGAATCAGATCCACCCTACAATGTTGCATACCAAATATCAAAAGATTCTGCCTGCTGGATCTGGAGAAGAAGATTTTTTAATGTTTTTCCCATTGCCTACAGTGTTAAAAAGTGCTGACTCAGCACTTTTTCAAAGTCCCGAAACTGTACCCTATGATAAAACCGATGGCAATTTTTTTTTACCAATCCTTTCTGTTGGTCCTAAGGAAGCTGCACACCAAATAAAAATTCTCAGTGCCGTGCAGTTTTGGAGATATGGGCGTTTTAAATTTTTTCTATTTTTAGCTCCTGCGGTTCCCACGGGGCTCCGGGAAAATTTTTTTTTGCATAAATCAAGTACTCATGACCCAATAAGCCCTCACATAAAATTTGGTTCAAATCAGCCTCTCGGTTTGGAAAATAGAAATTTTGGGCGGGGCAAAAAATTTTGCCCCTCTCATAACAACGCCAAGTATAGCCCCACAAACTTCTCTTGAACAAATCTGAGTCTACACCTCAAAAGGAAGCTGCACACCAAATATCAAGTGTCTGCTACTGCTGGTTCATGAGAAGAAGATTTACAAAGATTTTGGTGCCCCTTGGGGGCGTGGCACCACCCAGGAGGAGGGGCAACTTCATTTGAACAAATCTGAATTGGCATTAGGTAATAAACATTTAGCCAACATTTGAATAAAATTGGGCTAGTGGTTTAGGAGGAGAAGTCGATAATGTAAAGTTAACGCCGGACGGACGACGACGGACGACGGACGCCGGACGACGGACGACGGACGACGGACAGAAAGTGATTAGTAAAGCTCCCCTTGAGCTTCGCTCAGGTGAGCTAATAAATAAATAAATATGTTACAGATGACACTGATAATTATATTCCACTGTCAATTATGTACCCGGTTGATTCTGTTAACGAGAGAACAAGTATGGACAATCAAATAAATGGTTTAGGAAAACAACTACTTTCAGTATTTAAAGCTGCTAAACTCAATATTGTTAAAACTTTACCTAACATGAAAAGCAGACGACACTTGCAAAAACAATTCTTGAACAACTAATTTTTTTCATTTTTTGTCTCAAAACATAGGTTATGACACCTTATTGGAACGCGCTCGACGAGCTCGTTCCAAATGAGGGATCATAACCTGTGTTTTTAAGACAAAAAAAAATGAAAAAATAATGAAAATTAACTGGCGATTTTTTAGATTAGCGCTGGCCGGTTTTGACCGTTACGTTGGGTAAAGAGTTAATGGTCGCCGCATCGGTGACAGTTTAGGAAACTTCACGTCATACCAATACAACGGTGCTAGCATCGTGGATTATATTATAATCTCAGACAGATATTTCCACGATGTAGATTATTTCTGTGTTAAACCATCGCGCATTTTCTCTGACTACTGTCACTTAGCCTTACATCTAGAATATACTACGAAGTCTGAGAAGACAAGAGCGGCGATGTATGAATATACCAAACCGCGATTCTCTCTGAGATGGTCCGAAAAAAACTGCGTCACAAGCAATAGTAGCGTTGATGAATGTTGACGTTACCACAAATATTTTGAAATGAAACCATATAATTTTAATAACAATAGAACAGAAGATGCGGTTGCTGATGTGATGCACATACTAAACCTAATTAAAAGATCTGCCACGCGGAGAGTTTCAATTGGGAAAAACAAAACTCTCCCCAAAAAGAAATGGTTTGATCAAAGATGTAAACATTTGAAGCAGGAAATGGAAAGTATGCATCGAGAACTGAAACTTAAACCCCATGATAGATCACTCAAATTCTTTGCGAAAAAAACCTACAAAAAGAGGGGAAATTGAAATCCAAACAATTCTTTAAAAACGTATGTGACAAGTAAGAGGGGTCTCGGTGCAGCGACCCCACTGCCTATCGGAAACTATATTTTTTTTAATCAGCTTAGGTCTGTAGGTACGGATAGTGGTGATAAAGATAGTATACACGCTGACACAGCAGTGGACCTTTTTTAACAAACTATATTCTTCAAAAAGCAGTGAAGTAGGGAATATTACTACAACACCTCCCAACATGAATTACAGTCAAGAAATAAATGGTAATATATCGCCATAGGAAATACTTAATTCACTTTAGCAGATGAAAAATAATAAATCTCTCGGTCCTGGTGGCATTTCTAATGAATTATTGAAAATATCAGTCCCATACATGTTGGACGGAACAGTTAAATTGTTTAATCAGATTCTAGATTCGGGATATTACCCAATAAATTGGAGTCAATCAACTCTGACACTACTATATAAAAAGGGTGACAGACATGACTCAATAACTATAGAGCTATAGCAGTAAGCTCGACTCTTGGTAAATTACTTAATAAAATTATAAATAACAGAATCAATCGTTTTCTGAAAAGCATTGAGCTAATAAGCGAAAATCAGTTCGGCTTCCGTGAGAAGCGCAGTACCGTCGACAGCGCATTTGTACTGAAAACTGCCATTACTAGTTGTAAACGTAACAAAAAAAAACTTTATACTGTTTTTGTCGACTTCAAAAAAGCTTTTGATACAGTGGATCGAGAACTATTATTCGACAAACTACGTAATCAAGGACCAATATTCGAAATATTACAATCCCTATATGCGTCCAGTTACTATCTCACCAGAACGAGCAAGGGCCTGTGCCCACCGCTCCGATCTACAATAGGCGTTAGGCAGGGCTGTGTCGTTTCGCCAACGTTGTTTAAGATATTCACTGACGACATACAAACATTTCTAACGATGACTGTTATCCTGTAATTATAAACGCAAGACCCCTTAATCATCTTCTATTTGCAGATGACTTGGTTATGCTATCAACTTCTCCACTTGGCCTTCAGAATTGTCTTAATAATCTTCATCATTATACGTATAATAATAAATTAAAAATAAATACTGAAAAGACCAAGTGTGTCATGTTTTCACATAAAAAGGTACGATTTACCCAACGTCTTATTTGGAAGGCAAGAAATTAGAAATCGTCACACGATATACATGTCTTGGAATAACTTTTTCAGAAAATGGATAATTTTCTGAAGCGCAAAAAGATTTAAGCTCAAAAGGGCTAAAAATCATGTTTTGTTTGTTTAATTCGCTTAAACGGAAATATTTACCTTCTACATCCGTTCTTTCAAAAGTATTCGACCAGCTAATTACACCCATATTGTTATATGGCAGTGAATTGTGGAAAACAGAGTATCAGTTTACAAAATGGAATGTATCAACTTGTGAGGTTGTACATCTCAAATTTTGTAAAATCTTACTCATTGTTAATAAACATTCGTCTAACCAAGATGTGTGCGCAGAACTTGGTAGATTTCCACATAATATGGAAAGGGTAGTAAAAACACAAAACTACTTCAGTATACCTAGCCTTACGAACCCAGGAGCATTAATTAATGATGCGCTAGCTGAATATGAATTAACAAAAGAAATTCAGACAGATTTAAACGTGCAAGAATAGATAATGCATCAGACTTAAACCTCAACAGGTACTCACTGGAGAGACTAACCGATACACAACAATTCGACTACATTAGTTATTTCAAAGATATAAGTAATGATAACAAAAATATTGGTAAAAATAAACTGCGTACTTATCGATTATTCAAAGAGGATTAGAAACTCGAACCATATCTCTTGCATACTTATTCATATGAAGCACGAAATATGTTTACGAGGTTAAAAATAAGTAATTATAACCTTGCGATTGAAAGGGATAGACATTCGCAACCTGTCACCCCGGTAGAAAATGGATTATGTCGTGTGTGTAATACAGTCGGTGCTATTGAAACAGAAATACATTTTGTTATGGATTGCCCGTCGCATGGACACAACAGATCACGATTATTAGATATTTTAAAAGCGGAGATTACTAGTTCTTCAGATGCCGACAAACAACAACATCGGTTTGAAGTCATTATGAAGAATGACGACACCAGGCTATGTGCCATTTTCTGTAACATGATCCTGCTGTTCTTCAAGAAAAGGGAAAAGATACTGAGCAATCTGTACGATTGATAGACAATGGTACGATTCCTAATAATGTTTATATGTTAATCTTTATGCAACATTATTATATGTAACTGTAGCATACTGCCTCGTCGAAGGTGTATTTTTGCTGAATAAATTCTATCTTCTATCTATCATTACACATAACGTTAACGTCAGAAGTCTGAACAGTCCAAAATGGGTGCCTATCATTTAACTCCTGTAAAAAAGTGTGTCCGGAGCGGATTTTAGCGGATTTTGCATATGTTATACTGCTGACTTTCTGCATCGAATAACACTAAAACCCATAGCCATCGCGATGATTCACAAATATCGCCAATTTTATTATATTTTCAATTTTTACAACCAAAACATAGCTTATGACGCCTCGTTGGAACGAGCTGCTCGTTGAACTTGTTCATGGGAGAGGATAATAAACAGTATTTTAGAGATAAACTGTCGCAATTTTTTGGGGGGAGGGGGGAGGGGTTATCATAGAAATTGTTTTTCAAGTTTCGTCCACGAGTTGTATTAGATAAAGGGTTAGTGAAGTCTATAATCAGGCCCGAATCTACGATCTCAAAAGTTTCCGACATTGTGGGTTACGGGTTAAACATTTTCCGACGGTGTCTCCTGATCCTTGACCTTTGATAGGAACCTGAACAATTTCAATAAACGAAACCGACCTGAAATGTTCGTTTATTATTATTATTTTGAAGAATTACTTTCGTTTAACCCGTTACCTAACACGAAAAGCAGACGACACTTGCAAACAAAATTCTTGAATAACTTATTTTTATCATTTTTTAAAAAGATAATGAAAATTATTTGGCGATTTTTGTGAATAGCGCTGGTCGGTTTTGACCGTTACGTTGGGTAAAGGGTTAACGAATTAATAATTATACACGATTATACCACAGGTACTCGGCACAAGCTGGGAAATCGAAAGAAAAATGATACTTGATACCATTTTTTAATCTATGCTGACGTGCTCCTGTAATGTATATAAATATTAACAAGGTAAACAACTCGCTTTTCGAAAACGATAGCACTCATCTTCGTTTTTTCCCCCTGAAATTTGATTCACACAACGTATCCAACAATACCCAGTATCAATGGAAAGGGGAGTGAATAAGCTTTACAGTGGTGTATTTCACGACCGTTGGGTGTTCTTGGGTTGTTCATGATAACTCGGAGAAGTCGCAGAAAAGGCCGAAAAAGATTTAGTCGGACAAGAAAGTGCACAGTGAAATGAGGTTTACGAGCGACAATTATCCGATTTATTATAAATAATTCGAGGTCCCATTGTATATGGAGGGCAGATTCAAATATTAACCGTATACCATTATCAATTACTAATCTCGGATCCACATTTATTAATTTCTGGAGTTCACATTTGCCGTTTATACATTTTTTTAACGTTCCCTTGGATTTAAAAAGCTAGCGGCATCCATAGAAGCACAATGACACCCCATTGGCTACTATTTATGCCGAGAAAATCATCGATGAAAATAAGCCAATGGGAGAATGGGGAAAGCTTTTGCGCAAGTCGCGTATCTAAGGACGCTGTCCACTCAGGTTAACTTGGGAAAAGATGTCAAAGTTACGGCTAAAAAGTGTATAAACGTTAAATGTGAACTCCAGAAATTAATAAATGTGGATCCGAGATTAGTAATTGATAAAAGTAGGTAATAAATGCCGATTCCAGAGCACTTTGTACATGTACCGTACACGTACACGTACATGGTGCGTTTACCATCGTAGGATTCAGTGTTAAATCGCGTGATTGTTCACAAAAAAACGTCGTTTTTTATGGTGCTCCAGAATCGGCTATTATTTTGAGACTCCTAGATCGTACTTTTAACGTTCAAATACCCGTTGGCGAACGTGTCGAATGTACAAGTTTTTTAAAAAGTGAAAAATGTATGAAATTGTACATTTTTCTCTTTTTTTTTTACTTAAAATTTTTGTCGACGTTCCCATCGCGGATTAGACCTTCAATCTATCGTTGATGAACGCGAAAAAAAACTTTGCCGATTCTAAGACAGCATCAAAAAAGGTGGTTTGCCGATTCTGGAGCAGTGTCCCAGAATCGGCAAACGGCTTTTGAGGCGGGGGTTTTATCAAACTTAATAGACTACTATTGAGCACTCTCATTTTTGACGTAAGTGGGGGGAATACCCGGATTTTTTCCAAACTTAACAGACTACTATTGGGCGCTCTCATTTCTGACGTAAGTGGGGGGAATACCCATTGTGGATTTTTCCAAACTTAACAGACTACTATTGGACGCTCCCATTTATGACGTAAGTGGGGGGAATACCCATAGTGGGGGAATACCCATAGTGGGTTTTTCCAAAACTTAACAGACCACTATTGGATGCTCCCATTTCTGACGTAAGTGGGGGAATACCCAGAGTGGGATTTTCCAAAACTCAACAGAAAAAAAAATAAGTTTTTGGAAAATCCCCTACTGTATAAACTTACCGAGAACGTCATTTGTCACGCTCGAAATGTATTACGGGTTAATATTCAAATGAGCGTCAATTGTCAGTTAAATAGTTTAACTGAAAAAAACAATTCTATGGATGAAAGCGGAAGCAGTTCAAAAGATTAATTGATATGATTTAAACGCGTTTTTTGAAAAGCGTTACATTACTGATGTGTTTACTTGTGATTTTGAATATTCGAGTTTTCCTTGTGGTGAAAGTAAGCACGGTTGCGATTTAACACTTTCGAGAGCAAAACTCATTTAGAGAGGTTTATTTTGTAAATGTTTTTTTTTCTCAACTGGTTTTAGTTATTATATTAAAGACAGAAGATTTTTATTTACTTAAAACATAAAACATAAAAATAATTATACATTTAATTTTGAAAATAATAAATAACTCACATTAGCATACTCAAAGGAAATATTAATAATTTAAAAACGAAAAATGTTTTTACAGATGGATGCTAAACGTCGAGATCATATTTTAAATGAATATGAACGTGCCAAGAAGAGCATTCAATCAGCTGACAGAAGCAGACGTCTTGGAGAGATTGAACTCAGACGCGAAGCCACAAAAATATTTAAACCCATGACGGAGGGTCAAGCGCGAAGCAAGAAGGAGATAGTTGAAGAATTGAGACCCATAAAAGAGAGTTCTTTGAGAATGGGTTCGTTGCCCGGTAGTTTTGCAAATCAGTATTCCTTTCAATCTACACCAGATTATGTTCCCACAGGGATTCAAACCGACGTGAGCGAGAGCGACGATACAGCTTCGACTATCACCACTGATAGCGTCGCGTCGTCCGAGGATGGTGGTAAGAGAGATCTGTTGTATGGATTTTATAAGGATTCGGATGGTAGAACTTTTGTAGGCGACACAGAAGTGGAAATAAATGATGATGAATTAACCGTCGGCTCGAATAGGTATGAATTAACTTCTGGACTGCGCAAATTGCTCCTTTACGACAAGCCCAGTGATTACACGGAACAGGATTTCGACAATTATGGCGACATTCTGGTTCAGACCCACGCCATGCTGAGAAATAACAATGCCAGAGAGACGAGACCCAAAGCCAACAGAGGTTACAAGTGGACGAAAGTGGTGAAACCCATATGGGATATGAATAAGAAGTTCGTCGAATCGGTGACTGGTAAAGGGGTGAAATCTACTTTTCTTCCGAGCGATTCTGACGCTCTGTCTCAGAGATTGAGATTGTTGATGGCGAGTAGACGCGCTGGTAACACAGGATTACATAATGAGATAGTTAGCATATGTGACGAATTGTTAAGACAGAAGGTTTTGAATAAAAACCATTATAAAAGGCTGATGAACGAATTGAAGGATTGATGTATATAATAAGTAGAGAGAAACAAACAAACAAACAAAAATATATAAAATAAAAACAGTAAATTTTTACACTAGAATAATAAAAGTATTTAAACAACAAACGATTTACCAGTGAAAAACAAAATATATTATAAAATAAAAATATGTTGGTGATAAAGAACAGGGGATACGTCAGAACTTACGTTCAAGGCGGTTCTGGCATCGTCGATTCTATAATGTGAGCGTTCACGAGCGATGCGGGTAGAAAACTTGCATCGACTGTGTTTGAGGTCGGTAAGAAGATGGCTTTGGATGCTGGTAAGAAAGCCGCTTCCGAAGCCAGTGGTAGGATAGCTTCCGTGGCTGGCAAGAGGGCAGCCGGCGCGTTGATCGACAAGTTGATCGACAAGTTGATCAGTCCACCGGCAAAGCGAGCTGCGTTAGAGCGAACGCCGAAAAGTTGGAAAGATTTTAAGGATGCTGTGGTACCCATACAAGATTTAGCCAAAATGATGAGTGGATCCGGATTGAAGAGAACTCGCGACGGTGTAATATAAATAAATAATAATATTAAAAAACGGAGTTTGAAAAAAACATAAAATTGTGTTTGAAAAAAATCTAAAATAACAAATAAAAAAAATAAAAAAAACGAAGATGAACATTAAAGATATGTCTTGGAACGACGCCGCGACCAAGAGGTCGAATAACGAGTTCTTTCCCAAAAGCATAAGAGGCTTGATAGTGGGAAAATCGATTTGTGGAAAGACCAATCTGTTGATGAATCTGTTGTCCCGACCCGACTGGTTGGATTACGACAGATTGTTTGTGTTTGGCAAGAGCTTGTTTCAACCTGAATACAGATTGCTTCGAGAGTGCATGGATCGTAGATTGCCCAAGGACGTCATAGCCAGAATCTTTGACAGTAGGGAGGAATTCGACAAAAGTGAAGCTTTCGACCATTTTGGACGGTGCGGCGATGGAATTGATGAAGAGAAATGCATCTTCGAACGTCGAGTGTCGATTTTATGAGAACGCTAGCGACGTTTTGGATCCTAGAGAATTGAAATCAGAAGATAAGAATCTCATGATTTTCGATGATCTGCTTTTGGAGAGACAGAACCGATGCGAATCGTATTACGTTAGGGGTCGACACATCGACGTGCACTGTTTCTACCTGTCACAGAATTATTTTTGATTGCCCAGACAGACGATAAGGGAGAACGCTAATTTTCTATGTCTCTTTCACCAAGATCTCAAGAATCTCAATCACATCTACGGCAAACACGTCACAAATGACATGAGCGGTTTGGGATGGAGGACTTTACAATTTTGTCGTGATCGATTTGACTAGCGAATTTAATCTTGGAAAATATCAGTGCGTATTCGACAAGTTTTATGTTTCTGATGATAATAAGATAGGGCGTGAAAATAAAAAAAAATTAGAAAGTAATAAATCTTCAAATAATTAGTTTTGAAAAAAATAAAAATAAAATTAAATATAATGTTCGAACAAGGAGAATTGTTAGAACGGATAGTCGAGAATACGGCTGCAAAACAATCCATTCAAATCGTGGTGAGTGGCGATTCGACTCGATTCACGACGAAATTCGAACCTTCCATCGAATTGAATAGAGAGAAAAGATACGAGATGGCATTGGTGAATCTGGAGACTTATTATTCCTTTCCCAACGTCACCGAAAAGAATAACTCGTTCAAGTATTCCGACGGAGTGGATTGGTTGGAGATTCGAATTCCCAAAGGAAGTTACGACATAGACGATTTGAACAATTACATTCAGACACAAATGAAGACGGATGAAGAGGGAAGCAACAAGATCAGACTCGCTCCCAACCCTAATACCTTACAGACGATGTTGGATTTGGAAGATAATTTTCGAGTGGATTTCAATACGGATGATTCTATAGGCAAGATGCTGGGATTCGATTGAAAGATGTATCGAGGCCACGCGGCATCTGAAAATACGGTCGTCATTCTCGCAGTCAACGACATTCTAGTGAACGTGGATGTGATTGCTGGAAGCTACATGAATCGTAGCGCTCAACTGACGATCTATTCCTTCTTTCCAAACGTGTCACCAGTTTATAAGATCGTGGAGCGACCTCGAAATTTAGTTCATCTACCAGTGATTTTAGACACGTATAGTCTCAAAACCACGTTGACGGATCAAAATGGTGAACTGTTAGATCTTCGCGGAGAGAGGGTGACGATACGATTTCACATAAGAGAAATATAAAAGCCCAAAAAAAAAATATTGTGTATATATATATAAATAACAAAAATAAAATAAACGCAATATTAATTTTACAAAAATTATTTAATATATATAATTATCATTAAAACAAGAAAACAATTGAAGAAAATATATTTTAAAAAAAAGAATTATGACAGAATACGTGATTAAAAACATGAACATATCCGCAGGACAGAGGAAGAAACTTAAGAGAGCGTTAACAACTCAAGGTGAGGCGGTGAGATTTAAATTCACTCACGAAGATCTGACAAGAGGCGGTCAGGATTCGATCGCCTGGACCAGAAGTCAAAGCAAAAGGATGGAGAAAGCGATTCATGATGGAAGAGGGTTGACGGTGAGATTGAGTCCCGCTCAATTGAGATACAATTTGAGAATGAAAGGCGGTTTCCTACCGCTTTTGGCAGGAATCGCTGCAAAAGCATTACCCTTTGCCACAAAGGCATTACCCTTTCTCGGAAAGACTCTCGACGTGGGAGCTCTCACGGGACTCCCGAGTTCGGCAGTTGAGAAATTAGTGGGTGGCAGCGGACTGTTTTTGAAGAAGGGAGGAGCCGTGTGTCGCGTCCATGTAGACGACAGCGGTAAAGGATTGTATCTAGAACCCGTTAGAGGTGACAACTCTTTGAGTGGAAACGGTCTCTATCTGAAGAGTGGACGGAACACTGAGCGACTCGGCAAGGGTTTGTTGTTTGGTGAGAAATCGCCGTTTAAGAATATACCAATTTTGAATATGTTATTATAATGTAAAAAAATTATATAATTATATAAAATATAAATCATAGAAAGTATAAAATAATATATAAAATGGATAAAAAGGTGGAAAAACAATTAGACGATAATGATGAATATCACGAGATAGAGTGCGAAAAAGATGTGGAAAAATGATTAGACGCTAAGTATGAATATTGCAAGATAGTGTGGGAAAAAGATGTGGAAAAACAATTAGACGCTAATGATGGATATCTTAGGAAAGAACTGATAAAAGAGTTAAATAAAGATCGGGATATGCGGTTGAAATTTAAAAGAATGAGACGTTTTCCACCGTTACCACTGAGACGTTTTCCACCATTACCACTACCTTCTGAAGAGAATGGTAATGATGCGAGTGTTACCGAGAGATGCACACCATTCGTTCATAATTATGATTCGGATAAACAAATGTGTTGTTATAAAAACGTAGCATATCACAAAAAAAAGAAAAAAAAGAAAAGAAGAATCGACGCTGAAATTTAAGAAAGAGGAAATGTTATTATAATATATGGGTAACAGTGAAGAAGGAAAACAAAAAAAAAAAAGTAATGAGATCTAAAGATGATCTCATTACTTTTTTTTTCCTTCTTCTTTGCTAAAAATCGATCTCTCTATTGTTTATATTTCCAAGTCCGTTATTAGCATGTTGACACTCGTGTTTTCTCCTTTTTCGCAAATGTGTTGAATGTTTATCTTTACTTTTTTGAGTTTTGTTACTTCGGTCAATGCGCTCTCACCACCCGATTTGTTCACGAGTTCAAGTGAGATGTTTGGATATATGTAACTTCCATAGGGCAACAACAAATCGTCCTTGTCGAATTCTCTATCTTTGGCAATGACGATATTCTGCAGATCGCTTTCATACTCGTAAAACAAATCAAGTGTGGCTTCGTCCAATTTCAAAGGCATGCGATATTTGTCGTATTTGTGCTCTAAGCCCTTCGTCTCAATCTCGTTCAATTCGATGGGATCGTGTTGTTGTAATCTATAGATTTTAAAACCGAATTTCTTACACATTTCAACTCGTTTCAATTTCAATTCGCATCTTTTAGGTGTTGTTGTCATGATCGATTATTTGGTTTTTTGTTTTATGAATTCTTGCAAATAATGTATATTTTAAATTTTGTATTTAAATAATAATTTGTTAAAAAAGTTTGGTTTTTTTGCTCTTTATATATATATAAAAAAAAGTTTGTTTTTTTTAATTTTTAATTTTCTTTAATGTAAAATTTTTTTTTTTGTAAAAGTTTTTTTCTCTTTATATATAAATAAAAAGTTGAATTTTAACATCCTTTTTTTCTCGTATTAATTCAATTTTTTTCAAGTTAAGGAACATAAAAAATTGATTAATTCCATCAAAAAAAAAATATTTTTCACACTAAAGAAAAAAATTGAAATTAAAAAAAAAAAATCTTTTTTATATATAAAGAGTAAAAAAACAAAACTTTTTAACAAATTATTTTAATACAAAATTCGAAAAAAAAAAATTCTTACAAATGGAGCAAACAGATAAAAAAATGGAAAATTTAAATGAGAAAACCGTACCTCAGTTAAACGAGATTTGTAAACTATTAAAAATTCCACATTTCAGAAATCATAGAACTAAATCAAAAAAAATTGAAGTCATACAGGAATATTTGCGAAACGCTAGAAAGGCAAATGAAATGTTGATAGCAACGTCGTCAAAAAATGCATCGGTTGTGAAAAATGAGAAGAAGAAAAAGATAGTAAAAGGAATCGAAATGCCGACGTCGAAAAAAAACAAAAACATTTCAATTGTGAAAAATAAGAAGACGACTAAACGAAAAGCCGTTGAAGAACTTCAAGTTTCAAAAGAAAAGAAAAAAAACCTAAAACGAAAATGAGTGATGCACTTCAGATTCTAGACAAATGAGATATATCGAGCGAAATTCAATGAGCAATCGACGAAGGGAAAGGAGAAGAATATGTAGCACGACTCGTCATGGAACTATTCCAATCGAAGCCCGTAGAACGGGAGAGTGCGATCAAAGGCATTTTTTAAAACTTTCGACGTGGTTCCCTCGTTCAAGAAAATCGATCCGAAATTGTTCATGGAACGGGTGAAGAAAAAAGTATTGGATTTGTTTCTCGAACACATGAACGTGGGACTAAAAAGTAAGATGATACTCCATTGCGTGATGAAGAAAATCGATGTGAAGTCTGGCGAGAGCATCGTAAAAAATGCATATTTCAGATCTAACGTCGAACCAGTATTTCGAGGTTCAGATTTATCGGACGTTTTTGAAACGATGAAAGACAAGATATTGACGTCTTTCGCGAATTATCAACATGAAGGTAGTAATTGGATGTTCGATGAGGTGTTGAAACTCGAAATTCATATAACTGAAAACGATTCATTGAAAGGATCTTCCTATGTGAAATTACCATATTTCCTAGCTAAAAAGAATGCTATGATCAACGTGAGAAATAAAGATGATCAGTGTTTCAAATGGGCAGTCACCTCCGCTTTATACCCTGTCAAAATGAGCACCAATAGAGTTTCTCGTTACGAGGAGACTTCTAAAAATCTTGATTGGACTGGTGTGACTTTTCCAACAGAGTTAAAACACATAGAACATTTCGAGGCCCACAATCCCACCATAGCGGTGAACGTCTTGGGATACGATGATGAAAAACGAATGATCTATCCTCTCAGACAGATTTTGTATCTCAAAAGAGAAAAGATGATTATTTTATTATTGATTTCGAATGGTGACAATCGTCATTATTGTTGGGTTAAACATCCGAGCCGATTACTGTCGAGACAAAATAATAAACATAAACATAAGATATGTTTATGTTGTAACTGCATGAACGCGTTTCACAGCGAAAAATCGTTAGCAAAACATCAGGAATATTGCAACGAAAATCAAGGTGTCGCCGTCGAAATGCCCAAACCCAACACCATCGTGAAGTTGGAAAATCACAATAGAAGGTTAAAAGTACCATTCGTCGTGTACGCCGATTTTGAATGTTTCACTGCAAAAATGAGTTCCTGTCAACCCAACGCTCTTCAAAGTTACGTTGAAAGATATCAAAAACACATACCTTCAGGCTATTGCATTTACGTGGAATGTGCTTTCGACTCGCAACACAACATGGGTCCCTTCACCTACACGAAACAGTGCGAAGACGACGACGTGGCTCAAAGGTTCGTGGAAGAGTTAGAATCGAAAATTCAAATGTTATACAACAAATTCAAAACTCCGGCAAAAATGATCATCACCAGAGAGCAGCAGGACGAAAATAACAGAGCCACTGAATGTCACATATGCAGACAATCGTTCGACGAGAATTCGGAGGAAAATAAGAAGGTCAGAGACCACGATCATTACACGGGTCTGTATCGCGGCAAGAGTAATTTAAAATATCGAGATGCCGTTTTCTATCTGGTGATATTTCACAATCTCTCAGGTTACGACAGTCATCTGTTCGTAAAAAATCTCGGCACCTCCCACAAAGAATTAAATTGCATCGCGAACAGTGAAGAAAGATACATTTCATTCACGAAATGGAAGCTCATGGAGAAGAAAAGAGTAATCGACAGAGATACATTGAAAGAAAAAACGAAATCCATTCGTAGAAGCATACGTTTCATCGACAGTTTTAAATTCATGTCGACCGCTCTGGAAAATTTAGTCGATAACATGAGCAAGGATAAATTTAAAATCACGAGCGGACATTTCGGAGAACGAGTAGACGTCATGTTGAGGAAAGGAGTCTATCCTTACGATTACATGAACGATCTAAAGATTCGAAGACACCGCACTACCTTCGAAAGAAAATTTTTATTCGAAATTATACGAATCCGACATTTCCGACGAGAAGTACGAACACGCCAAAAACGTGTGGAAATCCTTCGATATGAAAACCATGAGAGATTATCATGATCTCTATCTGAAGACCGACGTTCTGCTCTTGGCAGACATGTTCGAAAATTTTCAAGACGTCTGTCATCGAAATTACGATCTGGATCCCGCTTGGTATTTCACCGCACCCAGTCTGGCGTTGGACGCTCTGTTGAAGACCACCGAAGTCCAATTGGAATTATTATCCGACGTGAACATGTTGCTCATGTTCAAAAGGTGGTGTCTCGATGATCTCCCACAGATATTCTGAAGCAAACAATCCCTACATGAAAGAAGGTTTCGATTCGAAACGATCGAATAAATACATACAGTATTGGGACGCTAATAATCTGTACGGTTGGGCTATGAGTCATCCTTTACCGATTGGAAATTTCGAATGGGTGACGGAACCGGAAGAGATGCAAAAATGAAGAGACTATCCTTGCATTTTAGAAGTCGATTTGAACTATCCGGAAGAATTACACGATCTACACAACGATTATCTGCTGGTTCCCGAACGAATGGAACCGAACGAAGGACACGAGGAATAACTCATTCCCAATTTATTTAACAAACGTAACTACGTCGTCTACAGTGAGAATTTGAAACAATACGTTGATTACGGGATGAAATTAGTCGACATACATCGCATCATTCGATTCGACGAAGAGCCTTGGATGAAAAAATACATCGATCTCAACACGAATCTCAGAATTTGAGCCGAGAACGATTTCGAAAAAGATTTCTTCAAACTCATGAACAACTGCGTGTACGGTAAATCAATGGAAAGCATCAGGAAGAGAACCGACGTTCGACTTGTCACGTCTGAGAAAAGAGCTAAAAATTAGTGGCGAAACCCAATTACAAACACCGAACCATATTCAATGAAAATCTAGTGGCCGTTCACATGCAAAAGACGCACCTGAAGTTCAACAAACCGTATTATCTCGGACCGATCATCTTAGATATCAGCAAGCGATTGATGTACAAGGTTCACTACGATTACGTCAAACGAAAATTTGGTGGTAAAGCCAAACTACTGTTCACCAACACGGACAGTTTAGTTTACAAGATAGAGATGAAAGACATCTACCGAGATATATCTCCGGACGTGGCCGCGTGGTTCGACACAAGCAATTATCCCGGCGATCACCTGTACAACATTCAATCGAACGATAACAAGAAAGTGTTGGGTAAATTTAAGGATGAGAGTGGCGGTAAACAAATCGTCGAATTCGTGGGCTTGAGACCCAAACTGTATGCTTATCGTCTAGAAGATGAAGAGATCAAGAAGTGCAAAGGGGTTAAAGCGTGCATGGTGAAGAAAAACATCTCTTTCCAAGAGTATAAAGATTATCTGTTAGGAAGTGGTCCTGTGTATAAGACTATGAAATCGATTCGAAGCAAAAATCACGACTTGTATACCGAAATAGTCAACAAGATTTCACTGACGGCCGACGACGATAAGAGATTCGTGTTAGATGATAAAATAAGCACTTTGGCACGCAGACATTGGATTTCGGATCTAATTAGAGGTGATATGAGTAAGGATGATAGGATTCCAGATATGAGTAAGGATGATAGGATTCCAGATATGAGTAAGGAAGATAGGATTCCAGAAAATCAAGAGGAATTAGACAGATTCGAGATTATGGAAATCGATAGAGACATCGAGAGAGTTAGTTTAAAAAGAAAAAGAAAAAAAAATTAAAAAAATAACGTCATTTTAGTGAATTATAATAAAATAAATAAATAAAAAAAAATATATATAAGCATTTATGAATAAGAAAATAGAGATATCCGTAGAAGGTGTCGTCTTACCTAATGAACCCCTATCCAACATCGATCTGTCGAATGCGGCGAAGGATTTGAAAATCAAAGATTTTCTAGGCGTGTTTTCTAGAGATGACTTGCCGAAGAGAAGACCTCGACAATCTGAATGCGGAATTTTAAATCTAGATGATTTATCAGGTGAAGGCACTCACTCGCCGAAAGAAATAAAGAACTATTTCAACAAATCGATGGTTCGTTACAACACGGAACGAGTGCAATCACCAGATCAAGTGTTTTGCGGTCACCTGTGTCTCTACGTTCTCAAGAGATGGTCTGAAGGAGATCGGTTTCAAGACATTCTCAATGATTTACATTAGAGAGAGATTTTTTTTTATAGTATATAAAGATAAAAAATTATTTTAAAAAATTTTAATCGAATAAAAACGAAAAATGAAAATAAAATAATTCATTTTTTAATAAACTGCGTTTCGAAATATATTTTTTTTACAAAAATCTCAAAACAACATGCCAGTCGATAAATTTGGTAGAAGTCACGACAAAAAAGTCAACATAAAAAAGAAGAGGAAGACGCTCGAAGTCGACGATGGTTACGACGTTGCCAACTTGGACGAATGTTACGTTCGGAGATACGAACATCGAGAGGAACCTTTGAACATGAACGATAAGAAGCTCTACAATCTTCCCGAGCCAATAGATCTCGCAGATGCTGCAACTAAAAAATATGTTGACAGGGGGAACGCCGATTTCGAACGAATCATGCTAGATAATTACGTGGATAAAACCATGACCGACGATCTCGATCTGAAATCTAAACGTTTGGTGAACGTCACAAATCCCATAGATCCCACGGATGCCGCGATCAAGAAATACACAGACGACTCTCACGCGAGATTCAGCGAACACCTGAGAAATAGATACGTTCAGAAAACGATGCACTCGGAATTTAATGTCAATTCTAACAAGATAACGAACGTGGCCACTCCCACGAATCCCAAGGACGTGGCAACCAAACACTACGTATATCTGGAACAGAGAAAGTCTGACAGACGAGAAATGAAATCGGATCTGAATGCGGGATTCAACAAGATATTGAATCTGTCGAAGGTCGACGACACGGATGCGGACTCAACCGCGCTCAACAAGGGCTACGTAGATTCTGCCGTGATACGATCACAAGAATACCTAGAATCGCAAGTGGACAATCTCTACCTGAACAAACAATCTGGTGGAACCATGGAGGGTGGTATCGATATGAACGGTGAGAATTTATTCGGACTCAGTCACGATCCCGAATTTGATTCCAGCACAGTCAGCAGGAAGTACATGGACGACAACTTGGTCTGGAGAAAGGGTGACATCATGGAAGGTAAACTAGACATGGGTGGACATGCGCTCACGAATCTACCGGATCCCGTGAACATGACGGATGCCTGCACCCTGATTTCAGTGGTGGAGAAAGTCAAATATGCTAGACAATTGATCACCGTGTGGGCTGAGGAGGCCAGCACCTTAGATGAGGGAAAAGCTGAGTGGTCTTTCGGAAATGGAGGTAGCGGATCGAAACATGGTCAGGTGGGATATCCCATGCCGTTGGGAGGTGAAATCCTTCGAATGAGTCTGGCTTCCTCGGATTTCAATAACAGAGCGGTTGTCAATCTCATGGTGAATGGAGTAGAGAGCAATAAGAGATACAGCGTCGAAAAGACTGAGAATCAATTCGCGAATGTTAGCATGTTCGGCACGCCTCTCAAAGTGAACGCCGGAGACAGGATTAATTTCATTACAAAAACCAATAATCCTTAAGCTGCCACTTCCGTGGTGAGTCTACTGATCGAACTAGTTCCTTTGAACAAACAGTGAACGCGTGGAAAATAATTAATTAAATAAAAATAATGTGTGATTATTAAAAACAAAAAAAAAAGTAATGAATTTAGAAAGATGTTCAATCTCTCTAGATCTCATTACTTTTATTTTTTTAATTTTTTTTTGTTTTTAATAATTACTCATTACTTTTTTTTATTTTTGTTTTATTTTTTTTTCACACACGTCTCTCATCGAATGATCGACATCTTATTTCCATCCGATTCAAATTGTAATTCTCTATCCGATAGGACCAGGGCGAAGGCTTCGGTTTTTCTCGGCACGTTCCTATCGAATTGCATCTTGATCTGAATGTCTAAGACGCTACTCTTGAGTCGTTCACTCTGTTTACTGACGTCGAATACGAACATGGGATACATCGACTTGTATTCGCTGGGAGATATGTTAGGGTTGCTCACCAATTCGTCTAGACTGTGATACTTCTTTCTAAAATCAGTGGCATCGCCGTACAGTCTGCAGAAATCATTCTTGTCGAACGACGCATTGTAATCGATTGCTGGATATCTCGTGGCGTTCAGAAACACTTACATGTTTCTCAAATGGCAGTGATCGAACAGCGACGCATTCTTTTCCTGAGACCCGTCCCTATCAGTCTGAAACACAACCACAATGAAACGCGGTCTCTCGGAAGCAGATTTCACCGTCAATCTCCAATCAAAGTGATTCGTGGAGAGAGGAATGCTAGCCGTGTTGCACTGTCTCATTCTAAATCCAACGGGTAATTTACTCTTGGATTCTATGATCTTGTAGAGATGCGCTTTTTCCACGATCGAAGGCTCCATGTGCGGAACGAACCACGATATCTTGTGTAGAGTTATCTTACCCGCATCGGTCGCAGTAAGTCTCACTATTGCGTCATCGTTTCCTTTTCGAATCAACGCCAGATTGTGTTTGAATCCGTACATGATCTTGTTGTAATCGTCCGCAAATCCGAAGATGTGTTTCAAAGGTATCCTGAACGAAAACGTTCCTTTAGGTCTGGACATCTTGACGACATAGTCGAATATCGCGGCGGCGACGGCGCTAGCAGGGCCGAAAGTGTCTTTCCCCCACAACTGATTTAAGTCCTCTGGATTTCGAAAAATCATCAGGATACGTCAAGGGTCCGAACATCGTGGTGGCCTGACCGGGATGAAACACAGATTCTATCTCTTGTCCGGATAGCATGTATTTTATATTACTGAATAGATGCATGATGCCATTACTGGCTAGAGTAACCGTGTTGTCAGCATAGTCGCTCCCATCTTCCTTGGTGAGACGTCCCTGCACCACTATGTAACTCTCGCTAGGATGTATGAATTGATCTTGAGTTTCGACATTGATTCTTATCTCTCCAGCATTGTTCAAACTCGTTCCGGTCACCAGTTCATATTCGTGAACCTCATATTCTTGAATACTTTCATCTTTCACTATGCTTTGTGCTATATCTAGTATATTTGTCATTTTTAAAGGATTTTTGTTTTTTTTGTTTATTAATTAGCTTGCTTTTTTTTTATCTAAAAATAGTTTTAATTATTTTTATTATTATTTTTCTCTCCTATATATATATGTGTGTGAACAAGAAAATGTTAAAAAGTGTAAATAAAAGAAATTTGTTTTCTTTATCAAAACTTTGTCTTCTGTAATTGTTGTTCGTAAAACTTTCCGATGATCTCTTCTCCATCTCTTCTCCATCCAAAGCTTTGATTTCGTAAGTCACTGGATCGGTGTGAAATATTTTGATTATCACGAAGATTTCCGAGGTCCATCGAGGAGTATAACCCTTTTTGAAGTGCTTCTTATAAGCGTAGATTCTCACTCGATCACCGACCGGAAATTTCGGCGTTCTAGACTTCTTCCTAATCTTAGATCTTTCAGGATATAGATTTGCGTAGACCCGTTTTTAATTTTGAGGATTGCTAACTTCCACGGGAGTCATCTTGATCGATCTGTGTCACGTGTTGTTGTAATCTTTGACCAGACCGTTCAGAGCGTATATGTATTTCTTGGTCGAATTCGCCGTGAAGTATCTGTGCACCTTTTCCTTCATCATTCGATTCCAACATTCCACCACGCTGGCTTTCTCTTCGTTTTCGATCGAGTAGAGGTCGACCAACGATGAACGTGCTTGTTGTAGAATTCCTTTCCCTTATCCACCCACAATTTATTCGGTTTTCGAGAAGATGAGTCGAACACACTCTTCAAAGCCTCGGCGACGCAAGGTCCCGATTTATTCTTCAAAGCTCTGATCCAACCGTATTTGGAAAACACGTCGATGACCGTCAATAGATATTTAACACCCTCGTTCCACCTCAAAAACGATCTCATGTCGACCAAGTCGGCAGACCAAATATCATCCAAACCCTTCACGAACACCCTTCTCTTTCGAAATTTATGCATGATGGGTTTGTGTAACTCCTCAGCCAATCCGCTCATCAATAATCGTTTCTTCTTCTTTTCAGATGCGCTTTTTTTTTTAATGCCCCATCCAAATCGACGTTTCACACTGATCAGATTGCCGACCAGCGAACGTTCTATCTTCTCTCTCCTAGTCAGATTCGATATGCCTCTCAATTTCCCCAACATGTTTTTATCGCAGACGTCGTTGCGAGTCTTGGTGTCGGGATGTCTGGCATAGCACAGATCGTGATCATACGCGGCCGCGTCCACCCTATTCACAGGTTTGCTCCAAGATTTAGGAGTCAGATCGGCATTGAGTCTCTTGTTCAATTTCGTTCCGGGTCCCGTGAAACTGTGACCAGGCAGATGCATTTCGAAAGGTAGATTATTGATCATTTTATTCACAATGCCTTTACCTTTGCTCGCGTTCTTTTTTTTTTTGATGAATCGAGTCTTGGTAGAACCACACACGTCGCAAATTCTGCGAAGCATCTGTCTGTCGTTTTTAGTTCGTACTTCTCGAGAATTACTCGTCTCGGTAACTCTCTTACACTTTATGCAATACATTTTTAAGAGTTATTTAAATTAATTTCGTTTTTATTTTATATATAAATTTAATATTTTTTTTTTAAATTCTGTTCTTATTATATATATATTTTTTTTTTCAATTGCTGCTCTTGAGTTCTATCATCTTACTGAATTCCTCCCTAGCCTCTTTCCTCCCCTTTTCCACGAGAGAATCCTTCATCTCTTCTTTGATGATCTGACGAGTCTTGATTCTCACGGCTTCTTTCATGGCTTCGTATTTCGTTTTCTCACCCAATATCGTGAAGTACACTCCGTCCAATATCCTACCGTCTTTCAATGCCATCGAGATCATTTCGGATATCATGTCGATCTTGGAGTCGGCCAAGATGCAAATCTTGTCGTGTTTCCTCACCTTCAGTTATAATTTCCTACTCAAAAAGTTTCCGAGTGTGCTAAACAATCCGGCGGCGGGAGCCACTCATTCTACGGCCAACACGATTGGAATGCCGACCGCGGTCGACAACAATCCAATGCTGGCCGCGTGTAAACCCATGGAAATCGTGATGAGTGTTGTGTCGATCGCGTTGACGAATTTCACGAAATGCGAATACTTCTTCTTGAGAGAATGGCGAGAATCTCTCTCTCGAGTTAAATACGCTTGGATTCTATTGATTTGATCGATGTGATACCTCTCTCCTCTTTCTTTTTCTTCTAGCGACGGTGCCGTCGGCAAAATGCCGTTCGGCTTCTCATCCTCGTCGTCATCTAACGTCGGATACAATTTATTTCTGGTTCTCATTTTTGTATTTTTTTTTCTTTCTAATATTAGATAAAAAATTTATGTGTGTATTTATTTTTATTTCTATTCTCCCTTATTTTATATCAACGAGAAAACTTAAGATGTACGCTTCATTGAACAATAATTTCATGATGCATCCCTTGTCTTCTAAAGTCAGACTTCTACGCGCCAATTTCAGTTCTTACAAAATTGTGGGCTTGTCTCGATCCTTACAGAAGAGTAATCTCTTCCAAAACGTGATCACTTCGTCGATTTGAACGCGTTCAAATGCCGGTTCGAAATACTTGATGACCATATCTTCCCTTTCCATCGTCAGACACGAATGATTCTCGTGATCGAAGTCTAGGTGATCCCGACATCCGACGCATCATTCTAACAAGAGGCGACCTAGTTGTTCGTTCACGCAGAATGCGTAGGCTCTCATCAGCATTTTTAAAAGAAACCTTGCTCTAATAGTCTGGGAAGCGCTCATGATTTACGTATTTTTTTTTATTATCTATTCGATTTGATATATTTATTTTTAAATAACTATTTATTTATATTTTTTATTCTCTCCTTTATATATATCAATCACTTTTTTATTTCCTCGACCTTCAATTTGATAGGTCACGTGACCACCTACTCGAAACTTCGATTTTTCTGATGGGTGTGACCCCCACCCCCACGATGAGGGACATAACTTTGTATGATTAAGTTTATGAGAATCAAGCAATCTGATTGGTTAATTAGCAGGTCACGTGACCATCTTCAGAGCCTCAAAAACCGTTTGCCGATTCTGGGACACTGCTCCAGAATCGGCAAATCTCCTTTTTTGATGCTGTCTTAGAATCGGCAAAGTTTTTTTTTCGCGTTCACCAACGATAGATTGAAGGTCTAATTCGCAATGGGAACGTCGACAAAAATTTTAATTAAAAAAAAAAAGTGAAAAATGTACAATTTCATACATTTTTCACTTTTTGAAAAACTTGTACATTCGACACGTTCGCCAATGGGTATTTGAACGTTAAAAGTGCGATCTAGGAGTCTCAAAATAATAGCCGATTCTGGAGCACCATAAAAAAACGACGTTTTTTGTGAACAATCACGCGATTTAACACTGAATCCTACGATGGTAAACGCACCATGTACGTGTATGTGTATGGTACATGTACAAAGTGCTCTGGAATCGGCATTTATTACCTACTGATAAAGGTATACGGTTAATATTTGAATCTGCCCTCCATATACAATGGGACCTCGAATTATTTATAATAAATCGGATAATTGTCGCTCGTAAACCTCATTTCACTGTGCACTTTCTTGTCCGACTAAATGTTTTTCGGCCTTTTCTGCGACTTCTCCCAGTTATCATGAACAACCCAAGAACACACAACGGTCATGTAATACACCACTGTAAAGCTTATTCATTCCCCTCTCCATTGATACTGGGTATTGTTGGATACGTTGTGTGAATCAAATTTGAAGGGGGAAAAACGAAGATGAGTGCTATCATTTTCGAAAAGTGAGTTGTTACCTTGTTAATATTTATATACCATTACAGGGGCACGTCAGCATAGATTCAAAAATGGTATCAAATATCATTTTTCTTTCGATTTCCGAGCTTGTACCTGTGGATTATACACGGATAATTTTCATGTATACGACAATTCGATTGTTATATACTTACAGTGGGTGTTTTCATACAAAGAATATATGAAACGTAAGGGTATATTTACATAATCAAAATCCTGGCTTCGTCAAATGGACAACTTTTTTTTCTCTCAAAGTATATACAACTTTTTTCCTCAAAATAGCTGCTTCCGGAGAAAATGTTGGTGTTCGGGCTACCAACAAATTTTCGAACAGGAAACAAAAAAATCCAACAGAGCGACAGCATGTGACAGATATATGAATCTTCAAAACTGTTCCAAAAATATTTTAGCCTGATCTTCACTTAAGTATATGGATGTGCAATGCGTTAAGTTTAAGAAAATTTACGGGTGTGAGTAACTCACTCCGCGTGCTGGTTGACCGGAGCTATCTTCTCTCTATCAGAAAAATTAGCAGTGGCGGGTGGGGCACCCTAAATTTACTAACAAAAGGTAGCAATGCAAAAAAAAAAAAGAGCAAGGTATTATAAGACGATTTAACCCACTAATGTTTGGAAAAAATCAAAATGGATGTCTAAAAGGTGTAATTTCCTTGAGACTGGCTCTTGGTAATCTATTTTCTGCCTTCCAATAGCGGGAATTGACTATTTATTAAGCAAGGAAAATTACTCCGTCAGGACCTAAAAGTTTCCTTCAACACTTTGGGTGAATACAACGGCTTAGCGAGGATTTGAACCCATGCCGAGAGGGTTTGGGTCTGCCGGTGGCCGAGTGGTGTGCGTGGTTCAGTATATTTATTTATTTATTGGGGTTTAAGGTCAATACTTATGCACAATGGCTAATCGTGACCGTGACAGTTTTACGGGTGGAGGAAGCCGGAGTACCCAGAGAGAACCACCGAGCATCGACGAGTAACTGTCGGCTCCTCAACATTCTAACTCCATTCAAGGTCGGCTCAAGTAGGGTTACAGCGGTTGAAGACATGTGCACCATCGACGTCCAGTATGCCTTGGTATACGGCGTCATCATGCCCCCATGTAGGCAACCGAGATGAAGTACCTTGCTCAAGGACACAACGTGGGTTGTCTGGGATGGGGATCGATCCCGGGACCTCTAGCATAGAAGTCCAACAGTCTACCACTGAGCCACCACCCCCCCCCCCCCCCCTCCATGGTTCAGTATAGCTTGGCGGTTTGTGGCGAAGGAAACTTGGCGTGGTTTCGAACCCCCGCTATATGCCGTTGTAAATAAAGCTAGCATCTGTTCTTGATTCTATGGCACACACAAAAATTGAAAAAGAGACGTTCTCGCTGATTTCCATGAGGTGCAGTAGCAGTATGCAGAATTGAGTGATGCAAGCAATTTATTTGATGAAAATTTGGGTGAATATTTTTTTTATTTTTTTTTTTTATTTACAGTTTTCACAGTAAATTACATTAACTCAATAAATACAATCTTCCAATCTAAATTCAACATAGACCTGTGTGGTTGTAGAAGACATTTAGATTAAACTAATTATTTTTGATATTGTTTCCCACATCAGTTTGATTTTGTTTGCTTTGCTGAACGAGTATAAATAGAGTGAGTATATGTCGATAGCTCTGCAATTCTTTAAAACTTCTGTATACGTGGTATAGTTTGGTAGTCGGTTTTCAAGACAACATGCATGTATATATTTTTATTTTAAATTGTAGACATGTATTCAAAATATTACAAACAATAATGACCTTTTCTAGGAGTTGGAGTAAACCGTTTTTGAATATGAACAATCGTAAAAGAGATGTGTTATTGATCCTTTTGAGTTAAAACAAAAGCTACATAACCGAGTTTCTGAAAGACCAAAACGAAATAGTTTAGAATTGGTGTATAGGATACGGTGATGTATTTTGAACTGTAGTGTCTGTAAATATGTGTCACTGGTAGAAGTGAATGTTGTCGTGTATAAATATTGACATTCATCTGTGCTTATAGCATATCTAACCTCATCGCTCCATTTTGCTTCAGATTTTCTTGCAGATACAGCTATCTTGGTAAAAAAAAAAAGACCGTAAAAATCTTTATTAACTTTGGAAGTTGACTTTAAGCGAGATACTAATGAATCAACACAATTTTTTGTGTACTTTCTAGGATTATTTTTTTCCAGTTTTGGGGTATTGCATTTATCACTCCCAAATATGTAGTGAATGGGATATCTAAGTTGTATTTGGTTTTAAAAGCACCATGTGTTAAGAAATTTATGTTGGAATCTACAATATCGTTGATAAAAAACCACACCAGCTCCAAACCATTTTTCTAAATGATAGCATACATTGCATACCTTTATTATAAAATATTTGTTGTGATAAAATATCTTTATATGTTGATACAGAATAGTCTTGAAGGAGTGACCACGAAATTACAGCATTTCGCCAGAATGGGGGCATTGATTCCGATAATTTTTGTAAACCGTCTTTTGTAAAATGCCCAAAATTGTTAAATTCAAATTTTTCCAAGTTATCAAGTGCCAGTGTTTTCCACTGTGATGAGTTTTCCGTTTTGTCTAAGAGTTTCTTAACCCAAACACTTTTTAATGAATTACATAGGGTTTCAATATGCGGGATTTTGAGACCACCTTTCTCCACTGGGCTTATCATGGTAGAGCGTTTGTCTTTCTTATATGACCAAAGGAAAGTGAAAAATATCCGCTGAAGTTTATCGATAATCCAATTGGGTGGGGGAGTGTATGATGATTGGGAGAGCAAGAGTTTTTAACTTCGTAGCTTTTCCAACGAGGGTAAGATTTCTTAATAACCAATCATTTAATAGTTTCTGCATTTTTCTATAAAATGGTTTTCCAGGTAATTTGTGTCACTTAAGTTGTATTTTATTTCCAAAATGGTAAAATCTTCACCGTGATTCCTTTTTATCGGTTTGTCAGTTTTTTAGTTCCACCCCGCAACACTTACGAGAACCGATCCATACTATATAAGTTTTGTCAAAATTTACTTTTAGACCGGATAAGTGAGAAAACTTGTCAACAATATTTAAGGCCGCGTTGATTGATTTTTGATCATCGTCAAGAAATAAGGTGCTGTTGTCTGCATACTGGTTAATTATATATTCAGAATTGTTTATTTTTATACCATTTATTTGGGGACTAAATTTTAACCTAGCATTCAATATTTCTACACACAGGATGAACAGGTACTGTGAGAGTGGGTCCCCTTATCTTACACCTCTTTCTACATTGAAAAACTCTGAAAGATGACCATTGTTTAAGACACAGCTGGAAACGCCACTACAGAAAGTCTTAAACCAACGAATGATTGATGGGCTGAAATTGTAAAATTTTAGGGTTTTCTCAATATAGTTCCATTCCAGAGAGTCAAAGATTCCCCAATAAACCTTCCTTTTATAAAACTCAACTGACTTTCAGAGAGAAGTTTTGGTAGGATCTTTTATACGAGTTGCTATTGCAGAAGAGCCAATTTTAATATCAACGTTTAGAAGAGAAATAGGTCGCCAATTTTTAATGTACAATTTAGATTTTCTTTCTTTTGGAATACATGTTATTATACCTTGTCTTTGTGTAATTGAGAATGTACCGTATTCGTAACCAGCATTTAGAGATTTTACCAAAAAATGACCGAGATCGTTCCAGAAATATTTGTAAAATTCAGGAGTAAATCCATCCGAGCCTGGCGATTTAGTATGTTTCATGTTTTTTAAAGCAGCTAAGCATTCAGAGGCTGTCAATGGACCATCTAGTAAAATATTGTCTTCGTATAGTCAAGTTTTCTTACAAACGGGTTATTATTATGGAAAAACGTGTCATCTATATATATTGACAGATTATTTACCTTGTAACTCTATAATTTTTATAAAAATGTTTTTGATCTGAAATAATATCCTTGATATTTGTACATTCTGTGCTGTCGTCTGTTATTAATTTTGCTATTAGTTTTTCTGTATATTGCCTTTTCACTGGATTACAAAAGTATTTTCTTGGTTTTTCTCCTTCTACTTTCCACTTTGCTTTTGTTCTTATTACAATGCCTTGTACTTGTTTAAATCGTAATTGTTTCAGTTCGGAGTCCAGTGATAGAATCTCATCTCTAACTGTTTCATCCCCACTATCTACTGTTATATATGGTTCTTTTAATTTATTTTCAATATATGTTTCAGAGTTTCGATTTTTTCGTTTCAAGTAAGATGCATATGAAATTGTTTTACCGCGTATCATTAATTTTAGTGTTTTACCGAAAAGGTGATCATTTATAGAGAGTTTAGCATTATCTGGGTCGTTAGATATGTCACTTCTAATGTTTATAATGTATTGTTCTATTGTTTCAAAAATGGTATTTCTAACAACTTTTGTGTATTCGGGGTCACATAATACATGTAAGTCTTTTTTTTTTTTTGTTTTATTAATTTGAGTACGATGGGTATAGGAGAGTGATTTGACCGGTAACTAGGCATGATGTCAGTTGACTGAACTAGGTCCTGCAGGTCAGAAGTTATTAAGTAATAATCCAATCGCGCAGACTTATCATTCGGACCCCTGCACGTGAAACGTTTGCAAGATGGATTCTGTTGTCTGCATGTGTCATTAAGATCTAAAAGCTCCATGTAATTAGATACACATTGTTGGGCTTTTACATTGTTCTTATTTTTGTAGTTATTGGTGTCGAGGCGATAGTCCATTGGGGCATTCCAATCACCACCAATTATTATAGAAGTTTTCCCTACGCTTTCTATTTTTTCGACAAAATCGTGATAAAAATCGGGTGAGTCATTGTTTGGGTCATATACTATTGCAGTTGTCAAACAGTTATCCTGAACAACGTTGTCTAGTATAATGAAGTTTCCAGAAGTATCATAAATCTCGTTTTTTATTTCGTATTTAAATATATTTCTGTACAGTATAGCCGTACCTCGCTTGTGACATGTATTCAAGCAGAGAAAGGCATCTAAACACCACTCGTGCTTCCACGCTAATTCGGTCTCCTTACTGCAATGGGTGTCTACTAAAAAGGCAATGTCACACATGTTCCTGCAGCGGGAGAAGAAATCCCTCCGCTTTACAGTATCTGAAGCGAGGACCTGGCAGTTCACAATACAGAACTTGATCAGATTCCTGCTTGATTAATTTTGTAAATAATCACCACTCTTTCGGCAAGGCAAACACTTGTAACATAAATGAACACAGGATTTAATTGATATGTCACATCAAGGTATACTGTGTTTTAAGGGTTTTTTTTGTAAAATAATAACAAGAGGAGAGAAACCAAAAGTGGGACATGTTTTACCACTTTTACGTCAGGTATTTAGTTTGGGTGAAAATTTTATTCGTGGCAGTCATAATGTAGAATAAAAAGGATGACTGGAGACCTAAAAGAGTCTCCTTCCACACCATGTATCAAAGACAATGTTGAAATTTTATTGGGATATACTGAATCTCATTATAGCAAGTTACTGTTTTCGAAACCAGTAGGCTGACATCAGTACTTAGCTCATTCGCCCTCAATAATAAAAAAAAATGTTTCGAATCTATTGAGAAGAAAACTTCCAATTTTGTGCAACGTGCAGTACAGTGCCGTAGTGAGTATAATGGATGAAAATCCCTCATTTAGGATACCACCAATATCCTCTCAGAAAGGCTCAAAAGTCATTACCATGAAAAAGGTAACACAATATTCTTCAGAAGAGATATCAGTGCAGTGAGAGTATTTAGTCATGTTGACTTGTTACTTTGGTCTGTTTCTATGAATGGTGTTGTCATCTTCCACAAAACTGGACAAATTTATTTATTGTGTAAAGCTCAGTAATAATTTTGCCCTGTTGCCCTTGTCAATGAGTTAACCATTCATCCAACACACACCATAACAAAATTTATGATTTCAAGTATTATTTTTTTAATTCTCAAAAAAAAAAATCAACAAAACCTTTTCATGTGACCGCTCATTGGAACGAGCTCAACGAGGATTCACATGATATGGATTTGTTGAATCTTTTTCTATTGTTCAATTTGTATATTACGGGGGTGAATGTCGTGGATGTGGCGGACTCGTTAGGAAAAGCATTAAGAGGCGTCAAGACAAGATTTCTTTATTTTTTTCAATTTCCTTGGGCTAAAATTTTATATGTCCTTGTGATCGCGGCGAACAGGGGTAAAAAGATGGGAAGTTTAAAAACGACAGGAATGTGGAGGCTAAATGATTTATGTCAATCAATCTACAAACATTTGTCTTGTAGAAGAGTGGTGATAATTAGCAAACAGTCTAGCTACACATGGTGTTTACATTAATATAAATGAAGTAATTCGTAGCCATAAGCTAAGGCGATTTGGACATTACGTGTAATTCCCGATTTTACTTGATAAAGAGATGATGTTTTCTGTAAAACCATAAAATAATTTGATAAGATAATTTATTACATGCCTGTTCAATGTAATCCCAATTTGCAGCAACACTAAATAATGCGGAAAATGAAAATCTGTTCCTTACATAAGTGCAGATCGGAAATCGTTGACGGACGGTTTTTAAATGGAAGCAAAATTTCACTGGAATTTTCTACAAATCGTGCAAAGCAATTACAATTTGAATACCTAGCGATAGCTGGAAATCGTCCCCTCAGTTCCAGTGTGTTCTATGTGCCGGTAGGCACATGGAACACATTGGAACTTATGGGACGAAATAGTAACACAGGTTCCCCTCGCAAATTTGGTTGGCGATAATATGTGTTCTTTTTCTTGATAGTTGTCAAATGAATTGCTGAGTGTCCTTCTGATAATTGTTTTTTATAGACGTGAAGGCATGTAATAAACACAGAACGACACACGCGTGTGAATGGGTTAATCGATATGGCACTT
This sequence comes from Pictodentalium vernedei, assembly GCA_031216915.1. Taxonomy (NCBI): domain Eukaryota; kingdom Metazoa; phylum Mollusca; class Scaphopoda; order Dentaliida; family Dentaliidae; genus Pictodentalium; species Pictodentalium vernedei. Next base: position 456,498,405 of record CM062297.1, on the reverse strand, counting down.
GTGTCATCGCAGAAGGATAAAACGAGAGGCCTGCGGCCTCTCATTTTACCCTCCCGCGCTAGCACCATTCACACGCGTGTGTCGTTCTGTGCATTTATCTGCAAAAATTCATACAGGCAGCATGTCTGCAAAATTGGCAAAACAAAAATATACTGACGAAAAAAAGAAACGCAAGTTCAGGTTTGGTAATATAATTGTCTAATCCGTAGACCAAATGCAGTAAAATTTGACACATAGATACCTCAGTGTTCTGTCTAAAGAGTCTTTGGTTAAAATTCGGTCAACCATGACAACATGCGACGCTGCATGCTTTCAACAGATTTCTCGACAAAGCGTGTATCCGGGGCACTCCCACGTGCTAGGGGCTTGAAAACCATACCAAATCGAAGTTTTGAACAGTACACATCGATTGCACAACATTTCATTTCAACTCGATTGAAAAGCAAAATGACGCGAATGTCCGAAGTTGATAGGGGTAGGGCTATTGCTCTAATTATACAGGGCCAATCGCAACGTCTCGTCGCCCAGTAATTTGGGGTCTATGAGACAACTATAGCTCGTTTAGTTGGGCGTCTCAGAGCCACAGGAAGATTAGCTGACCATCCCAGGGGGCGGCCGTCCGCGCGTTACGTCGCCACATCAAGGTTGGGGCATACGTCTCTCACACCTCCATAACCGATTTCAGTCACCGAGTCAGGTTGTAGGCACTCACGGCCGCCAAATGTGTCAAGAACAGTTAGGAATCGGTTGCAGGAGTTCAATTTAAGGCCACGGCGTCCCTACGTTGGTACGCAACTTACACCCAGGCGACGTCAACTTCGATTGCAATGGCCACGGGCACATGCACCAAATCGGTTTCAATTGGCCCACTGGAGACGTGTGTTATTCACTGACGAGTCCCGGTTCACGCTTTACAGGACAGATGGACGACAACGTTGCTAACCTAACACGTGCGTTGAGGAAAACGACAGATTCGGGGGAGGGTCTGTTATGGTTTGAGGGGTTCTAATGGCGCGAAAACACCTCGTGGTCATCCAGGGCAATCTTACAGCCATAAGGTATCGGGATCAGGTCCTCATGCCCCATGTCCTTCCATTTATCCATGCGCGTAAGCTTATATATGTTGCAGCAGAATAATGCGATGCCGCACGTTGCTAGGGTTTGACATGGCTTCCTCAACAAAAACCCAGTTCTCGATTGGCCATCCTACAGTCCAGATTTGTCCCCGATCGAGCATTTGAGGGACCAGCTGGACCGGAGGGTCAGGAAACGCGTCAACGTCCCAAAAAAACGTCGCTCAGCTACGTAGGCCCTTCTTCAGGAGTGGAATAACATCCCACAAAGGACCATAAGCAACTTGATGGGGTCAATGGTAAGGAGAGTTAGAGCAGTGACTGAATCCCGGGGTGGGCACGCCCGCTATTGATTTTGACCAGGAAATGGCGTAGGGTACCCACGTTTGAACGTTATCCATGCCCATGCAAACGCCGTTTGTGTTTAGACAACAAAACTCGTCAAGATTTAATCAGTAATGAAGAAATAACATCAAAATCCAAACAATGAAATAATCATCCATAACACATTTGAAATATTCACCACAGAAAAGAAAATGCGTTTCTTTTTTCCGCTAATGAAAAATAGAACATACAGGTTTGAATACCATGACGATTTGTATCCACATCGTAAGTAATTGATATAGTCAATGTATTCTGATACGCCAATGGACATCAAGTTACTCATATTGAAAATCGGTTGATAACGAATGTTGAATAAGCAACTGGGAATAAGTAACGGTTATCACGTCCCCGTTACACTCCGCGTTCCTCGAAGAACGCACTTAACGCGTTGTAGATCACATTACAAATTTCAGGATTCTCATTTCTCATAATTTATTTATTTATTTATTTATTTATTTATTTATTTATTTATTTATTTATTTATTTATTTATTGTCTTTCGTTCCATATATACGTACATGACAAATAAACAAAACACATAGAGAAACAAACAAATAACAAAACAAAAAAATATTACTTAGGCCAAAAAAAAAATACCTGTGTTTCGGGTAACCCGACTAACCCTAAAAAATAGCCCTGACCCTAAACATTTTATTGGTTCTCATTTACTTATTTGCAACCCTAATCCATTTGTTGGCACGTTCGCGACTTCATAAACGCACGTGTTTTTCCGAAGGTCGAAGTTCCACTTTCTCTTCGACTTGAGCAATGATGGCGTCAAGCCTTATTTTAATTAAAGTTATACTAGAAACATGTTTTCACGGGGTGGGGGGGGGGGCGGGGGCACATAACACATTTAAGCCGGAGTGTGTTGGTGAACGAACTCAAGTTCCATGCAGTTCTGCCTCAACAGATAAGAATAATATGACAGCGTTCGATTATATGATGAATCAAACAGCCAATGCTTCAAATATAAGGAGAAAGACGCACATGTAAGAGGCCTTTTATTTTATAAATGTTCATGAAAATGTTTGTGTGCTTGCTTCGTGAACGTTGCGCAAGCCCTTGGAATTCGTGGTATTTACTGGAGAACCCCAAAGTTAAGCATATTTGCATATATTATTTGCCATCAATAGATACAAATTTTGGGTAATTATTTATATTAAATCTGTCAAGAATATTGACGCCAATGTTTGAATTCTCGCATTGTTGTTTTCTTTCCTTCGGTTTAATTTTTAATGTACTCCGACAAATATATTCCCCTTGGTCTGACAGTGGAAAAGACTGCAGGTCTGTTCGCTGTTTATTCTGACAGACACGTGGTATTTTTAATGCAGCACTGAATGAAAACCCCTTAATCATTGGCTGAATTCATCAACTGATATTAATATGCAAATTTCATCCAATCGATTTTAACGCTTCTTGAAAGGGGGGGGGGGGTACGCATATTAAATTTCCATTGGTCCTTCAGAGACAACACCCTTTGCATGCATTCGGCCGGTGTACAAGTTAACACGTGTCTGACATTTGAAGGCGTCAAAAAGAATGGGTTTTTTTCAACATAAAATTGTACTGGCGCAGGTTGAAGAGACAGTATTATAAACCCAATCAGCCTTTTTTATCGTCTTGTCAAAAAAAATAATAAAATAAAAAGAAATCCCTACCTACCGACCCTAATTTTTTTCACCATGTTACCCTAAACACAGGTATTTTTTTTTTCTTTTGGCCTTAAAACAAAATGACTAGAAAAAAAGCTACTTGCGCAGCCGTGAGTTTTGCATTTGCAATCACAAGCATCACCAAAACATCACCAGGTATACAAACACGCACAAAAACCACACCCCCACACACCCCCGCCCCACACACACACACACCTGCCCCCCCCCCCCCCCCCCACAAACACATACACACACACACACTCACACACACACACACGCACGCACGCACGCATGCGCGCTAAATAGTGACAACATAATGTTCATATTGCTAGAGAAAGTATCTGGAACTATAATGTTCATCAATTCGTCCTCGAATATAAGACGTCTTTTGCATATATGGGGCATTTCAACAGTGAGTGTAGGCTACTTCATTTTCAACCTCAGTGGGACATTCAGGGTAGAAACGTCGGATGGGCGGCCGCTTATGCCGTCCGGTTTCGATATTCAAACAATGGGCGCTTATTCGGAATCTGGTAAAGCTATCACACACATCCATATGTATATTGAGTTGGAGGTATTCCTCAAACTTGAATTCCTTCTTCACTTTGCTGAGGAAGGAGAATTTTGTGGTGGTAGACAATTTTTGTTGCCAACATGTTGTATATATCCCTTGTAGCTGCTTGTTGATAGCAGATATGAGGTTCTTATTAGGCTTTTCCCTCTGGAAAAGACTATTGTTTTTCTACGGATTATTATTTTTTTTTTCTTTTTTTTTTTTTTTTTTAGGTTTTTCCCTCTGGAAAAGACTATTGTTTTTCTACGGATTATTATTTTTTTTTTTTTTTAGGCTTTTCCCTCTGAAAAAGACTATTGTTTTTCTACGGATTATTATTTTTTTTTTTTTTTTTTTTTTTTCCACACATTTTTGTCTGTACGATTCAGAAGCCATTTTCGAACCGATTTTCACACAATTTGGCACACGCATAGAGTGGCAAAAAATCTAAAAACGTACCGAAGCGGAATTTTCGATTTAACCCTTATTTCGCCAGAATTGGCAAAAAACTGCCAAAATTGGGGTTTATCGGCACTTTCTCGAAACACATCTTTAGGAATTTTTTTAAATATTCATAATTACTAGACCTGCCTATGACACAACCTTTGATACACATGACATATTAGGCGATGCATATGGTAACCCTCCACAGGCTGCCAAACATCGAAATTTTGATGAAATGGGCCAGTTTCAGACCCCCACAGCACCCAAACGATACCCGAGAGGTAAACATAACTTCCTTTATTGGAAGTGGAATTCACCGAGGATCATTTTTGTAAGTAATAAGGGTGTTCAGAAAACCAAAGTGTTAACCCGTTTTGGGCTGGTTAAACAGCAATACCCCAAAAAAGCTCAAAACTTCATGTTTTCCGTGGATTTCTCCAAATGAGTCTTGTAGATGTTCAAGAAAAATTGGTCACTCTCAGGTCTTGGTGTGACAGTACAAGTTGCATGGATAAAATATTCCGGTCAGCATTAGTTAACCCTCCCCGAGCTGCTAAACATAAAAATTGTGATAAAATGGGCTGTTTTTAGACACCAACAGCACCCAAACAATATACCACAGAGAAAGGGGCCTTCATTCATTGGACGCAAAATTGATCGGAAAATATTTTTGAAAGTGGTAAGGGTATTCAAAATTTGACGTCTTAACCCATTTTGGGCTGGTTAAAGAGAGATACCCATTAAAATCTTAAAATACCTGTTTTCTGTGGATTTCTCTAACAACATCTTGTAGGTTTTCAAGAAAAATCGGCTATTTGCAGGTCTTGGTGTGACATTACAAGTCGCATGAACAAAATATTCCGGTCGGCATTAGTTAACCCTCCCCAGGCTGCTGAAGGTCAAAATTGCGATAAAATGGGCTGTTTTTGCACACCAACAGCACCCAAAGGGTACACCACAAAGAAAAGTGCCTCCTTTTATCGAGCTCACAATTTAGTCGGAAACATTTTTGTAAGTAGTAAGGTATTCAAAAGTCGACGTCTTAACCCATTTTGGGCAGGCTAAAGAGAGATATCCCTTGAAAGCTTTAAATTTCCATTTTTTGTGAATTTCCCTAACGGTAACTTGTAGGGTTTCAAGACAAATTGACTATTCGTAGGTCTTTATGTGACATTACAAGTTGCATGGACAAAATACTCCGGTGAGCGTTTTTTAACCATCTACAAGCTGCCAAGCATCGTAATGTTGTTAACATGGGACTGTTTTCAGACACGCACAGCACCTAATGTATACATGAGAGATAAACATAATCTCCTTTGTTTGAAGTGGAATTCACAGAGGACCATTTTTGTAAGTAATAAAGGTATTCAAAAAGCCAAGCGTTAACCCCTGTTGGGGAGGTTAACAGGGATACCCATCAAAAGCTTGAAAAATCGTTTTCCCTGGATTTCTACAAACATTTTGTGGGGTTTTCAAGAGAAAATGGCCGTTGATAGGTCTTGGTGTCATATGACCAGTTGCATGGATCAATTATTCTGGTAGGCATTTGTCAACCCTTCATGGGCTGCTAAATGTAAAAAAAATTGAGGAAATAGTCTGTTTTTGGACACCAACAACAGCAAATGGAAATGCCCCAGAGAAACGTAACTTCTTTTACCGGACACAAAACTGATAGGGAAACATTGATATTGATATTAACCCATTCTAACATTAATGATGGGTTTTACCTAAACATTTTTTTATCAAACCCAAACCGAGTGATTTGAGACTACTATACTCACCTTTCTCATAACATCAATGAAGGAACTTTAGTGAGACAGTTAAAAACAATTCATCAGACACTGTGGGGGTCAAGAAAAATCATGGAATCTAATCGGGAAAAGCCATGATTCTCCAGAATCATAATGTCTAGTTTTTGGGGTTTTTTTTTCTTTTTTTTTTTTTTTTCCCACACATTTTTGTCTGTACGATTCAGAAGCCATTTTCGAACCGATTTTCACACAATTTGGCACACGCATAGAGGGGCAAAAAATCTAAAAATGTACCGAAGCGGAATTTCGATTTAACCCTTATTTCGCCAGAATTGGCAAAAAACTGCCAAAATTGGGGTTTATTGGCACTTTCTCGAAACACGTCTTATAGATTTTTTTTAAACATTCATCATTGCTAGACCTGCCCATGACACGACCTTTGATACATTCGACATATTAGGCGATGCATACGGTAACCCTCCACAGGCTGCCAAACATCGAAATTTTGATGAAATGGGCCGGTTTCAGACCCCCACAGCACCCAAACGATACCAGAGAGGTAAACATAACTTCTTTTATTGGAAGTGGAATTCACCGAGGATCATTTTTGTAAGTAATAACGGTGTTCAAAAAACCAAGCGTTAACCCGTTTTGGGCTGGTTAAACAGCAATACCCCCATAAAGCTAAAAAATTCATGTTTTTCGTGGATTTCTCTAAACGAGTCTTGTAGATTTTCAAGAAAAATTTGTCACTCCCAGGCCTTGGGGTGACAATAGAAGGTGCATGGACAAAATACTGCGGTGAGCATTTGTTAACCCTCCACGGGCTGCTAAATGTCAAAATTGTGATAAAAAGGGCTGTTTTGGGGCGCCAACAGCACCCAATGGGTACGCCACAAAGAAAAGTGCCTTCCTTTATCGAGCGCACAATCTATACGCAAACATTTTTGTAAGTAGTAAGTGTATTCAAAAGTCGAAGTCTTAACTCATTTTGGACAGGCTAAAGAGAGAGACCCCTTAAAATCTTAAAATTCCCATTTTCTGTGGATTTCTCTAAAAACATACTGTAGGTTTTCAAGAAAAATTGACTACTCGCAGGTCTTTGTGTGATATTACAAGTTTCATGGACAAAATATTCCGGTGAGCGTTTATTAACCCTCTAGAGGCTGCCAAGCATCGTAATTTTGTTGAAATGGGCTGTTTTCTTTTGTTGAAATGAGCTGTTTTCGGACACGCATAGCACCCAATGTGTACCTGAGAAATAAACATAATCTCCTTTGTTGGAAGTGGAATTCATCGAGGGCCATTTTTGTAAGTAATAAGAGTATTCAAAAACCAAGCGTTAACCCCTTTTGTGGTTGTCAATAGTGATACCCATCAAAAGCTTAAAAATTTATGTTTTCCCTGGATTTCTTTACAAACATCTGGTAGAGTTTTCAAGAGAAAATGGCCACTGATAGGTCTTGGTGTCACATTACCAATTGATAGGATAAATTATTTCGGGAAGCATTTATTAACCCTCCATGGGCTGCTAAATGTGAAAATTTTGAAAAAATAGTCTGTTTTTGGACACCAACAACATCAAATGGGAATGCAACAGAGATGCATAACTTCTTTTACCGGACGCAAAACTGACAGGGAAACATTTCTGTAAGTAGTAAATGTATTCAAAAATCGAGGTCTTAACCCATTTTTGACTGGTTAAGGAGATAAACCCCTTAAAAGCTTAAAATTCCAGTTTTCTGTGGATTTCTCAAAAAAAAATTTCAAGAGCAATTGACCATTCGCAGATCTTCGAGTGACATTACAAGTTGCATGAACAAAATGTTTCGGTAAGCATTTGTTAACCCTCCAGAGGCTGCCAAGCATAGATATTTGGAGAAAATGGGCTGTTCTTGGGCAACCATAACACTAAATGTGTACCTACGAGATAAACATAACCTCCTTCATTGGAAGTGGAATTCGCCGTCGATCATTTCTGTAAGTAATGAAGATATTCACAAAACCATGCATTAACCCTTTAGAGCTGGTTACAGAGAGATACCCCTCAAAAGGTTAAAAATTCGTGTTATCTGAGGATTTCTTTAAAAACATCCCGTAGATTTTCAAGAAAAAATGGCCATTCTCAGATCTTAGTGTGACATTACAGATTGCATGTACAAAATATTCCTGGAAGCATTTGTTAACCCTATGCAGGTTCTCAAACATCAAAATGTTGATAAAATGGGCTGTGTTTGCATACCCACAGTACCTGAATTTGAGACGAGAGATCAAAATAAGTGGAAGTAGAATTCACTGAGAATTATTTTTGGAAGTAATAAGAGTATTCAAAAAACAACACTTAACCCGTTTTGGGCTGGATAAACAATGATACCCATCAATAGCTTAAAATTCATGTTCTCCCGGGATTTCTCTGAAAACATCTTGTAGATTTTAAAGAAAAAATGGCCATTCGCAGTTCTTCGTGTGACATTACAAGTTGCATGAATGAATATTCCTGTTAGCACTTGTTAACCCTCTACAAGCTGCCAGACACAATATTTTGGATGCATTTAAGATAAAATGGACCATTTTCAAATAGCCACAGCTCTACGTGGGTATGTGGCAAACAAACATAACTCCTTCTTCGGTCATTAACTTGTTGGACGACGATATTGACATTAATCCACTCCACCGTTAATGATGGTTTTTACCTAAACAATTTTTTTATCAAACTGAGTCGTTTGAGACTACTATACTTACCTTCCTCATAACATCAATGAAGGAACTTCAGTGAGACAGTTAAAAACAATTCATCAGTCACTGTGGGGTCATGAAAAATCATGGAATCTCATCGGGAAAAGCCATTGATTCTCCAGAATCATAAAGTCTAGTTTTTTTGGTTTTTTTTTTTTTTTTTTTTTTTTTTTCACACATTTTGTCCGTACGATTCAGAACCCATTTTCGAACCGATTTTCACGAAATTTTGCACACGCATAGAGGGGCACAAAATCTAAAAATGTACCGAAGCGGAATTTTCGATTTAACCCTTATTTCGTCAGAATTGGCAAAAAACTGTCAAAATTGGGGTTTATCGGCACTTTCTCGAAATACGTCTTGTAGATTTTTTTTAAACCTTCATCATTGATAGACCTGTCTTTGCGACGACCTTTGATACACACGACATATCAGGCGATGCATATGGTAACTCTCCACAGGCTGCCAAACATCGAAATTTTGATGAAATGGGCCGGTTTCAGGCCCCCGCAGCACCCAAACGATACACGAGAGATAAACATAACTTCCTTTATTGGAAGTGGAATTCACCGGAGATCATTTTTGTAAGTAATAAGGGTGTTCAAAAAACCAAGCGTTAACCCGTTTTGGGCTGGTTAAAAAGCAACACCTCCATAAAGCTAAAAAGTTCATGTTTTCCGTGGATTTCTCTAAACAAGTCTTGTAGATTTTCAAGAAAATTTGTCACTCCTAGGCCTTTGTGTGTCAATAGAAGTTGCATGGACAAAATACGGCGGTCAGCATTTGTTAACCCTCCACGGGCTGCTAAAAGTCCAACTTGTGATAAAATGGGCTGTTTTTGGACGCTAACAGCACCCAATGGGTACGCTACAAAGAAAAGTGCCTTCTTTTATCGAGTGCACAATCTATACGCAAACATTTTTGTAAGTAGTAAGGGTATTCAAAAGTCGAAGTCTTAACCCATTTTGGACAGGCTAAAGAGAGAGACCCCTTAAAATCTTAAAATTCCCATTTTCTGTGGATTTCTCTAAAAACATCCTGTAGGTTTTCAAGAAAAATTGACTACACGCAGGTCTTTGTGTGACATTACAAGTTGCATGGACAAAATATTCCGGTGAGCGTTTATTAACCCTTTAGAGGCTGCCAAGCATCGTAATTTTGTTGAAATGGGCTGTTTTCGGACACACACAGCACCCAATGTGTACCTCAGAAATAAACATAATCTCCTTTGTTGGAGGTGGAATTCACCGAGGACCATTTTTGTAAGTAATAAGGGTATTCAAAAAACCCAGCGTTAACCCCTTTTGTGGTTGTCGATAGTGATACCCAACAAAAGCTTAAAAATTTATGTTTTCCTAGGATTTCTTTACAAACACCTGGTAGGGTTTCCAAGAGAAAATGGCCACTGATAGGTCTTGGTGTCACATTACCAGTTGATTGCATAAAGTATTCCTCTAAGCATTTGTTAACCCCCCATGGGCTGCTAAATGTCAAAATTTGGTAAAAAATAGTCTGTTTTTGGACACCAACAACATCAAATGGGAATACAACTGAGCAGCATAACGTCTTTTACCGGACACAAAACTGACAGGGAAACATTTTTGTAAGTAGTAAGAGTATTCCAAAATCGAGATCTTAACCCATTTTTGGCTAGTTAAGGAGATATACCCCTTAAAAGCTTAAAATTCCAGTTTTCTGTGGATTTCTCAAAAAAAAATTTCAAGAAAAATTGACCATTCGCAGGTCTTGGAGTGACAGTTCAAGTTGCATGGACAAAATATTTTGGTAAGCATTTGTTAACCCCCCAGAGGCTGCCAAGCATAGACATTGGGAGAAAATGGGCTGTTCTTGGGCAACCATAACACCAAATGTGTACCTGCGAGATAAACATAACCTCCTTCATTGGAAGTGGAATTCACCGATGATCAGTTTTGTATGTAATGAAGGTATTCACAAAACCAAGCATTAACCCGTTTAGGGCTGGTTACAGAGCAATACCCTTCAAAAGGTTAAAAATTCATGTTATCCGAGGATTTCTCTAAAAACATCTCGTAGATTTTCAAGAAAAAATGACCATTCTCAGATCTTAGTGTGACATTACAAATTGCATGTACAAAATATTCCTGGAAACATTTGTTAACCCTATGCAGGTTCTCAAACATCAAAATGTTGATAAAATGGGCTGTGTTTGCGTACCCACAGCACCCGAAGTTGAGAGGAGAGATCAAAATAAGTGGAAAAAGAAATCAATGAGAATTATTTTTGGAAGTAATAAGAGTATTCAAAAATGAACACTTAACCCGTTTTTGGGCTGGATGAAGAATCATACCCATCAAAAGCTTAAAATTCATGTTCTCCCTGGATTTCTCTGAAAACATCTTGTAGATTTTAAAGAAAAAATGGCCATTCACAGTTCTTGGTGTGACATTACAAGTTGCATGAATAAATATTCCTGTTAGCTCTTGTTAACCCTCTACAAAATGCCAGACATCAATATTTTGGATACATTTGAGATAAAATGGACCATTTTCAAATAGTCACAGCACTCTGTGGGTATGTGTCAAACAAACATAACTCCTTTTGTCGGTCATTAACTGGTTGGACGACAAAAACTGACATTAACCCACTCCACCGTTAATTATGGTTTTTACCTAAACAAGTTTTTAATGAAACCGAGTCGTGTGAGACTACTATACTCACCTTTCTCATAACATCAATGAAGGAACTTCAGTGAGACAGTTAAAAACAATTCATCAGACACTGTGGGGCATGAAAAATCGTGGAATCTCATCGGGAAAAGCCATGATTCTCCAGAATCATAAAGTCTAGTTTTTTTGTGTTTTTTTTTTTTTCCACACATTTTGTCCGTACGATTCAGAAGCCATTTTCGAACCGATTTTCACGAAATTTTGCACACGCATAGAGGGGCACAAGATCTAAAAATGTACCTAAGCGGATTTTTCGATTTAACCCTTATTTCGTCAGAATTGGCAAAAAACTGCCAAAATTGGGGTTTATTGGCACTTTTCCGAAACACGTCTTGAGGATTTTTTTTTTACATTCATCATTGCTAGACCTGTCTGTGACACGCCCTTTGATCCACACGACATATCAGGCGATGCATATGGTAACCCTCCAGAGGCTGCCAAACATCGAAATTTTGATGAAATAGGCCAGTTTCAGGCCAACACTGCACCCAAACAATACACGAGAGATAAACATAACTTCCTTTATTGGGAGTGGAATTCACAGAGGATCATTTTTGTCAGTAATAAGGGTGTTCAAAAAACCAAGCGTTAACCCGTTTTGGGCTGGTTAAACAGCAATACCCCCATAAAGCTCAAAAATTCGTATTTTCCGTGGATTTCTCTAAACGAGTCTTGCAGATTTTCAAGAAAAATTTGTCACTCCCAGGCCTTGGTGTGACAATAGAATTTGCATGGACAAAATGCTGTGGTGAGCATTTTTTAACCCTCCACGGGCTGCTAAAAGTCAAAATTGTGATAAAATGGGCTGTTTTTGAACGCCAACTGCACCCACTTGGTGTACCACCGAGAAAGGTTCCTTCTTTTACCGGACGCAAAATTGATGGGGAAACATTTTTGATAGTGGTAAGGGTATTCAAAAGTCGAAGCCTTAACCCATTTTGGGCTGGTTAAAGAGAGATACCCCTTAAAAGCTTAAAATTCCCATTTTCTGTAGATTTCTCTAAAAGCAACTTGTTGATTTCAGGAAAAATTGACTACTCGCAGGTCCTTGTGTGACATGACAAGTTGCATGGACAAAATATTCCGGTGAGCATTTATTAACCCTCTACAGGCTGCTAAGCATCGTAATTTTGTTGAAATAGGCTGTTTTCAGACGCGCACAACACCCAATGCATGCCAGAGAGATAAACATAATCTACTTTGTTGGAAGTGGAATTTACCGAGGACCAAATTTGTTAGTAATAAGGGTATTCAAAAAACCAAGCATTAACCCCTTTTGGGATGGTTAATAGCAATACCCATCAAAAGCTTAAAAAATCATGTTTTCCCTGAATTTCTTTAGAAACGTCTCGCAGGGTTTCAAGAGAAAATGGTCGTTGATAGGTCTTAGAGTCACATTACCAGTTGCACGGATAAAATATTCAGATAAGCATTTGTTAACCCTCCATGGGCTGCTAAATGTCAAAATTTCGAAAACAATAGTCTGTTTTTGGACACCAACAACATCAAATGGGAATGCTGCAGAGAAACATAACTTCTTTTACCGGACGCAAAACTGATAGGGAAAATTTTTAGTAAGTAGTAAGGGTATTCAAAAATTGAGGTCTTAACCCATTTTCGCCCGGTTAAGGAGATGTACCCCTTAAAAGCTTAAAATTCCCATTTTCGGTAGATTTCTAAAAAAAATCTGGTAAGTATTCAAGAGAAATTGACCATTTGCAGGTCTTGGAGTGACATTACAAGTTGCATGAACAAAAGATTCTGGTAAGCGTTTGTTAACCCTCCAGAGGCAGCAAATTTTGAGAAAATGGGCTGTACCTGGCCACCCATTACACCCAATGTGTACCTGCGAGATGAACATAACCACCTTCATTGGAAGTGGGATTCACCGAGGATCATTTTTGTTAGTATTGAAGGTGTTCATAAAACCAAGCATTAACCCGATTAGAGCTGGTTACGTTGTGATAACACTCAAAAGGTTACAAATTCATGTTATCCAAGGATTTCTCAAAAAACATCACGTAGATTTTCAAAAAAAATTGGCCATTCTCAGATCTTAGTGTGAATTACAAGTTGCATGTACAAAATATTCCAGTAAGCATTTGTTAACCCTATGCTGGTTCTCAAACATCAAAATGTTGAAAGTTTTCATACCTGCAGCACCCAAAGTTAAGAGGAGAAATCAACATAAGTGGAAGTAGAATTCACTGAGAATTATTTTTATAAGTAACAAGCGTATTAAAAAAACAACCCTTAACCCGTTTTGGGATGGATAAACAATTATACCCATCAACAGCTTAAAATTCATTTTCTCCCTGGATTTCTCTGAAAACATCTTGTAGATTTTTAAGTAAAAATGGCCATTCACAGTTTTGGGTGTGAAATTACAAGTTGCATGAATAAATATTCCTGTTAGCACTTGTTAACCCTTAACAAACTACCAGACATCAATATTTTGGATACATTTGAGATAAAACGGACCATTTTCAAATAGATACAGCACTCAGTGGGTATGTGTCAAACAAACATAACTCCTTCGTTTGTCGGTCATTAACTTGTTGGACGACGATACTGATATTACCCCTCTCCACCGTTAATGATGGTTTTTACCTAAACAATTTTTTTATCAAACTGAGTCATTTGAGACTTCTATACTCACCTTTTTCATGACATCAATGAAGGAACTTCAATGAGACAGTCAAAAGCAATTCATCATACACTGTGGGGTCATGACAAATCATGGAATCTCATCGGGAAAAGCCATGATTCTCCAGAATCATAAAGTCTAGTTATCAAAAGTGGTTTTGTTAGTCCACACGTGGTTGAAATTAATATAATGTAGAAAATTTCTCACCTCTTCCTCCCACGAGGAGATGCCATAAATACTTGACTCTTGGTGACATTTTGATACGATCGCTTTCGGATCATGAGATAGGAGACGAAGCCAGTATTTTACTATTTGTTTGAGTGTCAACAAATCTAAAGGGAATACACCCAGTTCTCCGCGAACTACCAGGGTGCTAGCGTGTGGGTTCAGCCCCCCCCCCCCAAATTTGTTTATAAAATTTCGATTCCACAACACAATATTTCTGTTTATCGAAACGTTCACAAAGAGGTGGATGTTCATTTATACGTGCGAGTTTAAAGGCTTCCACTCCCCATACTTCACCGCCGTACATCAGGATAGGATGAATAAGGGTGCCAAAGACTTTAACTGTTGTTTTAACATTTATATTAGATATGGGTATTTTTTATTTCATCAAGAAAATAGTCTTCAAACTTTTTTTCGACAGCTCGCCAAAATCAATGTTTCCCGATGCTTTAAAATGCACCCCAAGATATTTATATTCTTTTGTGGAGTTTATAATTGACCCATTGTAGTAAAAAGTGCTTTTGATCTCCCTGCCTGATTATTTAAAGATCAGTATTTTAGTTTTTTTCCATATTGACATCTAGGGCCCATTCAGAAAGGTATTTATACAATCTGTCTAACGAGTGCTGAAAGCCCTCTTTTGTGCTTGACATTATGACCATATCATCGGTATGCATTAAACAATTTACAACAGAATCCAGAATCTGTATAGGGTCACATGTGGAATCGAAAATCAAAGGGAGGTCGTTTATATAAAGGTTACACAACCTGGGGCTAAGAACACAGCCTTGCTTTAGAAAGGCAAGGAATTTCTCATTACTGTTCAACTTTACAAATGTGCTTTTATTTGTAACGTTCACCAGAACCACCAGTCCAAATTCAAGCGTTCAGTGAATTAGAATCGCATATATTACCCAAAAAGCACGCACACCACATAGCGCAGTTAAAATGTCGAAAGTCTGTCTAATTTACAATTAAAAACAGTGAACAACGAGTAATGCGGAACATATCTTTACTTGTTGCCACACAAGGAAGATATGTATCGGCGATTTCATAGACGGGTTCGTGATTAGGACCTAGGCGGCCACTTGCCAAATAATAAATCGATCTGTAAGACGTACGCATATCTCAATCAATTTTATAATTCCCATTCAACAATTAGGATCTGTGTGACGCTAAAGTTTACGTTCCCATGACGCGATACACATTGGTACGGCACTTAACGTAACGGAATAACAATTAGTCAAAAATGAAAGCCGCTTAGAAGGAAGTAAACTTCCGAGCATGACGGCAATTTGACGAAGTTATATATATATATATATATATATCTATATATATATATATATATATATATATATGCTTTGTCACTGTTCCGGGGTCAGATTTTTTTTTTATTTTGCGGTATAATTATACATGCATAACAGATTTGATTGCATGGTTATTATAACAATACATAATTCACATGTATATTCCGCAAGGAGATGACATAGCCAGATTGGCTGTCTACCTGTCACCTCCTTGTAATAAATATGTTATGTACTCGACACTGCAAATCGACTTGGAATTGAATATTATTAATTGTGCAGCCTCACCTTCGACATCCATCACGATTTAGTACTATTTTAAAATCTGTTTTACACTCCCGTTGGCTCGCTGTGAAAGGAAACGGGGCGAGATACTCAGGGGTACTTCGAACTAGGAGAAAGAGATGTATGGCGATCGACCTGGTAAAAGAGGCAATAATTGGGGCAAGGTCTATATAGACCTGGGAATGATGATGGTGGCGTTGGTGCAAGAAGTATCTACGCATAATAGTTGGGGCAATAAGGATTGTTACATTGGACATTAGCAATATATGATGACAGCAATTTGAATTTGAGTTTTCTGTTGAATTCATTGCGGTTAATGAGGTTAAGAAATTCGTCACCCAGGTTATTCCATAACTTCGGGTACGCAAATACGGGTAGCTTATCCAATGATCTTGTCCGCGTTTTGCTTACCTGTATTTGGCCCGTTTGCCTAGTGTTCATATATGATGGGTTGTGTAAGATACTGAAGTAATTAGTCATGGACTGGGGAAGTATATCTTGTTTCCAGTCGAACATGAAAAGGCATGCCTGTAATATGAACATATCATTCACCTTAAGAATTTTATCTTTTAAGAACAGAGGCTCTGTATGCGAATTAAATTTTTTATTGTTTATAATTCGGAGTGAACGTTTTTGTAACGTGAAAAGTTTCCTTACTGCTCTTGAAGTGCCCCATATATGAATACCATATACCAGATGACAGTGAACTAATGTGTAATATAGCGTTTTTAGAGCTTCGTGTGGTAAAATCTTTTTCACTTTATTCAGTGAGTAATTTGCCCATCTTATTTTAGAGATGATTTTGGATATGTGGGCTTGGTAAGATAAATTTTCATCAATGTTTATTCCCAAAAATTTCAAAGTTTGTTCTTCCTCATGGGTACCCACTCTATCTATTTTCTTATTGTTTATCAAAATCTCAGGCATTTCGGTATTCCTGTTATTGGGTGTTGGATTGATCAGCATATACTTAGTTTTATTCGCATTTAAAACTAACTGGTTGGCCGAGCGCCACTCAAATACTTTGTTGAGCTCATAATGGCATGTGCCGCTAGAAGCTCGACGTTAGAGGACGATTCGAACGTAGAGGTATCATCTGCAAATGAAAGAAGGTTTAATGGTGTTGCGATGTTGATATCGTTAATATATAACAAGAATAGCATCGGACCAAGTATTGATCCTTGTGGAACGCCACACGTTATTTCGGCTGAATCAGATTTTTTGTCCCCGCATTGGACGTATTGGTACCTGTTAGATAGATAGCTCCTAAACCAATTGCTACTTATTCCCCTAAATCCATATTTTTCCAGTTTACTCAACAAAATATTGTGATTTATAGTGTCAAAGGCCTTAGAAAGAATTTTAAAAAAATACTGCTAAGGTATTGCCTTTGGTGTCTTTGTTGTTTTCTGAACCTATATGCTTAAGAAATTGCATCACGGGATGTATAGTTGAGTGAGACTTTCTGAATCCGTATTGATGATGGTAAAGAATGTTGAATGAGTCTGGGTATTTAGTTATTCTATTTGACATTAGTTTTTCTAGTACTTTGGAGAAGGCTGGTAAGATACTGATGGGCCTGTAATTATTGAACTTATGTTCGTCGCCTGCTTTGAAAATTGGAATTACTTTACCTATCTTCATTTTATCGGGAACTATGCCCTGAGTAAACGAGTTGTTAATTATGTGGGTCAGAGGTTCTGCAATCTTAGCAACTGTATGTTTAAGTAGGCATGTTGTCATACCTTCACAATCCTCACTATTTTTAGATTTCATTAACATGGTAACATTTATTATTTCTATCGGTGTTGTGGGTGTTATAAAATTGTTATGTGGAGAATTGTTATCCATGTAATCTAGAAAATGTTTTGTGGGCTTGGTTATTTTCTCACTCGTAATTTTCCCTATATTTGAGAAGTAATTGTTGAATTCTTGGGCGATCTCATTGGGATTATTTATTTCCTTATTTTCCTCTTTCACAAAGAAGGATGGTAAAGAAGAAACGCATTTGGTTCTGTTTATTGTTTCATTTAAAATTTGCCATGTTTTACGTAAATTGTTCTTGTTTTCCGTGAGTATTTCTTTGTAGTGCATTGCCTTTCTTTGTTTTTTTCATTTTGTTGAATATTCGGCAGTAATTTTTGTAGTTATTAATATTCTGTTCTGTTGGCGCTTTTAGTTTTTTATTGTAAAATTTCAATTTATTACGTGATGAAATTAGGAGTCCTTTGGACATCCACAGATTTTGTTTTATGAATTTTTTACCTAATAGCGTGTGTCTCAGTGGAAATGCTTTTTCGAAAGCTGATGAAAATTTGTTAGAAAATATATCATATGCTAAATTAGGGCAATTAGACTCATATACTGATGAAAAGTCAGTCTGGGTTAAAAATATTTTAAAGTTTGCTATATTGTATCTTAATCTATTCTGCGCCTCAGTGTACTCGTTGGTGTATCTGAAGGTTTTTGGTGAGTCTGTGTATAAAAGGTGGCAAAGTGATCCGACAAATCCGTAATAATAATGCCAGAGAGAGATGTACATGTGTTATTTGAAAAAATATGATTAATTAAAGTAGCCGAATGACTAGTTACTCGCGTTGGTTTTGTGATGTGCGGCAGAAAGCCCTGGCTCATCATAGTATCAACATAATTGGTGGTATTACCGTGAGTGCCAGCTTTCAGGAGGTCAATATTAAAATCACCCATAATATAAGCTTTTTTATTCTCATTATTTAGTTTATCTACTAACTCATCTAATTTGGATAGAAAGAGATCTATATCTGCTTTCGGTTGAGTATTGGGCCTATATATTACCTCCACTGTTTTAAAACATTTATTAAATTGGATTTCAATAAAAAGGGATTCAAAAACGTGTGGGATGAAGACGGGAAAGGTCATGTCGTATTTTGAAGGCTATGTCCTCTTTGATATAAATACCGACACCACCGCGCCCGTCGTCTCCATCAGGCCTTGTGTTTTTAATTAAACTGTGGTAACCGTTTAGCCGGTATGACATATTTGGCGGAATTTGAAAGATTTCGGTAAGACCTATGATGTCAAACTGGTTTTGAGAATCTTGTATTTCACAGAGCAGCTCTTTAAGGGGACCCCAATGAGCATTGAGACTCTGACAGTCGAGATGAAATAGCGAAAATCCCCCCTGTTTAATATTGAAATTTGACCGAATTTCGTTTGGTGAATAGTATTGACAATCATTTTGAAGTCGTTCTATAGGGTCTTCATCTGTGTTTGGATCACATTGTCTCTGATTACAAATATATCTAAAGTCATATTCATTCTTACTCTGGATCTCCTCCAGTGTTGTGTTACCCGCCATCGGTCAACATGTGGCCGCCCAGGAGTGCTTGTGGAAAGTTATGTGGAAAGTTATGTGACTTATATGCCAGGTTAACTGTGATTACCTGTAACTGATGGGGGTCAAGGGTAATGCTGCAAAAACATTCAACTCGATTAAAAAAGGCCAGTTGCAGTGTCGAGAGGCTGGGGACGGCGGAACAAACAAAACATAAAAAACAGGCAAAAACATATGTACAATCATCACTAGTTTCTACCATAAGATCGCTGCTTGTGCCCTCCACATCTATAATAAGCCACTGTTAGTTCTATTGGTTTCTGCCACTGCTACCCTGTGCCACTGTCCATTCTTGCTTACAGTACTAACATTCCCACGACTGACTAAAAACGCCGAATGTAATGGTGACCTTTATGTCTTTTCCAGAACATTGAGCGGAAGTGACTATATTTAATGTGTATGATTGACCAATAAATATTTCCAACCTTCGGCTTTACCATGAGCATAGGTACAGGAAGAGCGATTATATGCGCCTCGTCCAGCATCTTCATTGATTTTGAGGCATAGCTAATTTTTCCAGTCGGAACATTTTCGTCAGGACTGGAGTCTAAGACATCAAATCTCTCTTGCTAGTAATCATATACTTTCTTAACCCTTTACGTAACGCAGTATTTAAAAAAAAAAAATTAAATTTCACATTTTTCGAAAACAAATTTCACAATTTTTCAATAAAACCATACCAGCTCAACGAGAAACTTCCGAGATATTTTAGGTTGTGGTAGGATTATTCTGGTTAATTTTCTGGCCTTTTTACCCGCTGTTAGGTAAAGGGTTAAAGACTGGATTTAATACTTGGCTTGTGCTACACGCATTGTCGGTCATGCAAATGGATGCCCGTAGTTCCCGATTCGGGGTATTGAGGGCCCAGCATGATCAATTTGGAGTACATATACTACTACATGTAATTTTTATTTATTCACTAACAAATTTCCAAGAAGTCTGGAGGGCTTTTGAACAATCAACCACCATTCAAAGGACTAATATTACCAACTACAGTACAGTCGCCGTGGATTGGTCGTGATGTTTACTCATGCGTTTACCAGGTAACAAAAATCAACATCAGCAAAATTTTAATTAATGAAGCACCGGGTTGAACTTTTTGATCATTATTCCTATAATTAGTGTTTGGAATCTAATATTATTGCGTCCGTGGAAATATTGCTCACCCGTGGAAAGTGACCAGTCCACGGCGACTGCACTGTATATCCCATGGCATGCCTTCGATGAAGTATTTGGAATATTAATTAGTTGCCCGGATTGTGCTGTCTTGTCTACTTCCATTCCAAGACATCCCCATACCGGTAGATTACCCATTTTCATTTTCAATGTAACTTTGTCTGGTATGCTCGTCCTGGCTGGCACCATCGGGTTCCGTCTGATCCTTGCATTTGATACACAACCAGTCTGCTCCGTACTTTGGCACCTTACGGTATTAAATTCAGAGGATGGGCCGAACCTGAAGGGGCCAGCCCAATAGATTCCTCCTACCACTCACACGATTTGCAAATGCAATTGTTGATCTATTTAAAAAAAAAAACAATAATGGCACTTCATGATGTTGCATCACAATTTTGTTTTATTTTTTCCCTTTTCAATCTAGATATTCCTTCATTTTCTTTCTGTACTTTCCTCTACATACCTGTTCCTATCTACCTACCTCTTACCCTCACCTAGGGGAAGGCAGGAAGACAGCCAATCTGGCTATGCCTCTCCCTGCTGGTATACTTAGTTGGGATATACGTCGGGTAATGAGTCGATAATGTAGTGCCTCAACTAAAACCGGGCAACGCAAAATGACACGTGTCGCTGTTTTACACAACTAATTCCTGCCGGAATTTTTATGATTTAGCGCTCACAAGAGAAAATGCAGTTCACGCCCGCCAGATTTATGGATGCAGGTTGAAAATCCTGATTAGTCTATACCCATCTGTAATATCATAGGGCTGCAATTTAATACAAGAACATTTGATGGTACATGCGAACAAAAACTGGTTTTTATGTGTGAGAGTTTGACATATTATATTCGTTGTAATGGGAAATTGTACACGTGTCTTTTTCATTAGATGGTATTTTCAGAATATTTAGGAGATAATCTTAGGGATGGTGTGTTCTTTTTTGCAAAGGAGTGTTTTGTTGGATCAGCGCCATTCAGCAGAATGAGAGACACTCCCCCAATAACTCATGAAGACAGTTCAAGACACTACTAGAGCTGAAACGGTTAAACGATTAATCGATTAGCCAATGGTCAACGTCTTGATCGATCAAAAAGTAATTGATCGATTAACTGTTTCTTTTGAACTACTGTATTTTATGGGCTAACAAAGGAACAAACTTGCCCCCAAACAGGCAAACACTGTCACACTGACTCACATCAATTATATGAGACATAAAGTAAATGAGTAATGCATGTAAAACATAGTTACATGCTGACATACTTGTTCACTTGCATGATCATTATACTATATCAGTAGCTGGAAATGGTGATTTTTAATCCTTTACCCATTCCCGGTAGCAGACAATACTTTCAAAATAAATTCTGGAATTACTGAAAATTTTAAATTTTTGTCTCAAAAACATGGCTTATGACCCCTCATTGGAACGAGCTCAGCGAGCTCGTTCCAATGAGGGGTCATAAGCTATGTTTTTGAGACAAAAATTTAAAACATAATAAAATTTGAATTTAGATTTTCTGTATATAGCGCTGGCCCCTTCTCCCCGTTATGATGAATAGAGGGTTAATGCTGTAAACCACCAACGGTGCGGCAATTATTCAGCGACCTATTAGGGCAGGTGATTAATCGATTAATTAAGATTAATTCGTGTGATTAATCGATCAAGAAAACCCTTTAACCGTTTCAGCTTCAGACACTTAGTGGGTTGTATTTGTTGAATTGACCACTTCATCACCGGCCGAAAAGAATTTGTGTAGGACAAAGCATGGCTGGTTTGATGAATGTTTTATGTTGGGAGGATGTGTGTGTTTTGAGGAACAGGAGTAACGTTTCTAACGTTTCTCTTTGGAGTGTTCTGACCAGTGGCGTAGTCGGGGGGGGGGGGGGGGTTTGCTTTAGGGTCCCCCACCCCCAATTTCTAATCATGATCACGCTGAAAGCTCTATTCAACATGGAATTTCACGTGCCATTTTTGTCACGAGTACCGTGTATTTTTCACGCCAAGACATTATACTGTTCAAGTATTTATTTATTCGTGTTGAAGGTCACATACTTTTGCACAATGACTAATCATGACCGCAACATGGAGATAAAGTCAAGCACAGTCAATCGTTTATATCCATGTTGCCCATTTTAGAGGATTTTCACCCCAAGCATTGGTGACTGGGTCCTATTTTACAAGTAAAACGGAGCTTGTTTACCACAAAAACAATGCTTCACTTCCCGGGGTTCCCATGGGGCGGATGTGCTGTTCAAGAATCAAGCAATTATCGTGGTCGGCCCGGGTTGCGGTTCTTTCGCGGGATCGATTACAAAAGCAAACAAACAAACAAAATTTTCCTTCAGAAAATGTTCACCCAAATCTGACCACATCGGTAAATTTCTGTCTGATTCAATCTCGTAAACATATGGTCTTCAAAATATTCAGGCCCTATAGGAATTCATTCACGTGTACGTGGTACTTTCCTCGTTGGTAAAGCGCAATACTCGGAAAAAAACTCGTCGCTTGCCAGGAAAAAAATGAAATTGCCTGTGATAAATTAGCTCAATTTGAATTGGCCTCAGGTTGAATCTCCGAGGTTTCAAATTTTTTTAAAATTGGTGATCCGTACCCTCACCGTGTACATGTGTGACAAATGTGTCTTCCAGGCGTTTTTATGTTCCAAATACATCCGAAAGCAAATCAAGTTTACATCCTTCAATCAGTCATCTTCGCCCTCTCCCCCCCCCCCCCCCTCACACACACACACACACACACGAAATGAGGCATGCCACATGCCACATACAAATAGACCTACTTATGCGATGGGAGCGATGCTATCAAGTTATAAATATTATTTTTCCCTTCCAGATTCCAGAGTGTGTGACCATCGAATCTTTTTGCTTGAACATGCAGGGGCAATAATTAACTAAACAGAGGTCAATGTGATGTCCAAGTTGAAAGATGCAGTAGAATCGCTGTGTCGGTATTATAATAAATAACTTCATGTTGCAGTTTCTCCATTAGTCTCATGCTGATAACATCTGTGTTCTTTTTTCAACAACGATCAAATTACTGACATCGCACGTCAGGTGCGATCGAAGCATTTAAACGTGGCGCGGCCCAAGTATCCAAAGCACGAGGTATGCTGGACAATTGCGGATGGAAAGGAAAGGGGGTCGATTTTTAACTCTTTTGAGCAATTTGGGGTCAATGAAAAAACCCAATTGCATCTATTTTTAATTTTTTTAAGCAATGATAACCTATCTTATGCTTCAATACCTGTTTGGTTTTTTTTTTCTCCAGAGAACGTCGGGGTGTGACACGCTAAGAATATCAATAGTCCACCATGTAAGCAGGCAAAACTATCAACAGGACGGCAGAATAAATTTCAAGAAACCCTTTAGCTTTTACTTCATCACATTGCATGTAAAGCTCGCAACAACATACTAGATAAAACAGCCTTTGATGTGTTGCGATCATATGTTTGGGTCTACTGTGTTGTATTACTGCAAATACAAAATGAAAGGTTTTTATCAGTCAGCACTATTCATTAAACTTTTTACCAACCTCCCCTACCCATCTCCCCAAGCACGCGCACGCCTGCAAGGGTCTGGATCCGTGCATGTTAGTTACTTGCTCCGATAAAATTTTTTATAACTTATTCTTAATTCAAATGTCATTCAGCGACGTTCCAAGTCCTCAGAACCAAGTCTTCATCAGAGACGTGGCTAGAGGTTTCCGATTGGGATGGGGGGGGGGGGGTGTAGGGTAGTGAATTTCCAACTAGAGGGAGAGACCGGGAGGGGGAAACCCGCTCCTGGAGTCCCTCACCCTAGTTGGAAATTCACTACCGAGAAAACGTTTGAAAATGAAGCCATGAAAGGGGGCATAAAATTGCTTCTAGTAACTGAAATGCCAGCACATTTATGATAGAATTATTATTATTATTTGGTATTATTCTGGGAATTCAATATGTGCTAAACAAATGCTCAAGCTGAGAACTTTGAGCAGTTCACACTCTTCTAACATTAAATCAGATCCTTTGCAGGAATGATCAATTTTCGATGTTTCATCATTTTTGTAACTGGCAATGATGGAATTAACTCAGGATAACGATTTTATATGATGTGATTTTCTTGAAGTGCATTTCGAGGATTTTTTTATTACAATAAGTAAACGTACTATAAAAAGCTAATACCGACTGACACCATTCATACTTATGACGTTCGATATTGCGTACAATGTAGTTGTAAATAGTAACAGTTGCAATTTTTGCCGATTTGAAATCGAGTTGGAATTTTGGAAGTAAAGGAGACATCAGCATCACTAAAGCTCTAAAATCCAGATAGATGGAATTTCCAACTACTCATGACTTGCCCTCCGAATTTCCAACTACAGGAAATTTTGGCCACCCCTGTCGCCTCTTCCCTGGTCTTCATGTACAGCGCATTTTCTTACGCCGCTTCACGCCCTGCGAAGTCGCGGTACTTCACTTCGTGGAGGACGCAGCGAGGTTAGTAAAATACATTAACACCGAAGCGCCAGGGCCTGAAATATAGCTAAATAGCCTCTGAATTTAGCTGAGCTCCAAGATGCCCTTTGTCGGATGGATACACGCTGTGCGATTTGCTACCACGGGGCTAAATCAAATATGGATCCAGATTGCGAATGCAATTTGATAGACAGAAAACAAGTTGACGAATTGATTACTTCGAATTTTGCATGTGAAAGGAAAATAGTGATATGTATCTCCAGCATTGCCCCGAGTCAGATTACAATTTCCGTAAATACCCTCAACCATTCATTATCTTCGTGAAGCTGCCTCAAAGACGTGTCATCTGTGCCTATAGCACCAGATACATCTACATGTGGCTATTCACACAGTGTTTGTTCATAAACAGAAATGATTCTCTGTCTCTTGAGACACACGAAAAATTGAAATCGGCAACTAATGGTCAATAAAATGGTTTCATAGCTGTGATACCCATGCATTATTGCCTGAAAAGTTCTGGCGCTGAATCACACTTCAGCCTTCCGATTTCATAAAGTTGTAAGACATGCAGCGCCCTGCCGAGGTTTTAAGGTTCCGTCGCACTTATCACATATCACATTTGCACATTCAGAAGGAGTATTGTTAATTCTATCTTTCGTGCATACCTTACCCGGAGTATAACAGCCTTTGATGAAGGGGACAATCAGACGCTAATTTGACGAAAACCTAATTTTAATTATGTAAAAATATCCTTATGTTCCTTAGATTATTTGTAAGAAAACGCTCGTTCCGATTAAGTAGACAACTTAAAGGCGAGAATTTGTAGGCTTGTTCAAAAACGGCATGCAGCTGTTTTGATTCCGATTCCTGGACAGTACAGATTGCAATATAATGTTCGATTTTGATTTCAATTTGATTTCATGGAAGGACAAAGGTGACGCTTGTGTATACATGTTCTATTTATAGTCCTTGCACACGTGCAGTTTGATTATCATTATCACTGAACATATGGGCCGTGGGTTTTATTTCAGGGGAGCATACCTATGCTTTATATATAAAATACTACAAAGTTGCTGATCTAATGGGGAAAAGCAAAGGAAAAGTATTCAGTGTGATAGTAATAGAAATGACCCCGTTGCCTTTCTGAGTCACGGGAGCAGCGGGGGCAGTTTGTGTCCCTCGCAGAATTCGTTGTGCAAATGTGCTCAGCGCATCTACTACGATATGGCAATTAACAAAAAGATGATGTGGCTATTATATTTGTTGTCAGATGTTTCGATGTCAATCTTGACAAATTTTCCGATTATAGCGAAACAGATTATACTTTTAAATATTTTGAACACAAATACGGGTGTTTATTTTTGATCAGATTAGGGTTCCACTGTTTGTTTGATTTTGTTTTGTTTTGATTTTGTTTTTTGGGGGTTTTTTTTTTTGGTGTTTTTTTCCCGTCCTCTTCACTTACGCCTTTATGATAGAACAACAGGTATTTGGTACAATATGGTAGTCCCAGAGGAGGATAGGCCGTTATCAGACATATACTGGGGAACTTTCGGGTGGGGCCCCCACGCTTACCCACCTCCCCTCTCATTCCCTGGACCCAGGTACCCTAAATGTTCTCTGCGACACGCTGCTCGTGGCGGCAACAATTGCCCTAGAGACAAAAATTTTGCGTCTTCTCGATCTCGAAAATCAAAATCCCCCCTGCTCCTTGGTCAAGCTCATTTGAGTTAAATTGGGCGACCAGTTCCAAAAGGTTAAGCCAGCAATAGAAAGTTGATGGCAACTAACCATCATCTTCTAACCATTCTCAATCCACGTCCATTTCAGTAAATATCCCGTTTGAACATGAAGTTGTAAAGGAGTATCAGTGCGTTACCCGGTGTAAGCCTGCATGACTGGACACCCAAAGGTGTAATATCCCCCATGGATGAAAATGAGTTGTCTCTGTAGATATTCCCATGCTTGGTTGGTGTCGGAATCTGTCAGTACGGTTGAGTCGGGGTACCGGTGCTAATTGTAATAGATCGTAGATCGGGGTTGGTGTTTTGAACTGGTAAAGGGGAAACAAGAGGCATCCTTTTCCCGAGGAGTCAAAAGGTGGGGAGGAAGGGTGACTCTTATATTGGTGTCCGCTTCTGGGATCAGGCATTGGAAATTTTTATTGGTTCATGTATTTATTGTGAAGATTGTGTTGGGGAAACCACAGACATCGGATGGCTGGAAACTATACCATTTAACAGGTTGAGTACTATATTATTTTTGTTGGTCTAAATTGATTCATCAAAATTTGTTTTATTACAGATTATTGGAGAGTGCCTGGGGGCACTCTCCAATAATTTGTAATAAAACAAAGTTGTAAAAACAAAATATTATTTGTGTTTGACTGAATATGAAACATGAGCAAGGAAAATGTTGGCTTTTGCTCAGGTACCCTTATTTTTCCGAAAGCCCTGAATGTAGCACTCAGCCAGTTAAGATAAGAACAGTGATTGCTGACATTTTGTTTGTTGTGTCACTTGGGTGGCGTTTCGCGTGAAAAGCACTCTTTTGTCTAATGCGAGTAGGCCTGTAATGGACCGTTGTTGATGGTTCCATGCATCAGACTGTTGTGCTGTGCCTTTTAACGTGGATAGTATTAATTTAAGGAGGTCTCGGCCATCATTACGGAGAGTCTTGTAGCCAAGTCTTCCAGCTGGGTCTTGTTATCCCCCGTGGAGCTGCCCTTTTTTCCTCTCCTGTATATGGTTTAGTGTGGCTGTTCTTATGTCCTCTGTTTCGTTAGAGGCAGCCTTCAGTTCAAGATCTAAGGAATTGCTGTCTAGGAGGCCAGCGATGAGGGAGGCCGGATACGGAATGCCCAGCTGGTGGGCTTCCAAACGATCGTAACTCCCGTTATGGCGTGAGACACTTTTTACTTAAAGCGGAATCTATGGGGCTGATTACTTAAGATGTAAAAGAACAGAAGCAATTGGTCCGGACGAATTGTGTTTTTTTTGGTCTGAAAATGTTTAAATAACAATAATAGTTCCTAAATGTCGTATCTTCAAAGCATTTTTCGAAAAACAGCGAATTCTGATTTTAAAATGTATCTCAGCTTGGCAATTAGCTTGTGTTTAATAGTTGGAACAGAAACGGGCGGGACAGGCCTTTAAATTCTTCCCAAATAACGACGGTAAACACTGTGCCCAAATAAGATAATTGCGCCCAAATTATGCGGAATTTGAAACTTTTCCCAAAGTTTTGCAGGGTTTCGGCAATATATATAGTTTGGCCAGGTTCCCACCTGAAAGCTTGCAATATAGCTTTGAGCTTACCTTCGAATCAAACAATGCAACAGATAAATAGTATTTAAAAACCCACAGAGTTCGCGAAAGAAAAGCAATCGTATACGACACTGTCGACGCCGATTGCTTTTCTTTGGCAAATTCTATCTGATCGCAATGATCCAAATAATTATAGGGCCATTGCAGTAAGTTCGGCTATAGGAAAATTGTTCAACAAAATTATAAACCAAAGATTATCTGATTTTATAGATGATAACAATATTACTGGCGAAAGCCAATTTGGATTTTGCAAAGGAAAAGGGACCACAGATAGTGCCTTTGTTTTGTAAACTGTTATTGACAAATACAAATCTTCAAAAAGACCACTGCATGCTGCTTTTGTTGATTTTCGCAAAGCATTTGATTCAGTGAACAGGGCATTGCTCATGCTGAAACTTCAACATATAGGTGTGAGTGGTGAAGTATTCAACGTGATCAAATCTATGTATGAATCAAGCTTTTATTTGACTAAAACGTCTAGTGGGTTGGGACCAGCCTCCCTCTCTTCTGTAGGTGTCCGTCAGGGGTGCATCTTATCTCCCTCTCTATTTAATTTTTTTATATTGAAGACATAAAAGACATTTTCGACAATTTGTGTGATCCTGTGTGGATTCGTGGTTACAAATTAAATCATCTTCTTTTTGCAGATGACCTTGTAATGATATCTGATAGCCAGCAAGGGCTTCAACGGTGTCTCAATAAGCTCTGCAATTATACTGAAACCAATATGCTGCAAATAAACGTTGGATAAACTAATTGTTTAACATTTGGATCTGCGTCAGTTAATGGAACACAAAAGCAACCAATATTTTTATCGGAGACACGCGTATTGATATGGCTGACGAATTTACATATCTCGGAATAAAATTCTCAAAAGATGGTACATTCTCTAAAGCTCAAAATGATTTGGTTGTTAAAGCCCAAAAAGCTTTATACTCACTTTTTCGTGCATTTAATGAAACTTCAAGGGTTCCAATAACGACAATGTCAAAGCTGTTTGATAAATTAATTCAACCTATAGCCTTATATGGGTGTGAAGTCTGGGGATCAGAAATAACGTACGGTAAGCGTTACAACATAGCCTGTGAAAAATTACACACTTCCTTTTGTAAAAAAGGCTTGGGCGTTGGGAAATTTTCCTTCAACCACGCGGTTCGCGCAGAACTTGGTCGATATCCGCTATATATCGAGGCGGTAAGTAGGGTGGCTTCGTTCGCAATCAAACTATCTGAGAATCATAATGACCTGGGGTGGAATGTGGTAGCTGAACAAAGAAATCGTAATGACAAACCTGAATCCCGTTTCAAATTACTGGAAAGATACGGTCTCGCTGCCCCTCAACATCCAATTATCACTAACACTAATACTATAGGTAAGCTCAAGCATAATTTGCGCTTGCAGCATGTAAACATGTTCAAGAACTCAATGTTTGAAGACTACAAAAAGAATGGAGATAATAAACTGAGAACTTACAGGTTGTTTAAAAATGACTATTCAATGGAAACGTACTTAGTGGAAACTAACTCGGCGGAAGACCGGGAAATTTACACTAAGCTTCGGATCAGCAATCATAAGTTAGCTATTGAGAAAGGGCGACATTATCAACCGCCGAAGCCTGTTATCGACAGGATTTGCACTCAATGTGAACCTAACTCTGGGAAAATAGAAAACGAATACCATTTTCTTATGAAATGTTTACATTATTCAGAGCTTCGATCAGAACCTTTTGTTCTGATCATCAGTGAGATCGACGTTTTTAGTGATCTGAGTATATTTGAGAAATTTAAATTAATATTTGATAATAGAACCCCCAGTTTATGCCATAAAATCTGCAGCGTGATCCGGGATTTTTTCGCCAGACGATTATATGTTTAGTGATGATGTGTATTGGAAATTCTAATTCACACCTCCACGATCTTTTGCGTATCAAATTAATTTAAAAAAACATATATAGTACTTTGATCATGGAAAATTGGTGGATGTAATTGTAATGTTTTAAGTACTACTTTTGTTCATGTTACTTGTAGATTATCGCATACTGTTCTGTATAAGATGTTTTATGCTAATAAATGTTATGTTATGTTATGTTATGCACTGAAAGCTGGAGATCTATTATATTCGTGTTGTGGCATTTCCTATGTGTAATTTACATTCAAATAGGACTTTGGCTCGACACTGGGAAACTAAGAAGACTTCTCGAGTAAACTTACGTCAAGGGGTGATTTAAACCAGTGATAATGGTGAAGACATATAACAAGGGGTTGTAAACTATCATTTTAAGAGGGAGACCTGCCACCTAAAGCAGACGCCAAGAAGAAGAAAATACCGGCGCGTTTTCTCCAATCATGCAGGTCACAATACGGCTGATTCATATTTGCCGTTGTGCCCGAATTAGATCTAAAGGTCTGGGGCGGGATGCCTCGACAAATCAATCCGGGATTAAATTGCACAGGTTATAAGATGACAGCGATATAATCAGTCCAAAAATGTTGTATGATTTCCATTACAGTAAGTTAACTCTCAAAATGTCGTATCACCACCTAAAAGTCATTTTATCAAAGAAAACACATCCAATAGACTATAAACGTTCTGTGAAACAACGAAAGCGGCTTTCTGCTTGAGAAACAACAGTTACTTTGTTCTGTGCCCCTCATATTTGGTGTTACATTGTGGAAGCCCATCGGCGTTATGCTCAGAGCCGGACTGCCACATGGTCTACCGGGAAATCGCCAGGTGAGCCTCCCTATCCTCTGACAGCCATATGCCCTCCCCCCCCCCCCTTTCCTGCGTACCTGGGTTTAATAGGTAATTCAGATAGCCTAATTTCCCCAAATCCATTGTATCTTTCACTGGCCTCCACCCTAGCTCCCCCCGGTGAGCTAGGGTGGTTGCCAATGAAAAATAGTATTCCACGCTACCAATTAAGCTCTCAGAAGCGAGGAAATGGCTTCTTTTAAGGTCCAATTTCAAAATTTTCTCACACCGGGCCGAACCATGGTCGGTCCGGTGCTCCCCTGGCAAATTTCCCGGTAACTTTTTTCTTCCAGTCCGCCCCTGGTCATGCTCCTTCACCTAGCTCGTATAAGTGAGGAGTCAGTTGCCGTGTTTTTTTAAATTTTGAATTAAAGAACAGAAGCTGAACAATATTTATAATTTTATATTACAAATTACGATTGAGCTGTTTGTGATGGGTTAAAATTTCATACGAAATGTTATTGGCAACAAAATATTCGATACGGTTGATCATATAAATTTAAATACCTGTTTTGACGCGAGATAACATGCGGGGGGCTTTAATATGGAAAATCTACTGATCACATCAGTCAGAAAAAATTGTATGATTCACTCATGAAAATGAGCAAATAATGAAACCCATCAGTTGATGGATCAACATAGTCATCATTTTGACTTGTCGAAGTTTAACATCTGTTCAAGTCTAATCCGATCAAATTACAACGAAATTATCTACATCATTACATGGAGGTTTGTGTCAATATACACGATGCATTCCATCAATTCATGTGTTCATTAACTTGAGTCTTTGCACTCGAAACAGTTTATATGCACTCCTCATTTCGCACTTGAAAACGCATCAATAAAAATGTAAATACCTTCCTATATTCATTACTGCGTCTTGTTGCAGCGACCTTGGTGCTGTAGCGATAAAGGGAAGTGAGAAGAGTTGAGATGCTCGATGAAAAACCATGGAGTTCATTCTGGTGTGTTCATTAACCCATGCTTACCGCACTGTAAAAACAAATGGGACAACACACGACCCACAGCAGGTTTCGTGCGACCCGGAGAAAGAAAAAAAACATGAGTTTTGAAGACTATTCCTGGACGTGTACAAGGACATCTGTCTTGAACGCATTTTCACCATCTCTCAGAGACGCAGCTAGAGGGGGTAGAGGATGTTCCCCCACCCCTCCACCGCACCCCATTATTACCTAAAAAAAATTTAAAAATCGCATATTCCTTATGACACGCGAAATTGCAAAAGTTGCAAAATTAATCACATCAATTTAATTTGCTCTTGTCATATTTTTCGGTCAGAGCCAAAGTGATTTTCCAGTTTCGAACAAATTCTTCGACTTTTCCAATCAGTTGATAAAATTTTTCGAAATTCCGACTCGAATTTGTGACCGGTCCGGTTTTTCGAATTGATTGTTCCGTTTTTCCGACACAGTGTAGACAATCAAAGGCGTAGGTATTGGTTGAATAGCTGTCAGTCTATAGTTCTTGTGCAGCCTGGTCAGTGTGAGGGAAAACTCCTGAACTTATCTGGGGAAATTCATTTTTTGTAGATAAAATGAATAGATTTAAGCCAGAAGGAGGCCTCAGAATCAATCACAGGGGTTCAAAAATCGAAAATCTTTCCCCAGATCCCAGTATCGAGAGGGATACCCCCTATCGAACTCTCTCCCAACTCGGGCCTGTAGCCACTGGGATACGCCTACGGCATGTCGTGCTGGCAACCCAACCCCAGGGAGAAATCTAACTGATCACACCGCCCTATTAAAGACCCTGAAGTTATGCCACTGACTCTGATGCTTGTATGATTACCAGTTAACAATTCTTATTCATTCATGCATCCTACAACAATAAGGCCTGAACCTGATCCTTGGGAAGCTCTCTTGGAGATAAAGGCACTCAAATACCAAAAGTTATAAGTATATAGGCCTATTTTGACTAAAATGAGCCGGTCAGTGACCTTAATATATATTCCAAGGCATTTACGCGACTTCTTTTCAAAGAAAGTCCGATTTTCATGCACTTTCAGTGGCCCGCAATTTCAGTTTTAATATTCGAACACTTTCAAGAACCAGCTGAACCCAGACAATATACATTCCAAAAATATTATTTTCTTCCAGTTCTCCGATGCCTCTGCTTGGTTTGTAATCCCTCAATGATCTCACCACCTGCTATAAAGAATGCGGTTACATAACAGTTCAGATTACGTATTTTTTAAACCCTTTTTGCAGAAAATTATTTCCTATCCTTGCTGATCCTCGCTCAGAAATCAGCATGAATATTTTCCCCAAATTCGCGATGTCTACAGAGCAGCTTGTCTATGCTTTTTAATACCCATCGTAAATTATAGCCGACTGTTATTTTTGTATCCACATATCTTTGCAAGTATATATACATGTAAAAATATCAATCGAACCACACTTCAGACAATTCGGATCTTCTGCGATAGTTTTAGTCATTCGGTGACAAATAATTAATTCATGGATGATAATTCTTTGCCGAAGTAATATATATAACCTGTCATTTGTTGTCCGTTGCCCTGCACCCATCGCCCATTACCTTTTAAATTCCAGGCTTTTTCTTCAAAACCAATGGACCGTATCCAAAAAGATAATTTTCAAGGAGTACTCATCCAGGTTTGCTCGAGAAAGATAAAAAAGACAATGCTTTGAGTTTTGGTATGCAACTTTCATGAGTGACCGAGATTCAAGTTTGTTCGAAGAATGTTTTTCGGACAATATTTGGGCTCGTGCCGAGAAGGGGAAACTTTATCACACAACTCCAAATTGTAGTTATTAGAACCACGTGTCCGATGGGCTAGAAATGCTAATACCTTTCTATACCTCCCAATGCCTACCCACTGAATGAGTGAACTCAAGAAATTTTTAGACAGTCGTACATACCATACGGCTTTTCGGGCAGTGCTACGAGATCCAAGGACGCCATCTTGGATTTGTTAAACTGCCTGTCACATTTTTCATTTAAACAACCCATTTTCACGTTCTGGTTGCCTGCAACAAATGCTATCACCCGAATGAAAATCTATTTCTGTTGTGTTTGAAACACTGAAAAATCTTATTCATGGTTTGACATAATTATAAACTTGGGAAGATCACCAATTGTTGGCGTTTCAAAATATGGGCCAAAGTCACCAGAGCTGTCAGGGGTCAAAAGTGTATTTTTTAAGTTGGTGAAAATCGCATTTATTTGGAGACCAACAATTCGTTCTCGATTCCCACGTACAGACTGCGAGGCTAAGTAGGTCGCCCTTATACCCAATGCGTTGTATTTCCCATAGTCTTGAAACATTACTAAATACACTGCCACACGATGCAGGCTAAAATATTGGTAAAGAAATGAGGACATTGGCTCTTTATATGATGCAGCGCATTCCTGAACATCAAATGCGTGGAGATCCAAAATGTTTGCAAGCAGGTCACCCTGTATCTCAGAGACTTCGACATGGCATGACCTATCCACTTCGGACTACACCATATACGCTAAAACCTCGATTCGAAATATGAGTCACGGTCTCTGGGCTTACCCGGGGGCATTGGGGGCATTTTCTAAAAATCCAGGAAATCACATCTTTACGCTCGCAGTACTTTTTCTGCCCGTTTATGGATTTTAGTGCTCAAAAAAGTGGTCGGAGCCAAATATTTTAAAGTAGAATTTAGTACATCACGCTTATATCTCTCGCATGGCGTGATCTATCGACGTGGGACTTACCACGAACACCAGATAAGTGGAAATTCGGTTCCAAATATAACTCAAGGTCACCAGGTGCACCCAAGGATATTGGGAATACTATTTTTTTAAATTCTTGAAATGATATCTTTGGACCCACTAAAGCATTCCTTAATCACATTTGGGGGATGCGCAGTGGCTAATTGGCTAGAGCACCGGTCTTTAAACCGAAATAACGATGGTTCGATACTGTCCCACGCCATGTGCGTTGTGTCTATGGGCAGGACACTTTATCCCGTCTGTCCACGTGGGTGCACGGTACTAAAACGTACAGCACGTCGATTCTCTCCTGGTATTCGGGCTTTCTCCACACGTACAACTTTTCGACAGGATGTGAAAAATAAACTTTTATAATTCCATATTTACATTCTAAATTATTTTATGGTTAAAACAAGAGCAGTACTAATGTGAAATTATTTCGAGATTTATCAGTGGAAGGGGATTTTAGTGCTCTGCAAAAAAGGATTCCGGTTTATCTATGAGGTGGTTTCTAGTAGCGAGCGAAAGCGACCCGCATAGCGGAAATTAACATTCGCAATTGAATTTATCGAAGAACGATACCACATTTTGGCAGTATATTTATGTGGCTACGAACAGTTGGTAATAGTAACAATAAATGCTACACGCTATTTGTGAAAAATTATAAATGAACGCAGCAATTTCCGTAACTCCTCGGATAAATTCCGGAAAACAACGACGCCATAAATATATCTTCCAAGGCAATTAAAAAATTATCTTTCAATCAGAGCACTGGAAAATAATATCTTCCAATCAAAACGCAGATAAAAATAGTTATCTCGAAATTTGGTTGGTCTCCTATTCTTTACCAGTCTATGTAGGCCTACAGCACTTTAGGCCTAATGCATCACTTTCGCTCGCTTTTAAGTGTTCCTAAATTTCATATTAATTCTGTTATTTAGCGCACGTTATATCTAGGGCGATTTTTGAGAAGGGTATGGCTGGAGACCGGAGACATTATCAGCGTGCATTACCCCCCTGATGTTTATATTACATTACACGATTTCGTTCCAGTCTCCTGTCGGGAGACACCTTTACTTGCGATTTTTTGACACAGTTCACGGTGTATCACATCTATGAGGAAGATAACAGAAATCGGAAAAATGGACCTCTGCAAAAATCTGAAACGAATATTTGTAATTCTCCTGTATTTGGATTTGCTTTATTTTCATTTTCGTCCATTGTTTTTAAACTGTACAAGCAACGCTGTCTGTAATACATATTTATACTTTCGTGCCCTTTGCTATAGTGCTTTAGCACCTGTGAAAATCAAATGAAAACAATCCGACTAGAAAGTCCGACCCACAAATTTTTTTTTTTTTTTTTTTTTGCAGGTGACATTGAATAGCCGGTCGCACTAAAATAAGACCGTAGGTAGAAAATAATGAGACAGGTCGTACCAAAATAGTACCGCTGGTAGAAAACAAGACCTCAAGTGGCCGCAGGCAAAGTACAAGGGCTAGAGTCCCCAAATGAACACTATCTGGTTATATGGGGTATACCAAATATATATCCGAAGTTTGGCAACGGTATTTTTAATTTTAACCCTAATTCTTTTTTAAAACCATTTTTTTTTATACATCCACCGCCGATTTTATCAGATAGCGATGTCTGCATTAATATTTTCCCCCAAGTCGCGAAATGTCTGTAGCCTACATTTAAGTATTCTGCTTTGTTTATCTTGTGTGGAGGGTTGGGGTACTTTTTCTCAAGTTCTTTCGAATGAAGATACTAGCCCCTAAAGTACAGCCACCACCTTCCACGTCCAATAAGCTTGGAATTTTTTTTTTAAATTTTCGAGAACCCCCACTCACAATACTTGGAGATAGGCCGGGGCAGTTCCTATCAAAATCACCTGGGTTTGTCCCAAGTCGAGTGTCGTACCAGGACGATCCGTCCAAAAAAGCTGATCTTTTGGGGTGTGTGTGTGTGGGGGGGGGGGGGGGGGGGGGGGGGGTATGTGGGGGATGACTTTTCAAGTGTTTTCGAAGGAAGATATTAATCCCCATAGCTTGGAACCCTGTCCCTTTTTCTTGAACTTATTTCAAACTAATTCCTTGTGAATCACCAGTCACAATGCTTTGAGATGTGGTGTTCACCTCATTTTAGTGAGAGAGATGATTCAACTTTGTTCACAGAATGTTTCTTGTTTTTTGTTCTAATACGGAGAGGTTGCATGATTTATGCACAAAATAAGTGTGTTTCATGGGTATTTTGTCGCGCGCTTGTGCTTGCACAAAACGTTTTCTTGTAAAGGGATGTGTTAGCTTTGGTAACAGTGCCAGGCGCTAACAGATGCCGCGGGTCGTTTCCACTTTGATCTCCTTCAGACTTGAAACGCACATTTGTAGTAGCATATATACAGCACCACCCTACAGGTGTGGTGTCATAGTAGGGTGTTTCTGGGTGTGTAAGAGCCTTCAGCTTGGAGGAGGAAGGGTATTTTGTCGCTGTTTCAACTTTTCTGCCGTCTTTTAACCTACTCATATTCCGAACAACCAAAGCCATGCCACTTCTGTCAACGGACAGTTGATCAATCAAATTGGTCCGCTATTGTGAATATGCCATAAAACTGCACCTTCAAATGGGTGGCGGACAAGCATCGATTTCCGCCCGGGGCAAGTCTTAGATGCCACCTTATCCCCGCGCATGTTTGCCCCCCCCCCCACCACCCCCACCCCTATTCCCAGCATGTATTTTTTAGTGGCTGGCCTATAGATTTCTATATTTCATTGCATTATCGACATATTTCGCCGCTCCAAGAGATGTGCGTCGGGGCGCCCTCTCTCCCTCCCTCCTAATTGATCGCCACTGCTTCCAACAGAATTGTCTCCGACCAATTCCAAGTCGCGACTGCTAATTTTCCTTATCACATTAAAAGGCAAGGAGGAAATTCAATCCTGGTATTTGGAGGAACACTTCCGCCCATAGATTCCCATGTACTAACTCACTGCTACCGCCAGCTACTTACCCTAGCTGTTTGTGGGACTATTACAGCCACTGTTGATTATTACTATACCGCATTGATCTGCTCACTTCAATACTACTGGCTTCTGCCACTACGACTTGTTGTCATTGGTACCATTATCAGCCATATGATCAGCTTCCATGCATGGTACTACGATTGCTGTGCGTATTCAACGTTGCGCGATTCAATACATTGGGAAATGTCCAAGATACACCATGCCAGGGAATCTATAACAGGAAGGTCTACTCTCTAATTACGTCATGTAATTTCCATGACGTCGTGACGCCATGTTTGTGGTGGGATTGAACACAGTCACCTGCTCCTGGACGCATGACGAACTATAACGGAAAACGTTGGGAAAAATTATTGTACCTTCCGTTCTTCTCTCGATTATTATGACCGTTGAAGCTTGGCAAGTGGAAGACTGCATGAGTAAAGTATTCAGAGCACTGTTATCCTCCAAATATATAAGTGTTCCTTTCGTGAACAGTTGAAACGAAAACTATGGAGTTCCCTAGACAACACAAGGTTATAGATTCACTGAGCATGCGTTAAATCTGGATTACGTGCAAGATCGTCATGTAAGAACGCATCTGACTGGACGTTACATATTTGAGTGACGTTATGACGTGAATGAAATTCTTCGATACCAGACAATGTCAAGCAAGAAAGTTATCACATCGCCGGAGGTGATATTTTTCTTTAAAATATAAGCTTCATTCACTTTACTTACGGTTGGTCGTGGTATGTAACAGTTACCAACTTCGTTGGATGTATTCATGGATTTCAAAAACACAGTAGCGTGTAGTGAGGGGCGCCGAGCAAGGTGTTAGTTACAGCACGCTGGTAGGTTGTTCAAATTCATGAATACCGACAGCTTGATTGGTAACTGACTTACACCACCCTGTCTTTTGTTCAATCAATACAACGCACAGACTCGGGTACACTCAGTACACGAGAGGTAATCAAGTGACGTCACTTTAACATTCGGTCTATTGTTCTATCAGGTATTTCAGGTTGGTCACTAACCCTGAACAGACAAAAGAACCAGGGTGTAAAAGTACAGGACACAACTCGAGTAGAGTATGGTGGACAAGAATCAACGACCATTGCATGGTATTAAATACAAACATACAGAAAATCCCAACTCGGGCCGCTGATTCCAGCCCCTCGAACACCACCCTTGTGTTCTGTCTTAATTCTTGCTTCTACCATAAGTGCTGCAGTCCCGCTGCTGCTTCATGCTTATAGTACCCAACCCTACTATTTATTGTTGCTTCTTACTTATAGTCCTACGACCATTGGATTACCAACACGGATACCAGCCAAAACCTTAATTATGTGTCTGAGTAGAGTGTGTTCCCTTGTAAATTCAGCGTACTGTTTGTTCGTTTTCCTGTACAAGACCGCGGGGCCACTGGAAAACATGAAGGGGCGATCATCCCCCCATTTTTTTAACAAAGCGCCGAGACCAGAATACGTGTATTAACCGTGACAACACATACAAGACATCCACTATCCGGAGATATCGTCCTTCTCCTATTATAGGAATATACAGAAAAATATTGCCAAAAAAAAAATTGTGGTCATGTGCAAGGAAGACCAGAGTGCCACACTGACATTTCACTTTCCAAAATTTTCCCAGGGAGATCCCGTGATTTCAATAGCGATCTCGTGTTCGTCCCCAACTCGCGGCTACTCACGTCAGGTGAAGCATCATGAGCCATGATGGAAATGTTGCGCCCAAACCCAACCCCATAAGTAGTATGTCGTGGTGAAATTATACCAATTCCTCCAGACCTTAAAGCGGGGACCTCAGAAGTGCCGTCATGTCGCAGTGTGTATTGTGGATGTAGCTTGTATTATTTATGGTAGCCCGCTTGAGCGGCCATTTTGTGATGTCATTGTCATGGTGTTAGGTGGTATTGGTGCACGTTTTGGGGTAATACGTGTTTCCACGATCCTTTTCCTTTACTGCAGGCCGTCATCTTGGTTTCTATATCAGCACGTAGTTACAAAACCATGGAGGGACTAGGATAAGGTAAACGGGGGTGTTCGGGTGATATGTTGGATTTTGTATGGGACCATATCTAATCACCGGAAACGATCCGGCAATGACCCAAATATACCGTGGCAAGACGTCAGTTTCTAGGTCCTTCATCTATGTCATACAGAACATTGGCAAAAGTTTAACCAAGCTATATTTGTGACATTGTGGCATACCGATGGATCAATATCGGAGAATCACAGCCATAGTATTCAAAAGTGACCGTGTACTTTTATAGGATGACTCACAAACATACGGTTCACGCGTTCATATGGGTATCGTTGAAGCATTAGACGTAGAGGTTAACTGTCGGAGTTTAATGCTCTAAGATCTATATTCCGCTTTGGCTTCTACAGTTTTGTCGTGTCAGGCCGTGAGGAAATCTCTCAACACGATATTTTTCTTTACAGGCCTTTTACCTCAGGTATTTTACTTGGGTATTGGCAGATCATTAAAACATGGTGGTGTACCATCTGGCGATCGTTACCGGGGGTCGCTGTCGGAGGGGGCAGTTTCGGGGATCATTGGAGGCTGCATTTAAGGTATTTACTAATAGGTCACAAACATCTCTGAATTAATGAAAATAGATTACCGGAAGTTGCAGTTTGTATTTAAAATTGCAATGAATTGACGAGATTGGCACGAAACGACAATGTTCGAAGGTTTTCGCCAAAAACACAAATCGGTTTTGTAAAATTATTTTGTGCAAAATTACTCCCAAATTAATTCTGCTCAGTTCATTCAAACGTTTCCATGTACGTAATTTTTCCCATAACAATTTCTCATGAATCATTATTCATGGCAGACATCCCAAATCAATACAGCGGGGCGCGGTAGCTCAGTGGTTACGGTATTGGACTTAAAACCGAAAGGTCAACGGTTCGATCCCCGCCAAGAGTTACACACGAATGAAATAAACAAGCTCTTAATAGGCCTAATGTTCATTCGGATAATAACATTTGAAAAAATATTAACAGAAAAATCATTTCGTTCCATATTATCGTATACTTTTACAATAAGTCTCAAACAAACATAACTCTATACATTCAACATAATTCTATGCACTCCACTTAGCCATTTTTTCAAATATCAACCCCCACCATCCCACAAACATGTGGGCGAACATACCCACCCACATACACAATTCTGAAGACGTTTATATAAAACGCCCCGACAAAAGCGCATACCCAAGTATATCATTGCAACCGAAATGAAGAGCATTCCTGAGCATTCACCGGGTTAGATAATCAATACTCTCTTTTGACCACATTACTGCCATTCCTTCGCATACTTACAGATTAGCCCTCAGACATACAGGCGCGTGTGAGGTTTTAAATACTTGCAGGTCTTCTTTATGGATTGACTATAAAAAGGTGAACGGGGGTGAGGTGGATGGGGCACTGGGCTGCAAGCCGAAAAGTCCATCGTTCGATCCCGACTCGTGGTAGTTGAGTCCTTGGGGCAGGCACGTAATCCCGATTGCCTGCGTGGGGGCACAGCGGCATTGTGGAATAAGGCGCACTGCACGTCCATGATGCACATATTTTCAACCATTGCTAAACACCTGCTTGAGCAGAGTACGTTGAGGTGTCTGATAGTAGTTGCTCGGTGGTTCTTTACGGGTATTCCGGCTTTCTCCACCCGCAAAAAAGTCCCACACCAGGTCTGGCTGTCGGTGTCGTTAAACCCTAATAAATAAATAAATAAATAAATAAATAAATAAATAAATAAATAAATGACACTATAATTTATATGGGCTCGAATTTACGTCCACGCGTACCGAGGCAAGCTTTTCTCGTATCATCCCCCGCCCGGTCACTTCGAGGCCATGTAACCTATATATGCCTCCTCTGATACTGTCATAATTGAAAAATAATACGAAAATAACAAAAATGTAATTCACATTATAGAAAGCAAAATTAAACCATAAAACTAAAACTCAATATTAGATCATTCAACGCAATGCCATCGCTTAGTCTGTTATCGAACGCTCAGTACTGCGATCATAAAAGTGGACAGAGAATTTCGACAGGATCGCGACTGATGTGTAAGTGTGTCGCGACTTGATTGCAATCTGACCCGAGAAAAAATACCACTTTTTGATCACAGAACTATGACGACTTGGGCCCATATCAGGTCAGCTACATTTCCCAAAATCGGGACGTGACAACCGTTACTTATTCCCAGTTCCTTATTCCACATTCGTAATCAACCGATTGATAACGAATGTCGAATAAGGAACTAGGAATTAGTAACGGTTGTCACGTACCCCCAAAAATCACCATTCAGATTTTATTATTTCTTCAATTTTTACCTCTAAAACACGGCTCAGGATACCTTATTGGATCGAGCTTGTTTCCACAGCCCAACTTAAGACAACTAATTAGAACGAGCTCGTTCACATACCATATGACCCTATATTGTGCTGACGAGGTCGTTCCACTGATGTCATAAGCTATGTTTTTGTTTAGTGCATCAGCAGTAGGAGAGCGATGAAACGGGCCCCATTGGGGGGATCTCATGGGGGATCTCATATGTGACGTCATAGTCACGTGACGTGGTGACGTCATGTTGTGTTGTCATGGTAACCCGCGTGAGCGGCCATCTTGTGACGGCATCTCCATAGTGATACGTGGTGTGAGTGCGCATGCGCAGCGCGTGTTGTTAGGGTGACACGTGTTTCCGTCGGCCTTTTTGTATACTGGAGGCCGCCATCTTGGTTTCTATAGTAGCACGTGATTGCTATGTTACCCAATTGTTCTGCAATGGTACGGGGTATGTTCGGAGGGTGTGTTCGATTGTAGAAGAGAAAATCTAATTACCACAAACAACCCGACAATCCTTCCAAATCACCAAAATCCACCCGAAATCACCGAAATTGACTTTATTTCCCCATTTTATCGGTTTAGCACGCAGTGCTATAGTACTAAGGGGTACAAGGGGTGCATTCGACTGAATTGGAGTAATTTTCTGGTTTGGATTTTCCCAGAATTCTCATTTAATTACCCAAATAAACCCGTCAAGTTGTATTTTTTCGAATTCTTTAAGAATCCCTTTTTTTGGATTCCATGACGTTTTATTTCCCTATTAAGAATAGCACGTAGTGCTATAGGACAAATTTACCCAGAATCCATTATTTAAATTACAAGTAGGACCCATATGTGTACATGAAGGCCATGAAGCTAAGTTCCACCATATACTCGTATGAGGATCTACCCAACAGATGTGTCGTACGAGGTCTAATTTACTATCCCTCATTTTGATTTTTCTTTGTACTTCGATGGAAAGTTAAAAAAATAATAACACTAAATATAAATTTAAATTTCTTTTATTCAACAACAAAAATACATCTTTTTATTGTATGTAGTTTGTCAGATATTCATAAACAGTCTTTCTGCAGATTGGACATCTTCTCAGTGGTTTACAGCAGTCTTTGCACAGGCACAAATGGTTACATGGTCGCGGAGCGACATTGGCTTCAGCAAATAAACACACACTACATTTTGTCCTCCGTGAATCTTCTTCTTGAAATGATGTGTCCATTTCTTCTTCTT
Source organism: Pictodentalium vernedei (assembly GCA_031216915.1). Taxonomy (NCBI): domain Eukaryota; kingdom Metazoa; phylum Mollusca; class Scaphopoda; order Dentaliida; family Dentaliidae; genus Pictodentalium; species Pictodentalium vernedei. Next base: position 456,455,207 of record CM062297.1, on the reverse strand, counting down.
CTCTGATGGCCATTTCTTCTTTTTCAACGTCCATGAATTCAGGTGGTAAATTATGAATGTAATAACAGTCTGGAGAATATTTTCTGTGTTCTTCTATAACATCATCTTCTGTTTCCCAGAAACGAACAATAATACCACAATGAAAACATTGAGTTCTGTCTCCTGTCCCCAAATAAAAGAATCCAGCTTTTGTCAGTTCATTCGGGGTTTTCACACTTTCACTTTGTAACATGAATTGAAATGTCTTGAGACGATTTTCCTCCAATGCATACTTGATGTGTTTTGGTGGTCTTTGTTTTGTTTTCTTTCTTATTTTATCTTCTCCACGTAATAACTGCTCCAGTACTGGTGGCAGAACATCACGAAAATACGTTTCGAATGAAACGCTCATTCTCTCTACAAAGTCTCTTGGATTTCTTGTTTCTTGGTTTCTTGATTGATAATCATTCAGTGCCATCCTGATCAAACATGGAATAGTGAACATTCTTCAATCCTTTTTATCTTCATTCTTCTTTGGTTTTCTTTCTCTTTTTGGTTTGGGTTCTCCTATTTCAAGACTTCTCTTCTTTGCACTATCCACTGCTTTGGTCACTTGTTCCCAATCTCTGGTGGTAAACTGGAACCCAACGTCGTTCTTGAACAGTTGAATCTGTAAATCGTTGTTAAATTTGAAGATGGTCACATTAGTAGACATCCTTCTTCTTTGGCTGTCGAAACACAAATGAGCTGAACACCAAGTGCACCAGTTTTTTATACGTTTCCTTCAATACAGCGACATCTAGTGGCTGGTTTCCTCTATGACGTCATTAACCAACAGATCATTATCCATTAGATCAGTAGTAAACATGTTGGATATGGTTTCCATCAGTACACCGCGACAGCGATGTTTCAAGTAAAACAGACAGTATTGTCCACACACTGGTAATGGTCCTTGAAGGCGTTTCGTATTATACTTCCAATATCTGGAATTCTTCTTCAGGAAATTCTCGAATGGTCTGTGTTGTGGTGGTAATCCATAGGAATCAAAGTATTCTGCGTTGTGGTGACTCACAAAGAGAGCCACCCAATGTTCTCCTATTCTGTGGTCTGGATCCGTGTTGGCTATCAAAGCCACTGGTCTGTGATCTGGTAATCTTCTTGGTAATTTGTTTCTTGCAAATATACCCAAACATATTCTCTTCAAACAACTATCTGATCGAAGTGCATTCTCTAACTGCAACGTGTTCATGTTGAGTAATCGAAGATTACTTGTCTATTCTTATCCATTTCTATGATGTTCTGGAATTCTGCATACACCAGTACGTTGATTGTGGTTGGTAATGGATTTTCGAAATGGACTTCAAGTCTCAAGTTTCCTCTCTTCACCAGATCGAAGTGTTGTCCATGTGGTAGATCTGGAGTCAGGTCGAATACGAATAGGGTGTATCCATTTATGTACTCTTCTCGGCTGATGTGGTTTCCTTCATTCTCATACATTTGTCCAGTTCCTTGGAACAGAGTTGCATAACATCGGGCCACTTCTTGTTGTTCGAATCGAGGTTGTAATGGTTTGGCTGGAATCTGTTGGCCATCCACGTACAATGCCAAGTAATTGATTTTGTAGTTCTTAAAATTATATGGATTCTTTGAAAAGTTTCCATTGAAAGCATCGTTGTCTACACATCCCACTACGATGCGTTTAGGTAGTTGACCTAAAAATAAGTTTTCTTGTGTAATGCTCAGATTTCCTTTCGGCACTGAAAACACCTTGGTTTCCACACGGTCGATAGGATATTTTGCAGTTGCTTTTGTTAGTGCTTTCTCGTGAGCCATTCTCACGAATGATTGGAGTCTCTCTTTGCGTACAAACATGGATACATCTAGAATTTTGATCTTGTATGTAGCGGTATCGGCCATCAATGCGAAAGCATCTTTGGCTCTATTCATTTTAACATGAACATTAACTCCATTCAGCAAGTAACGAGTTTGGAAAAACATGTCCAAATGTAATCTTCCAGTCATGTCCACGATTTTACTTTTCTCTATAAATTTCTTTCGAAGAAGAAATCCCTTGTTATCATCTGTCAAATCTTCCATGTGTCCAGCCGTATCCTTGTACCATAATGCATTAGTCAGTTGTGACTTCTTGGCAGCTGGTCCATAACTCAACAAAGTTTCTATGAAAGCTCTGTAATGATAAGTGTTGTTGGAAGGAGATACCAGTTTTTCATTCAAGCTGATATCGATTTGATTAAATAAGGAATGCATCCATAAATTGACTGGGCCCACTTTGGCATCGGGTACAATTGAAGCCCCATTGGAATCTACAACCGTTGCTTTAACATACAAGTATGTCTGTGCCAAATTCAAATAATCATCTCCTAATCCCGCAATGTGGAATTCTATTGGACCACTGTTTCCTATAGTCGCCAAAGGCCTGTGTTCTACCCATTGCCCATGTTCCACACTAGTCTGTGTTGGTGGTATGGAAAACAAGTCGAGTTCGCTGTTGACACACTCACAAGATTTTTCATTAATGAGAGACATTATGCACCGAGATGGTCTTGGGTCTGAACAGTTCTCCTTCTTTTTGTCGATTTGCTAGTTTTGCGTGGTGCGGGCCTTTTTATACTTTTCCTACCGGGTGGTTTTGAACCACCAACCACTTCATTCCAAGCTCCTGCACCAGCCTCTTTGACTCTTTTGATTGCTGCCTTTTTTACATTTTTCCCTTCAATGACATCTTTGGCAAAGGCTGCTCCTTTTCTCAATAACTGTTTTCCCACGGTCCTGGCTGTAGTTTTCAATAAAGGTAACACCATATTCTTCAGTCCTCCCAATATACTTCCCAAACCATATCCTCTCTGTATTTGAGCTCCAGAAAAAGCCGGTAGACCATTCCCAGCTTGTTTCGTGTAATATTCTTCGTATAATTTGGACTTACAACAGTAAGTCATGTTTATGTGAAATGAAGAGATCTATGATTTCTGAAATGAAGTGTCACTGTCACTTTCCCGAACACGAATGGTACTATGGCTCCTGTGTCACCCCTTATATACACCTGGACGGTACTGAAATTTTTTCGTTCTACTGGTACATAATACACATTCTCAAATGTTTTAGAGATGATATCCCCATATTTCCCACGCACGGGTACGATACGAAGAAGTGGTATTCTTGTATCTCCTACGACTTGGTCACGAACCAAGTCACAATGTACATAGAGTGAATAAAATCCTTGGTTGACATCGGCAACTCTGGAAGAATTGTAAGTTCCTGATTTAAAAACACACTCATTAAATCCCAAAATATTTTGAAGAGGAGGGCTCAATGTGACCATGACTCCATCACGTACTGTGATACGAACTTTACCAGTCACTCTATCCAGTTCAAAAGCTACCTTATCGTGACGAGGCAAGAGTAATTCTTTAACACCATTGATAGCTCGTATCACATCAATGGGATCCGAATAACGACCTTCCTTGAGAGTAAGTCGGTATTTCTTTTTCGAAGACCAGAACACTGTAACGAAAGCTTCTTCTCCACGAATATTGAACCAAGTATTTGGATACTGAATCTCTACCAGACCTACTTCCCATTCTCCCGTGAGATTCACTGGTTGTGATAACTGAGTGGTGTACGTAGTCAACGTGTTTTCTGGAAACACGTTCATAGAAGTATTACTTGGTAGAGTCAAATAAAACATTACTTTTTCTTAATGGTTGGATTTGGTAACAAATATCCTATGCTACTACTCAAGAGAGCAGGCCACAACTTGCTGTCTGTGTTTTCGAGAGTGAGATTAACGACACTGGTAATGATGATGATATACAAAATGATTATTTGTGAAAAATAAGTGATCTCGCTCCTTGGAATTCTTCTACCAAACAGAGGCCAAGAACCGTTCGATCCTTCTTCCATTTTGAAGAAACTTCAGAGGTTCACTTCCTTTTATAGGTGAGCTGACTCTGTTTGATCCACGAATTGAACGAAGTTGGGTATCCCAACCACTTTACGAACAATTCCCTTTTCTTACCTCGACCATGTTTCTTGAGTACGTGTTCGATTTTGTAAATAGTTTTATGTGAAACTCGCTGAAGCTCTTCAGTGTAGAATGACCCTTTCAATATTTCTCCATTATCATCTTGTAACATGTATGTGACTGGATGTCCTTTCTTGATGGCTACTACTGTGAATAACTCTTCGGTCCAATTGGGCAAATAACCTTTCTCAAAAGTTTTCTTAACTTTATTGATTTGCACTCTGTATCCTACTTTGTACTTTGGTGTCTTGTGTTTTATGGGTTGCCCATACAACCTTTGCCAAACCTCTTCTTGATTTTCAAAGTTCGCGGCAATGGAGGCCATACCTATACTGCGATGATGGGAATGATTATATGATTTCACCAAGTTTTGAAGTGGAAAAGTTATTGTATTGTTCTTGGTAAAATATTTCCACATTTTGGTTTTCAAAGTTCTATTGAATCTTTCTACTATGGAACATTTTGTTTCCACATTTTGTGTTGTGAAAAAGTCGACTTTGTGATCTTTGAGAAAATTCTGAAATTTTCTGTTTAGAAATTCTTTGCCTTGATCAGTTTGTAATTTTTCTGGTTTACGACCTTGTTTGAAAATTTTACTAAAAGCTTTCACGATGGAATCACCAAGTTTGTTTTGTAATGGTATCACCCAAGCATATTTACTAAACATATCTATACATGTCAACAAAAATTTTGTTTTTGTTGAATTTACTTATGTTTGAAACATCTACCAAGTCAGCTTGCCATTGTGCATCTATACCACTAACTATTACTTTTCTTCTAGGAAATGTACGACGAACAGGTTTGTGAAAAGTGTATGTGTCTTGAGTCTCTAACCATTTTACAACTTGTTTGGTTTTTTTCTTGGACGCTCTACGAAGAGCGTCTACACCACCAAAACTACCAGACACTTCAGAATCATAGTACAATGCTTCCATGACTGCCTTGTTCAAGTGTCAACTCTATTTATACCTTTTTTTTGGTCCACTTTGGCGTTTCTGTTTTCTTTGGTTGTTTTGGTTCCGACTTTATCGGTGCCTGTTTCATAAAATCCCAACGTTCTTTATGACCAATTAATTCTTTGGGTATGTTACTATCTCTCAAAGCTTCGGCCAACATTTCCCATCCCTTTGGTTGGAAAGATTTTCGTCTTCTAAGTAAATCGTTTAGAAGATCTGTTACATTCGACCCTACCACTGTTTGATCTTTGTAGACTAATTCACCCTTCTCATTCCAAGATATATTTGGGTCACTTCTAATACGATTCAACAACAACTTTCCCTTTCTCTTCATTGTCATAGGTACAGAATCGAGAATGTCTTCGTCTTTATTATCTTTCTCGAATTCGACTTTAATTGGTCGAGGAGCCATTACCTTTTGTTGAAATGTCAAGTATCTTTGTAAAATTTGATTATATTGAGTCATCTTTTCATCAGCCGAAAGAAAAGGGGCATCGAGAATATCTATCATTTCTCTATCCAGTGATGAAACAGCCAGTTCATTCGGTTGCTTGGAGTCTCTTGTAGACGTTCCAATAACCTTGGTTCTACCAAAGCCATCTTCTTTGCATATTCCATCATCCAAATATACCTTTAACAGCACCCAATAGTACAGGAGGTAGCAATGCCCCCAAGAATCCCCCTTTCTGCAAGATTTGTCTCCTCTTTTTGTCAGAGGTACCTTTGTTTGCCACTGCCCTCACTAGTTGTTTCTGACGAACGAGTTTGGTTCTCTGAGCTTTGGTCAGAGGTACTGCTCCCTTCAGTATATTCGAGACACAGTCACACAAACAAGTTATCAATTCTTTGTCTGCATGTTTTAGTATGGATTTGACGAGTGCGGGTTTCGATTTAATAAAAACCTTGAGAAGAGCGATGTTGCGCTTGAGACGGTCAGACATGCTTCTGACTTGAGTCAGACTTGTTGCTCCCCTTTTATACTTTTCGGAGGTACACATATTGGGTTTCCCCAGGAAAAATTTGACTTCTTAATCTCATGTGTTCAGGAGTATCTTGTTTGAGATCTATTAAAAGGTAACCATATGGTGTCGAAGTGGCATCTTCGAAAACTTCTCTCAGAAACTTGGAATGACCAGGATACATCTGTGCTGCCAAGTGTGAGATCTGAGAACGATCCCTAGGATTTTTAAACAAGATCATGTAATGACTATTGAGAGCTACAGTCCTATGGACTTTATTTTTATCGAATAAATTTTGAACAATATAGATCACACTAATGTTACGGTGATGACTACCTTTAGTAAATAATCTAGACACTCGAACATCTGCATCGAGCATCAGATCATCCAATATGACTAAACTATCAGATTTTAATTCTTGAGGGAGACCCTCTACGAATTCTACTTGGGGTAAAGTATTGTATAATGGTTGCCATTCACTATAACACCAAATGATGTGACTTGGGACAGGTGATATAATATTTTGAATGTTTTGAATAACCCGATTTACAAAGGATGATTTACCACTACCCGTGGGACCACACAATAAACAAGTGAATGGATGCTTCCATCGAGGATCCATCTTTGTTGTTCTATGTGGGTACTACTTCCCTTTTATACCTTTTGGGGAGGTGGCCCCCACTGAACGTGGGGACTACTCCCCCTTTTATACCTTTTGGAGAGGTGGTCAATATGAACCGTCATCCAAAGAATATTTAAAATTGGTGGCCCTCTGACTTACTGGCTGGGGCAGTTTAAGTTTGTTTGATATTTGTCAAGAAGATAAACATCAAATAACTTAAGCGTCATTACCACCTTTTTTTCTTGTTTCTTCATTTTATACTTTTTTTTTCTTCTTTTTTTTCTTTTTTTATAAAAACCATCTATATACAACATCCATTTACATCTTCAATTAGAATCCAATTGTAACAGGTTTCTTGATGGTCATAAATTCAATCACCAAATCCATAATACAACGTCTCTGTTCATTTGTGAGAGGTTTCTCGAACATATCTTCATATTCTTTCTGTACTGGTGGTGGATTCATTCCAGAAGTATTATGGTGCCACAGTAGATGAACATCATTCTTGTTAAGTCTTTCAAGTGCGTCACTAAAACATGTTATAATCTTCTCTTCTTCAGACATCATTAGGCATACATTATGCTGAATCTGACTTGGGTGATCGACTGTACATCCATAGCATTTTTTCATTACAGCGTCAATGTTCTCTTCGACATAATGAGCATATGCCAAGCAAAGTTCATGCTGCAAGCGAACTTGCCTGAGTTCACTATCAATTTCATCAACGATCAATGGTCCTGGTTGGGCTATTCTCACTGTGATCTTCTTCTTCTTCTTCTTCAAAGGTGGTTCTTGATTTGGATGTTTGAAGTCTTCATGGTTAGTAGGTTTAGTGTCTTCAGTTAAAGCTCTGTGTTGGGTGTTGATGGCTGCATCTATTTCATCTATTTGGGATTTCAAGGCATTCCATTCTTCTAAAGATAGTGCAATCCCAGTCTTCGTTGGGTAAGGTTTCTGGTCTTTACCCTCAAAGTATCTTCGAACATGTATCTTCAGTTCACTCTGGTACTGGGTGACATTAGTGTAAGTCTGCTTGCTACCAAGTCGGAACATCTTCTCTGGTCAATGGTTCGATCGTGAATGATGCCAAGTCCATTCTTCGTCTAATCTTTTTTATCTTTGACGGACGTGATTGAAAACATCACACCAGTTCAGCAAATTTTGATTGAGTTTTTGATTCTTGGTTGGGGTTTGTGTTTGTTTCCTATAGGATTATAGGTTAAAGTTAGAAAAATTAGAAAATTAGTATAGAAAGTAATGGGAAAGAAACACAATAGGAATACATTAATCTGATTGGTTGATTAACTTTGATCTGATTGGTCAGTTTGGCGATCAAACTGCAATCTTGATCCTTAAACTGTAGGATATGTCCCTCTGCATTTTTATACTGACTTGGGACAGGTCAAGCTACAAACCTCTGTCCTATGGAGATAAGTCAAATAGCTTGAGTGCATTCCCACCCCCTACAGTTCGTACTTTTTTTTCTATTTCAATCCTGTAAGAAGTGTCCCTCTGCATTTTGTACTGAACTTGGAACAGGTCAAGTTTGTCTGATATTTGTCAAGAAGATAAACATCAAATAACTTGAGAGCATTACCACACCACAACAGGAAATTTTTTTTTTTTTTTTTTTTTTTTTAATTTTTAATTTTTTTTTTTTTTTATAAAAAAGGTAGAAGGAAATTTATTCAACAGAAAATGATGATGAATTGACAACATGAATTACTCCATTGGTAGGGATAACCTAAAACATTTTTTTTTTAACTAAATATAATTGGGTATCATCTTGTTCCAATAGGGGTAACCTAAAGGATACCAAGAATCAACATTTAAAAAAAAACAAAAAATGGAATGAAACTAAACATAAATGTTTTGAGTATTTTGAAAATAATTGGATATCATCTGGTTCCAATAGGGGTAACCTAAAGGATACCAGGAATCAACTTTAAAAAAAAAATAAATGGAATGAAACTGAACATAAATGTTTTGAGTATTTTGAAAATAAATATAATTAGATATCATCCGGTTCCAATAGGGGTAACCTAAAGGATACCAGGAATCAACTTTTGAAACAAAAAAATAAATTTTTTTGGTTATACTTAGCCTACACGAGGAGTGTACAACATGAATGATAATTGTTGAAGAATAAATTTCCTTCCATAAACTATTTACAAATATGTACAAGTAATTATTTTCACCCAACCCCATGAGAAAAAAGAAAATTTTCATCTTGGATAACCATCTCTGTAAATGTAAAAAATAATATTGATTGGGATAATTTGAATATAAGAATTATGCTTACCTCTGGATTTCTGTAAAGATTGTGGAAGAATATTCACTGGTTGTAGAAAAAATTATATTGTCAATGGTAAAGTCGATACACTGTCATCTTGAACTAGTCGTTTTGGATAAAAATAAGATAAGCCGTCTTTCGTCTGTACGTAAGTAAACATGTCATTTCTATTAAGTCTAAAGCCTTTATTTTTTCCTGTTCCTGTTTGTTTGTTTTTGATCACTTTTAAATATGTTTCTTTTGTTAAATCATTTTGACTTTTATTTATTCCTTTACAACTCAGTTTGTTTGATGGGCCGAAACAATAGTAAGTTTTGCTGCACAATCCAATAACCCCCTCTCCCTCCCATTCAATTTTAAAAAGACCCGGGGTTCTTTTATCAAAAGCTTTCCTGTCCCTGCAGCATTGAGATGGTATCCAGTTATCTCCCCTTAATTTAGTGTTTACATAATCTTCCATATGGGCATCACAGGCTTCTGAGGGTAACCATTTATAGACTTGGTGATAGAATGATTCTTTTTTCTCTGGTCTGATTACTTCTTCAAGAGAAGATCCAGAAAGGGCTATGTATAAGCTGTCTGTGTCCGATTCACAAAGTTCAAAATCCTTACGATCAACAAAAAATCCAAAAAACCATAGTAGAACTGGATCATACGTAACTTGGCATATTGATACACGAAAAAACCAATGTGGTGGGGCAAGTCAAGTTTGATTCTGCTTTTATTCATTTCAATTTCATAAAGTTCTTCAGTGAGGGTGTTCAGTTTCCGAAAGGCCAGATTATTGATGAGGTTGGACACATTATCTTCATCACAATACACTACATTCCTATGTTTTGCCTTATTAGTGACTGTCTTCCCATAGCCCGAATTACCTAATAGCTTCATCGTGTCAGCTACGATGGCTTTACTTGGGTCAGAGTCCCCTTCCCGTCGGGCCTGTGATACTTGATCACCAAATGTTTGGAAGCACGCCATGGGCTGGTACTGGATGACTTGATACACCCGACTGACTACCAGTCCGTGCTCCAAATACCATTTCAATAATGGTGTAGCCAGCAAGATTTTTTCGCCAAAGTAGCTACCAATGAGACTACGGCGAGGTTGGCGCATAATGTTGTTGGCTTCAGAGTAAGCCTTCATGTGTGGCCCGATATCTTCCCGAGAAATTTTTGTATTTTTGAAGATTGGTGTCATTTCTTCAAAATAGGGCTTCAGTTGGTCGGGTACAGAAATGTCGCACTCCACTAGGCCAAAGATATTGCCTGTGCGGATCTTCTCGAGAAGTTCGCTGGATGTCATTTTGAACCATCCACCGAAGTCCCAAACTTTTCACGGAGAAAGGTCTTTAAGTCTGCATCGGTCTTCTTCTGCTGATGCCACTCACATTCCCAGATTTCTATAACATTATACCCAAGGCTCTTTAGGTACTGGGTGGTTCCCTTGGTGTTTTCCCTAAGCTCAGACATGGACTTAACCCGAACTGCATTGTGAGTGGCCAATGTACCGTCCTTCATATTCAGATAACATTCATAACCGTGCCAGAAACATCCGTGAAACTGATAAACAGTTTTGGTGTCTTTACACCAACCATCTACAGGCACTTGACGTCTACCAATCTTTTTTCAGTATCATTGTATTCGTGTCGGATGTGGACACCGTCACTGGTAGACATATATTCCAACCACTGATGGGCCATCCTACCGTACTTATGGGAATATTCTGGTTTAAAGCCCGTCTCTTCCTTGCGTCTAATGTAGCAACCTGTTGGCATTTCCTGCATTAATGACCATAAGTACAAGGCGTTGGCATCATAACCTACAACACCCCCACATCCCTTTGCTTCTGCGCCATACTTAAATTCTCTTATGTTGGTAATATTCTTCTCGTGATAACGATTGAATATAATAGAAGGCCCCCCCCCCTACAATATTGTCCTTGATGAGATGATGTAGATCCTTGTTCTTCTCGTTGATGTTCTCGAAGGATATACCTTCGTCGACGGTACTGAATAAATATTTTAGCGTCAGGCCTGGAACGCTAATACCATCCTTAAACATATTGATCCCCCTTTCCAAGTAAAATTGTGATTGTTTCTCAATAGCCTCTAGGAATGGCTGGACATCTCTATTATTATACCAAATCAGGAAGTCCCTAAATGTCCTCATCCCATTCCCCCCCCCCCCCCCCAAACTTGCTGGCAGTAAGCATATTCTTCTTCGGTAATGTTTTCCTTTTTTAAAGAGCTATAAAAGGAAACATGGGGAGGTAATTCAGTAGTGTCCAATTTATCAATACAGTCAATCCATTCGTAGGGAAAAAATCCTTTAGTAATGGAACATCCAAAGGCCTTGAGAAATTTATCATAACTAAATCCAGGGGCTAAGTAATTGCAAATATCTAAAAATTTCAAATGATCTGTTTTCAAAACCATAAAGTTGTTACTTTTTTTCACAACAAAAGACAGTCGGTCGTACTTTTTCAGATACTCCATCAGTTCTCGTTTAATCACGTTCACATCATATTTTCCAGAATTAAAACCTAAGACGGGCATTTCCTTCATGTAACGATCAAATTCGGCAGCTAATTTTTCAAATGGGTGGGGTTTAGAATCATCTGTACCTTCCTGTGTCAAAGCATCTTGAATCATTTGCCTGAGGGATAATATGGTGGCCATGTGAATCTCTTGCATGAGAGAGTAACTTTTCTGAGAAATTTCCATTAAATAATTCATCATATTTTCAACCAATGTCTGTGTGTCACCATCAGTAATAAAACATTTGGGATTAACAAAACCCGGGACATTACTACATACACTAACACTGAGGGGTTTGTGTTGAGCTTCCCGGACAAGAGTTGAAGTGGGGAGAGAAGTTTTAGCAAAATAACATTCAAAATCAAATGTAGCTCTATAGGGATATGATCGTAAATGTTCTGGAATAACAATACCTTCTTCGTGTAACTTTTCAAAAATGGTTTTTGGGGTGTGATACATACCACCAACATATTTATAAGACACATCATCAGTACAAGTTTTTTCGTGTTCATTGAGTCTAAACCCTGTTTTCCACAATTTACCACATTTACGACAAGCAAAGGATTTACAATATTGATTAATGTCAGTGATGTAACTGAAATGGTTCTCATACAAATTGACATACATGGTATTCTCAAAATTCCTATTAGACCTACGTACAATTTTAGTCAAAACTTCATCATCTTCCAATAAAAGTTCAAAAACTTCAATATTCACTTCAAATACTTTTTCTATTTTGGGCAGTTCATCTAATTTCACACCAGGAAAGTTATCTTTTGGTTCATTTGTGTATTTACTATACAGGGTCTGAGTAGTAGTATTCAAGGAATGGCGCTCACTTCCGCTCCACAGGGCTAAACACCGGAATAAACAGAGATTGTCATTATAAACAAAATGGTGGTGCTGATCACTGACAAGGGCAACAATCGAATGATTTTCCATAACATACTTGCGAAGATTTTCAGGGACCCCACCAATTGGATGATTTTTAATTTTGTTTACATAAAAAGTTACATTGGTTAATTGATGGACGATCCATTTATAGTTGGGCCTTTGCTGCCTAGCCCATTCCAAAATATCTTCCTGTTCAAGGTCTTCAAGAAAATTCCCAAAATCTACAGTATTTTCAATAAGAGGTGGCCTATCAAGAACCCGGGCATTATTTTGTGATGGGTGATAAAATTTTAGTTCTTCTGTTTCATTATTTCGTAAAATGAAGCCGTAGCTTAAATTAATTTTGAATTTATTTTTTTGAGATTGAAAGATTGTTTTATTTAGTTCATAATTCATGGTGGATAAATCAGTTGTATATAGCCTGTAATTAAAAATGTCCTGTATTTTCCTATTAGTTATGTGATGGGTCCGAATAGTATTCCAATTCCTACAATAAATTTCTGAAATTTCATCACTTGTTTCTGCCAAAAGTTCTTGATCAAATTCAATGGGGTCAATGTCCAAAACAGTACGGGTTTTTTTCAGGGTTGTTGCCGGTCGTTCAGAATTCCGTTTCTTGGGGAGAGTAACAGGGAGATGAGCAGTGTTTTTATGCCTATTAAAATGTAAAAGTTGTTTAAATTCCTGTCCACATTCCAAACATGTATATACATCTAAGCAGGTTTTTTATGGTTGTCTAATTTATCTTTCCTAGTAAATGTTTTATAGCAGTTGTTACAGTCAAATGTCTTACCTTGTCCGTGAGCTGTCCTCCTATGTCGATCTCGATTGGACCTGGCAGTGAATATTTTCCCACAATCCTCACATGAAAATCCAGAAGTCTCCATAATCCTTAGAATAATGAATGCACAAAAATAGCACAAAACAATTGAATAATCTGAGTACACAGAGATGATCTTTTTCCGTCAAGAGATGAAAATGGAATGAAGCCGACTCCACAAAGTCGCTGAATTTATTTCGACGTGACGGATGTTTTTGAAAACGTCACGACGTCACAACGTTTTTTCATCGATATTTTCATTCTCGATGGGCGTTTGTGTTTGTTTCCTATAGGATTATAGGTTAAAGTTGGGAAATTTAGAAAATTAGTATAGAAAGTAATGGGAAAGAAACACAATGGGAATCCAGAAATCTGGTTGGTCGATAATTCTGTTATTTCATTGGTCAGTTTGGAGATCGAAAAAGGAATCTTGATCCTCACATTAAAAAAAAAAATAAAGTTATTAAAAACTTATTAAAATAGTGATGGAGGTCATTTAAGGATGTTACTAAAAATAGAAACTATATAAAAAAAATGAAGGATTCTGGGTAAATTTGTCCTATAGCACTATTCTTATACAATTTATTGGGAGAAAAAACATTACTCTAGTCCAAAGGAACGTACCCACGGGGCCCTCTCGGTACTATAGCACTACGTGCTATACAGATAAAATGGGGCAAATACAAAACCAGACAATTACTCTTCTACAAAGGAACGCACCCCCTTGTATCCCCTTGGCACTATAGCACTACATGCTACTCTTAATAGGGAAATAACACGTCATGGGATCCAAAAAAAGGGATTCTTAAAGAATTCGAAAAAATACAACTTGACGGGTTTATTTGGGTAATTAAATGAGGATTCTGGGAAAATCCAAACCAGAAAATTACTCCACTTCAGTCGAATGCACCCCTTGTACCCCTTAGTAGTATAGCACTACGTGCTAAACCGATAAAATGGGGAAATAAAGTCAATTTCGGTGATTTCGGGTGGATTTTGGTGATTTGGAAGGATTGTCGGGTTGTTTGTGGTAATTAGATTTACTCTTCTACAATCGAACACACCCTCCGAACATACCCCGTACCATTGCAGAACAATTGGGTAACATAGCAATCACGTGCTACTATAGAAACCAAGATGGCGGCCTCCAGTATACAAAATGGCCGACGGAAACACGTGTCACCCTAACAACACGCGCTGCGCATGCGCACTCACACCACGTATCACTATGGGGATGCCGTCACAAGATGGCCGCTCACGCGGGTTACCATGACAACACAACATGACGTCACCACGTCACGTGACTATGACGTCACATATGAGATCCCCCAATGGGACCCGTTTCATCGCTCTCCTACTACTTGCATTGTATATTAAACTATTCCAAGTTTCGACGGAATACTTTCACTTGAATTTCTCTATAATCGTTCACTTTCATGGTCGTCGAGAATACCAGAGGCGAATCACTTCAAACTGTCAGACGGTGTTCATTTCTTCTATTGCATTTTTCGGTCAAAGGGAAGTAACACCAAACTTGCTACAAAACGTTACGAGACGGAAATCGAAAAATGTGCGCGCTGGCTTGTGGTTGCAATACATTAAATGATTTGCTTTGGTGACAGTATTAATATTTTCCTGTCTATTAAGCTTATCAGGCTCAATTATGGGAAACAGTCCCTTATCCACTCAGTATATTATTTCTTAATAAAAAAGAACAGGAAAAAATATATGTTGCCGTGTGTTTTTTTGTTTGTTTTTTTGTGTGTTCTACTTTGGCGATTCCCCCACTACCGGTGTCACAGGAAATCTTCCTTCCTGAAAATCTGCCCCCCCCCCCGAGGGGGGGGGGGAGTAAATATCCTGTGAATTATTCCCCCGAGGAACATTTCCTGGGATATTCACCCCCCGGGGGGGGGGGGGAGATTTCCTAGGAAATATCCCCCCACCCAGGAAATTTACCCCCCCCCCCCCCACCACTACAAAGCGAGACATGTTTTTTTTTAAACATTCAGTTGCTTATTCTTACTATAGGTTGTTATATTTATGTGCCCCCC
This sequence comes from Pictodentalium vernedei, assembly GCA_031216915.1. NCBI lineage: Eukaryota > Metazoa > Mollusca > Scaphopoda > Dentaliida > Dentaliidae > Pictodentalium > Pictodentalium vernedei. The sequence continues at coordinate 456,440,052 of CM062297.1, read as the reverse complement.
AACCCCAATCTTTGGTATCAGAACACTCTCAAACAGGGATAGAGACACAGCTGTGGGAAATCAAGGAAATCATGGTTTAGACGTCAACTCTTTAAATTAGCAATGAAAACAAACGATAAAATGACATCAATGTCAGTAAATCTTTATTGCAACTGTGATCAACTTTATATACATGGTTTTACATATAATATTTTACATATGAAAATAAACACAACAATATATATTAGCATTTTGGTGGCTTTTGGGGGTGAAAATCCTCTTGGTTGTTGAATGGAAAAGGTATATATGTTTTAACAGAAAGTTTCGAATTTTCCAAGTTCATTATGCAGTTATCAGAAGGGATTTTCTTTGTTCAACTATGGCATTAGGATCCACCATATGCCATAGTTGGGATAATATACATTCATGTATTTTTCTGTTAGTGGTTGTAGAGTATGAATATTTCTTAGTATATCCCCCCCCCCCTCGGGGCGGGGGTGTGGAGCGATTTTCGGGGGGGGGGGGGGGTTAAAATTTCCTGTTAATAGATCTATAAAATGCAACTTCACCTTTTCATGAAAGTTATTAAACAAAATCAAAGTTCACATTTAAGACAAGCATATGATAACGTGTTGGGGTAACATGCCAATCAAATAACATTATCAAATTGTTTATACAAGGGGGATTGAATTGTCTTGGCACAGAGTTTTAGTACACCTGCACTGGTTGTGGGGAAATGTTCCATTTTACCCTGCTTCAAGCATTTGGACAAGTGTGGGCGTAATTGTTTCTTATCAAAATTGGACTCACTAGGGTCTTTTCCTTCCAGTATAGCTGTCATAAAAGCTAACGCATATAGTCCACAGTCAGATTCATTAGTTTGACGCTATCTTAAGGGCATGTTCACAGTAATTGCATCTAATGGGCTCTATAGCAAGCTGGCAATGATGCGACAGGTGTCTGCATGCAGAAAGGAATACAGACTGCCAAACACATTCACTTCACCTGGTTTGCAACCTACAGTAGATAATGTAACCCAGTGGTTTTATTGGCGTTGTACATCTGGACAAATTCATTCGGTTCGACATCGAACTGCAGATTTTTAGACAGACAGGTGTCTTGAAGTCCTCCTACACACTGATGTTGATCACGCAGTAGAGCCTGTGCAGCATTAACCTCCAGATCACTAAGCCAATACTGTGTCTTTTCAATCTGCTGCAACTGTTTTGGCTGCAGTGGACGGAACTTACAGTATTTATTTCTTTCTTTGGGACAGCACACTCTTCATCAGCATGTTCCTGCTGCTCTGTTTCCACTGCTTCCTCATCAACAGGTTGTGAAATTTCACCTGGATTCTGATCCTGATGTGTCACTTCATCAGTTCCACTCACATTATCAGTCTCCCCATCACGTCTGACATATGCTTTTAGTCTGCTTCCATTCACAGTTTTTTTCAGATTCTTTCCATTACGTGAAAGTCTGTATACACCTTTCCTTACAACATCAACAACCACATAGGACCCTGTCCATCGTGCATCTAACTTGCCACCACATCTATTCTTATTCTTAACCTCTTCAAGCAACACCTCTACTCCAACCTCAAAATTGACTATGTTGGACCGCTTTTCATAGTTACGTTTTTGCCTGTCCTGGGCCGCATTTATATTGCTCATAGCAGTGTCAGCTGACGGAGCTTCTCCATAGCAGCAATTTTTTCTTCAATTGGAATGTCAGCTGTGAAGGCTGGATCAGGATTATCACCACTTTCTACCATCAGCTCCACAGGTAGGCGTGGATGACGCCCATAGAGCAGATAAAAAGGACTGTATCCGGTGGAGGCATGTTTTGATGTACGGTATGCAAATAAAACACTGTCTAAAATATCTGCCCACTCATTTTCCTGATCTAAATATTTCAGCAGCACATTTTGAGTTGTCTGATTCTGTTTCTCAGTTAAGCCATTGCATTGTGGGTGATATGCAGATGTAATTCTATGTTCAACCCCTGTGAGTTTATGCAGTTCCTTGGACACTGTGTTGATAAATTCACGACCCTGATCAGAAAGTTCTATTTTACTTGTCTCCCTCGACTTATTTTTCAACTTTCACAATTTTGAAAGGACAGTCAGTGCAAATATTTTAAGTCTTTTCCAAAATAGGCACTGTGGCATTTTTATTGAGGGTTCCAGAATCAATAAATATTGCCCCAATCAGCTGATCTTCATTTTATACTCGGGCGTTTTAGTTCGCATATAGGCTCCTGTAACCTAAATGTCACGTACCTCGGGGACTAGGCATCAATTCACTTTGGATCTACGCATGACTGCGATTAAAAAATGTTTCATATTAAGAGTTATTTTATCAAAAAGGTAATTACAGGGCCCCAATCAATTTTGGAACACAATTAATATCTGCAACTAAGATATGACGCCCTGAAATATACCGACTGACTTCAGAAATTTGTCACTCAGATGAAATAATGTTCCAATGTATCTTTCTTTCGGCGATAAACATAATTGGTATGACTGTCACCCAAGTGTCCAAACGCAAAATATTACCCGTGGGCCGTTAACCATGTCCTCTCGAAGACGAAGAGTGGTGTTTGGTAAGGGTGGTCTCTATTCCTGATGGTGGGTACCGACTGCTTAATGGTGGAGAGTCTGAGACAAGGAAATTCTTGAGTATCTGGAGGGCAACACAAGCGCCACGGACAGAGGCGTGTATAGGCATTATACAAACAAATTGTGTCTAAACGGACGGATAATTCTCAATTCATCGGCAAAGGGATTGGTTTAGCATAGGGGAGGGGTGGTTTAACTATAATGGCCAGGGGCCACTTCCCGCGGCCACAGACAGGAGGTATGGAAAGCACGAAGCAGTGGTCCCCTCTTATTGTGGAAAGGTTCTAAGAGGATCGCCTGGGAAACTTCTTACTCCAAAATATCTCGAAACTACAACATCAGCCTTTCTTAAAACCATTGAAACAATGCTATTTGCTATTTACCCTGATTCAAAAATGTTTGTTATTCATCCCGACCCTTCCATAATAATATAATATATAATCCCATACCTCGCCCACCACGCACCCTCTCTTAGTTAGCGGAGACCTTTTGGAATGAATACCTTCATTAAGGTGGTTGTGGGGAAAACATTTTGGCAAGGATCGATATGGCAGTGTAACATGACAGGAATGTTATCCCACTGAAGTGAAAAGTTGTGAAGTGTTTGGAGACTCAACGGACAGATGGATACAGGACCAAGGAATGCAACGGCACTAAAAGCAATTGTGGAGATTTTGGTAGATACAGATCAAGAACATAATGTTGGGGGTGGGGGGGGGGGGGGGGGGAATTTTATCACATATTCACCATCAAATTGCTCATTACGAAAAATATCATTCACAACACGTCTAGTAGGGGAATGACGTCAGAAGTCAAAGTTGACGTGGAGACGTTGTGAGTGAGTTAGTTTCGGAAGTATGTCTAGGCCAAGAATTGAATTATTCCTTCTCTTATTTTTTTCATTAACTGTCTACCTAATGCAAATAGCCGGCGACATTTACAGAAAACATTTCCTGAATATCTCAAAATTTTCTTGCTTTGTCTCAAAAACATAGCTTATGAACAAGCTCATTAGCTATGTTTTTCGCGGCAAAACCGAACGACACTGGCCAGTTTTAGGCCTTACGTTAGGTAATAGGTTAAATTACTCATTAGGTGATAAAAAGAATCACGATTTGACATGAAATGCGACTCATTGGAGGTCCTCTTTTTTAACTATTTAGTCCTGGTTGTTATTAACTGTAAAGTCAGAGTAAAAGAAAATTGGACATGTCGCAGCATTTCAGGATTACATAGATGATACAATGGAAGGGGCGCTATTGCTGTTGTGATTTAGGTCAAGGTGATGGAGCTTAAGGGTGGGATGGGATAAAGAAGCATAAGGCGTGCCACGCGTAGTCCGTGATAATAGTGGTATAGCACTGGAACGTTTTCTTTTAGAATGTTCAAATATCAGTTCAATAGAATAAGATGCAATATGGGGCATTGCGGTGGAAATTCGGCGGACAGGTGAAGATCGGGTGGGTAAGAAGGGACATTACAGAGAAAGTCGGTATGCTTTCAATGGAAATCGTAATGGAGGTAGTAATCGATAGCACTGCAGGGTTTTCTCTGAATGTTGGGTGGTGAGACGAGGGTAAAGACAAGGGTTAGTTGGTGGTCCGAACGTGTAATGTATGGGTAGTGCCCTACGAAGCTTCAAGGATTCGATTCGATATCGTCACGAAAATTCTATTCTTTTTTAATCCAGAGTTGGGTGGACAATTGGCTTCACAAACAACAAGGCGTGTAACATACCATGGCAAATCATATCTAGGTGGAAGATTGGAGGATGCCTTAGCTGGACAGATGCCTAACTGCTCCGTTCGTCATCTGAGACTTTTATCAAGTCCTAACTTGTTAACTTCAGTGCATTTAAACATCTCCGACGTTGCCGACTTTGTGCATGTCGCACGCACAGCACTTAGGTATCTGCCTTTTACTTGTACATAAATCGGTAATGTTTCAATGGTAATTTAAAAACAAACCGAGCAGATGTAGATCGTTTACGAAATGAGCGAAAAAATCTTCATCTTTAAATTAGTGATCGCCCCGGTTATTCGAATATTCGCACGAGTGAAAATTCCTTTCGAATATTCGAATATCTTGTAAATTCGAATATTCGACCAAGATGGTTTTCAAAGAGAGAGTTTGGTCCTAAAAAATGGAGAAACGGCTAAGTACTAACCCGGTGCGTGAACCGTGTTATGCGGAACCACCTGGAACCATGACGAATCTTTGGCATCACCTGAAGAACAACCATGGCTACGAAATTTGAGAAAGAATTGCACAGAAAAAGCGTGCAAACTTGCACTTGGGCAAAGAAGTGTGAACATGGGTGTGGCGAACAGAAATATATAAGCCACCACCTGGGTAAAATCATGGCTAAGAACTTTGAATCGTTTAGTGTGACCATGGACCCATATTTTAGTGGTTTGAAAGTTCATTTTCAAGAATTAGCAGTGGAGCGGGTTCTATTATTATTCGAAATAGCCCTTGTGCATGAGTTATTTGTTTTTATTTATTGGCGTTTAGGGTTACATATTTCTGCACAATGTCTGAGCGTGACCGCAACATGGATATAATGGCAAGTCCAGGCCATCGTTTATACCCATGTTCACCATTGTAGAGGACTTCCACCCCAGGCATTGGTTACCGGGTCCTATTTTACCAGTAAAACGGACCTTGTTTACCACAGTAAACAAGCACTGCTTCACTTCTCGGTGTTCCGACTTGGACTGTGCGCAACAGTGAAGCAAAGATTAAGAAAGCGACATAAGAACTGAACTTGCGTCTCAAGGTAAGCTGCTTTGTTCATTTCACACAGTGTGGTATGTTGAAAGTCAACTCACAGGAGAATATAGCGGAGATAGATGTGCTAAGGGACTTGTCACGCATTTCCACCATTCTCCGTTAGAAATAACGAAGCTGAAGTCTGAAGCAGCCAAACGTGAATCGGATTCTATATGAAAGGCACATCTAAAGTTCTAGTAGGGGTGTCCTTCGAGATTGAGATGTACCTTCGAAATGTTGGAACGTTTCATAGTCATCGTGAAATCGGCCAAAATGTTCTAATGAACAACGAGAAGACGAGGATATGGGAAATCGTTCTGTTACCTGGATGTTGGGGCCAATGCAACTGCACTTTGCACAACTCTAGCAACACTGCACCTGATGTCGAAAGAGATTGTATATAAGAAAGTATGTTCTATATCATCGATTTATGCAGTCGTCGTCAGTGTATTGGCATGTTCTGAAGTCCAATGGCACGGACCCTGCATTCATCAAGGATGCTAAGACTATCTTCTCTGATTATTTTCGAACTGACAAGAGACTGGATGTTGTCGGCATTCGGGGAGCAATGCAGATTGCAGTGGTACTTGGTGCAAGGATGAAGGTTATCCTTTTGTCACTGACGAATACAAGAGACATGCAAACAAGCATCCGCGCACTCCCGGTTCTCAACTCCCGCCATGTGGCATAGTGATGATGTCATAGAGTTCAGAGAAATACTAAACACCGAACTACATCAGACAGAAATGAAATGAAGGAGCAAAAAGAGAAACATCTAGGTCCAAAAAGCATTATTCCTTCGACCACCAGAAAGTCAATCAATAGTGCAATAAGTGCCAAGAAAGCATTGGGGGGTTACCTGGCAAAGGACCCTATTAGAGTTGATGAAGACTCACCCGTTCGGTGGAGAATAAAGAGGCCACACACCAGAAATGAGCTAAACTCACTCAATTTTACTTTTGAAATACATTTCATGAATTTTGACATGTTCGATGAAGATGATTGGGCCAGAATCCCCTCACCCATGTCAACGTTTATAGGAAATGTGAATAAGATAAAACAGATTTCACTAAATGCAAAACAATTGAATATTACCTACTGATTTAGAGATAGAGTCTTAAAGCCTTCACAGTTCCTTATCAGACTTAGATTGGGGATGGGGAGAATCAGTCCTGGTTATCTTCACCCTCCCCATGATAAACTATGGATAGGAAATGGGAAAAGAAGGAAATATGTTTCATCAAACATCAAACAATTTATTCTCATCCAGTGGGGTAGACATAGGCAACCTTAGAACAGCTGCAGCAAATGTCTCTACTTTGACATAGGGAGGGGGGGGGGTGGGGTTGGAGATGTTCAGGCTAAGTTATCTACACTCCCTCACCTTTCAATATAAATAGCTTGACAGAAAACAACAGGTTTCATTCGATACAATACTATCAAATATCGATCTGTGAATTAACAAGAATCTCCAGGGGGTTTAATCGCTCATCTGACAAAATACCATTGATTCTTCAGAAACAGTACTTTGAATCACTCTAAATTCCATAAATATGAACTCCGGAATTCAAACAGGAACAAACCCGTCCATCATTCATTTCTCTAAGATTCAGATACTATCACAGAAATTATGCCTGGATATCCAATATTTCCATTAATGTAAAAAAAAGACATTTTGAAGAAGATTTTTAAAGATTATTCATCTTATTGGACTGAGTTAAAATTTGGGCTGTCATAGGGAGCTCAAATGTCAATCCAAGGTAGTGATTAGAACAAACTTGAATCTGATCTTCCAAAGAATACTATATACCAAATAACAACAGATTTTGACTGGTGATGCTGGAGAATATTTTTAAGGATTATTCCTTGACCTGTATTAAAAATTGGGCTCCCATAGGGAGCCCAAATATGAACTCAGGTACTTGATTTGAACAAACATGAATCTGCCCCCCCCCTCCCCCCCCCCCCCACCACCACCCCTTTCCCCCACTAAGCATACTACATAACAAGAATCAAATGAGTTTGACTGGTGGTTCTGGAGGAGATTTTAAAGATTATGTCTCATATTGCACTAAGTTAAAGTACAAGCTCGCATAGAGAGCCCAGGTATTAACCTTGGGCAATAATTTGAACAAACGGATCCCTATGAGGATGTTGAATACAAAATATCAAAACATTCTGAAAGTGGTTTTGAAGAAGATGACTTTTAAAGAATATTTCCCTCAGTGTTCTAAATTAAAATTTGGGCTTCCAGAGGGAGCCCAAATATGCGCTCAGGGATTTCATTTGAATGAACCTTAAGTTGACACCCCACCCCACCCCAAAAGATCTTGACTCTTGATTGGTGGCTCTGGAAAAGAAGATTTTTAAAGACTATTTCTCATATTTTGCCCTAAGTTTAAATTCAGGCTCCCATAGGAAGCCCCATTATTAACCAAGGAACTTGGTTTGAACAAATCTAAATCTGACCGCCATGAGAATGCATACCAAATATCAAAAGATTCTTATCGCTGATTCTGGGGAAGAAGATTTTTAAAAAACTTAAATGAAAACTAAAAAATTCAGGAGGGAAAAGATATATGCAGGAGTGGGATAAACTAGGTTTTCCTTCCCAATACATGGTGCAAGCAGCATTGGGAGGGGGGATAATCGATTACACCAGAAAATCCTTGTTTTCAGAAATCTCAATAATAAATACAACCAGGAGATTGCTGGTTGAAAAGCCCATTTCACACATTCACGAATTTGATCCTGAACCACTACGATCTCGACATGATAGGAAATCGTAGGGAGATCATCAGGAAGTTTGTCAGAGTTTGGTGCAGCTTGTTGCGAAGGCCATCCCACCAATGTGTCCTGATGTTATTGTTTGTATGGTCACATCTGAGGGAGATGTGGACAAAACCTGAGAGACTCAAGAGACAGAAATTATCCCAGAGACTCAGGAGACAGAAACTGTGGGACAAGTCGCTGGAAGTGAAGCTGGTGAAGAGAGTACATGTTCAGACGTCGAAGCTGTGTAAGAAATGGGGAAGAAAAGGAGAAAATAGCCAGAGAATTTCATTACGTTTCCTGTTGAAACAGAAAAAGAATTTGAGGAATGGTTTTGCAAGAATGAACTGTTCTACAACAAGGCATACAGGGACTCTCAGAAGAAACAGAGGTTGTGTGACAAGAAGGCTTGCAGGTCTTCTCAGGAGCCATGGCTTTGGCCAAACAGATCTCTTCTTACGTCTCCTTTCTCTTTTGGTCAACAAAATGTACAAAGCAGCATCAACTTCTGCTTTTTCTCGCTCAATGGCACACTGCAATTGCATCAATTCCTTGCCCTGGCTTGACAATGGCAAGTTCATAGCTTTTGTAGTCACAGGTATCCAAAAACAGGTTGTTGTTAACAGGTGAGCTGACAGGACATGAATGAAAAACTCTAAAACTGGGTTGCCATTTATATGGTCCATGACCAAAAAATCATAGCAAGTCTTCACAAGCGGGCCTTTAGATTACCCCAATTTCACCCCGTTTATAGGTATGACCAAATTAGAGGTTTGAAGACATCAAGAAAAATATATGCATTTTCTGTGCCTCTTCTACATTTAAGAATAACTTCCATCATGATATGACCATAGAAACACAAAGAAAGGCATGGCAATAAAACATAACAGGATAAGGCTGTTATTTCTGGTTTTAATGTGCCCAAATTAGGGCAAAATGATGTGCCCAAAATACATGAATTTAAAGGCCTTTTCACAAGTCATACAAGGTTTGTGAGAAATCGTAGCGGTTCCTGACAAGTCTTGACAATTCGTAGCAAATCGTAAGGTATTGTAGGTACTTTGTAGGTCAATCGTGATAGTTCATAGACAGTTTGTGATGGTTTGTCAAGAGTTTGGCACAGTTCGTAGCAGAGTCATTTCCGATTTGTAAGTGCATCGTAACCATTCGTAGCTAATGCGTAGCCAATTCGTAGGTGGTTCAGGCATATGACATCACAGAGTCAAGCGGCCAAGAACTGTTAAGAATTTCAATTTCGGATAGTTTGGCGCATTTTCACGAACAGTTCATGAATGTGTGAAAGGGGCTTAATTATTATTTAGATTTATGAAAGCAAGAATTTCCCGTTTGGGGTGGTAAAAAGGATAGTGACATCATCAGTTGGATTTAGTGTGAAGTTATGGACGAAAAAGCCATGAAATGTAAAGTAAATCGTAGACAGTTTGGGTGAAGCTCTGCTATTGCTACAGATGATGAATGCATCATTGCTGTTTCTATTCTGCCTTTATTTTCTGTTAACCAGGAATGGAAATTTTGGGTATTGGAACTGGGAATTTTGTCCTCGAATTAAAGCAAAATAACAACCAGAGAATTAGAATGTATAATCTTAAGACTCTTTGAAACAACCATTTGCACTTCGTTTACTAGAATTTTTAAAGTCGTGGGTGGGGTGTGAAGTTGTCCAGATCAGGATACAAATCTGACCTATTAATTGCAAAGAGGTTACAGAATAAGCACCTGTTAATTAACTGGTTGAGGGCTAAATTATTTTTTGTGGTCTGAGCTTTTTATTCAAAATTTGTTTTATTACAAATTATTGAAGAGTACCCACAGTCACTCTCCAATACTTTGTAATAAAACAAATTTATACATAATGTATAAACAAAATATTATTTGCATTTGACTGAATATGAAATGTGAAAAAGAGAAATGTTGGCTTTTGCTCTGATACCCTCATTTTTTTCAGAGTCCTGATAGTGGCTTCTAGCTAGCACTCAACCAGTTAACCCTTAATGGCCTAATACCATCTTTGATATCTTTTTAATGCAAAGGAACAGGTGCCCCAACATGCATTGTTTGGGTAAACTCAAAATGTGTTTCCTATGTACCCTGTCAGTTGTTTCTTAGCAAGTCTTAGCTGCCTCTGAAGGCAGCCAAGACTTGACAAGAAACAACTGCAAAGCCACAAAAGGAAAAATTTCAACGTGTAGTGAAAATATATAAAAATCTCCAGGCCTTTAGGGGTTAATAAAAATCTTACCGATCAAAACAAAAATTACTGACACTATTGTTTATACATCTATTCCATCTCAGTATATCCAATAACAGGATCCAGTCCGTTATATCTTGTTTGACTGAGCTGAATGAGCTTTGTCAAATAAGATGTAATATAATAAATGCTCAGTTTATCACTAGAATAAAGGAAAATGACCATGTTCCTCCTGTACATTGAACAATTTTCACTGTCAAAGTGGCTATTCAATTAACAAAATTTCACTGTAGTATGGCAAGATGTCTGGAACAAAAGCCATCAGTGAATGACATGATAAGGAACCTACAGTCAGATATCTGGGCCTGTTAGAAATGAAAAGCAAGAAGTGAGGTCATGTATAATTTATTTCTAAATACACATACTTAATCAACATGTTGGCAACCAAATACAGTGGAGCCCACTTAATTGGATATCTCTTAATTGTATATCCCTGTTAATTGAATATAATTTTCAAACACAAAACCAATGACCATACCTTCAGTACAAATTTGATCTGTTAATTGCATATGGGTTGTAGAGTAAACTCCTGTTAATTGTATACAAATTTTTGTAATATGCCGAAAAAAATAATGTGACACTAACCAAATTCCCCTTATTTATCAACCTTTTTGGCCTCGCTACATCCAATACAGGCATTTATTCTATTATATCTTGTTTGACAGAGCTTATAGAGCTCTGTCAAACAAGATATAATAGAATAAATGCTCAGTTTGCCTCCAGAACACAGGAAACTGACCAAATCCCTGTTAATTGTATACTCATGTTAACTGAATAATGTTCACTGGCATAATGGATATTCAATTAAGAGGATTCTACTGTATTCTCTTTTTTTCAGACACACAAAATCAAATTCATAATTTAATATTAGGACGTCCATAATGTAAAACTGAACATTACTGATGTAATCAGCAAAAACTTACATACAGCATTTCACATGGCATTCAAACATTCAGCATCAAATAACAGAATCCTTGTTCGTAGATGTTGAAAGTCTGTTCAGTATTTATTATATGCAAGTATCTTCCTGCACCTTAGGTATTCCCTAGCCTGGGTACCCCTCTACCCTCCCCCCCCCCCCCCCCCCCCCATACACACATAACTTAATATAGAATACTGATTTGAGTAGGAAGGTGAGAGGTTATACAGACTTTGGCATGTGGTTGTTCCCACCTTCTATCACAAATATGACTATTGAACAAAAGAATATTCTGGAACCTTTTTAAGTGTTTAATCATTGATATATTTATCGAATAACGTTTTGTGAGTGGGGAATTTACCACGGGAAGAGTAATGCACTAGGGTATCTTCCCCCTGGGTGGAAAATACCCAGTGAGGGAAGATACACTGTTACACTGGTAGTAATAGTTTGTCATCTTTCTGTTCATAAGAATGTGATCATTCTATTACATGTATAAAATTTGAATAAACTTTTTTTTAACTTCAGTTTTTAGATGGCAAAATAAATAGCAGACAACATGATGCATGAAAACATTACCTGATTACAGTTTCAGGCATTTTTGAAAAAAAGTCCTAACAATGCTTTCACGCATGTCATGAATTCATTTAACCCATTTCATTCCAATTTCTACTGCAGAGATAATTTTTGACTGCTGCCATAGCAAAAGTAAATCTATTCATTAAAACATTTCTGCAACCTTAGCTGTTAATATCATGTGTGCCATCAAAAATATAAACACATTATAATCAATAATATGAAAATATTATTAATGACTTTTTCTATATAAGATTTTTCTAGATTCTTTCATAATTGTGTGGGAATAAATGATTAAATACATGTATGATCATTTTCCTTCAAAAATTGAAATATAATTTGGATAGGAAATTTATTCACATATCCCAATTATCAAACATTTTGGTGCCAGGATATATTTCACGTGGATTATAAAATCTTTGTGTATTATTTGCTTTAATAAAGGAATCCTACAGTATATCACATGTTAGATAAACAACATGTGCCACATAACAGTAAGAATAAGTAACAAAGAGACAGAACAGTCGATATGAAGACCAGACTGTTAAGTCTCCCGATTTTGCCTGGAGACTCCCGGTTTTATGCCCAGCCTCCCATCCTTATGGTAACAGCTGATTTTCTCCTGCTTTGACACTTTTCAAAAGAATATTTATTTATTCAGTTCAAATTTATTCAATTACCCACTCAATCTGTAATCCACTACGGCAAAGCAGTAGAATACAGTTAAAAATGGGTCACAATTTTCTCACAGAAATTCACCTTGCTTACGTGATATGCTGAAAAATTATAACTTAAAATCGATACACAACTGATGTATTTTCGAATAGTCAATAACACTGATTTTTGTTCTGTTGTACGAGCCACAGTTGAGGCATCTATTCCTGGAAACCTCTGAATGGTATTTACACAGGTGAAAACAAAATTATGAATTACTAATGATGAGAAAAAATCTTAACCCTCCCCACAAAGGCCAAACTGTCACCTCACTGAAATCAGTGCACATCAGGCCTTAGACATTTCGTTTTGTGATAAAATTTTCATGATTCTTTGACAAATTAAATCATCCCCATTCCAAATCCCCTTCCACAATGACAATCCACCCCCATAAAACTGCCCATCGATTAGTAGTTAATTGGTATGGTGGTGGCAGGGGGGGGGGGGGGGGGGTAAGGTGGTGGTATGGGGATCAAATAACCGGAAACAACTGTCAAGAACTTTGTGAACATAATTTAAACATGGATGTGCTGGATCTTGTGGTGTGTGTATATTATGTGTACACTTTTATTGGCAAATACCATTTAAATTGTTCACATAAATTTAAATGTAATGTATTAGGATGGAGTATAGATGGGAGTGGGAAGCATGGAATGAAAATTATCGAAGTGCTGGCTGCACACGCAAATCTCCCTGACGAACATGAAAACCTACCTGATGGCTCACCAAAATCTCCCTGACAGTCATATTCAGAGGTTAACAGGTCTGATGAAGACTGTTTTAATTGGTCCTGATAATACATACGTTTTGCTGCTATATATAATGGGTGTCAATTCAGGGTCAGCAGATTGTTAATTATCCAGAAATTCAGCTCTGTGAGCAGACTCAGTTCTGTAAAATCAAATATAACTGCACAATTCATGCTATTATACCCACAGTCTGTATGCAGTAACAAATTTTATTACATGCCTATTTCTTTTCCTCCAGTTCCATATTGACTAATTCGTACTGAACACAGGTTTCATTCAGATTTCCATTGACAAACTATTTTTCCACCTGATGTCATGGATCCATCAAAAGAAGTAAACGCTACCCATTTTCGTAATCAGCCAATCGAAAAATTGCACTCTGATCTAGATCAATTCAGAAGCTGCAGTGACTGCCGATAAATCGAATGTCAATTGGAAAATGTGTTTTGCTCAAATCCACCAAAGTCAAGAAAATTAAACTTATTCTGTAAATGGAGAATGATTTTATAACACCGAAGTTCTGACTTTGAAGTGAATATCTCTCAAATAATGGTAGCTAATTTCTCAGCTAAACACAAATAAATAACCTATTTGAGCACAATTTTCATTTATATTTTTCGGTTTACGTATCGATCTGTCGCACGTGTTTGCTAATGACATCTAAGTTTTGTATTTGTTTTTATTTCAAGCGGACGATCAATAAATAACAAAGAGTTTTAAAGTTTGTAATTTTCTGTGTGTGATGTTGGGATTTTTAAATTAATGGATTCTATGCCATAGAGGCATGTAATAAACCCAGAATGCCACAATGTGAGAATGCATTCATCAATATGGCACTCATGCCATCACAGAAGGATATAACTAAAGGCTGGGCCATATTAACAAATGCATTCACACATTGTGACGTTCTGTGCAAGTACAAACATACCAGGGATTTAATGATACTTTCAACAGCCAGGGTAATATCAAGTCGGATGCAGTGACAAAAACAAAATGCTATTTCTGACTAATGATACCAACCACATTTAGACATTACTTTTGGCCTAAAAGATTTCACTGCACACTGATACCATAATGGGTTAAGATTTTATTATATGTTAAATGGCTGCTCAGTGAATTTGTAGGGGTTATGTTATTTATTTCAACTTAATGCTCTGCACACTGATGTCAAAATATCAAAATTTCAGTCCGTAAATTCCGCATAATGCAACTTGGAAAGTAACCAATGCAATTTTGTTTGACAGAGCTCAAAAAGCTGTCAAACAAGACTGACTTAGTTAAATTCCTGAATGCATTATGGGAAAAGTTTGCAGCTTGAAAAGTAGGTGAAATTCAAATGGTCACAAGTAATTTCACATTGTTTCATTTCCATGCACAAGATGCCACAATCATATTTGCCTCCAAAAACGTCTGCCATATTTTTCTGTCAGATACCAATAATCATACATGTTTTCAATGGCAATTACATCTGAGTCTCGTTCATTACTAAATTTTGTCTTGCAAACATTTAACAAGGTCAGCCGACATACAATGTCAACATTCAGCATGTGTACCTCCAAATCCATGTACATACCGAATATTGGAATTATATCATCTTTTTAAAGATTTGGAGTTACGGAAAGATCTATCAACAAATTATTCTATGAGCAATAAATTTCAGGTAAAATCTTACGAGCGATGAAAATGATTCTTAACCAGTTTCAGGACAAATTCTTACTAATCTTAAAGATCTATCAACAAATTATTCTATGAGCAATAAATTTCAGGTAAAATCTTACGATCAATGAAAATGATTCTTAACCAGTTTCAGGACAAATTCTTCCTAATCTTAGCACTAATTTGTCCCAGATGAAGTGTCCACATTGCTGCCATGTTGACTAAGCCTGTTTCTCTTATTATAATAATCAGTTATAATAATAAAATTTGTCTGCACACAAGGTGTTATATTAACCAGAGTCAACTGTATTTTGTCATCAGTGTGCAGAGGGTTGAGGTCACTTTCAGTAGCTGTGGCTAAATTGGGACCATAATACAAATATACAAGGTCAAATTTAGCCAATCACTAGGAGGACTCTCAACCCATGTGTTGATTACCGAGTCCTATTATACAGTACAGTTGCCGTGGACTGGTCGTATTCCACATTTGGGAAGTGATGTACACGCATGCATTTTCCAGGTAATAACAAGCCTCATCATCAAAATTTTAATTAATGAAGCACAGGGTTGTACCCGGTGCTTTATTAATTAAATTTTTGATGCTTAGTCCTATAATTAGTGTTTGGAATATAATATTACTGCGTCCATGGAAATATTACCGGCCTGTGGAATGTGACCAGTCCATGGCGGCTGTACTGTACCAGAAAGGCCCGACTTTCTGGGGATCCCAGTGGGAGAATAGGCAAGGTAAATAAATTTATGTTGTCAGCCTGTAGCCATAAGGCAGCAACTTTAAATTATTAATTAAATTATTTTTCATAGTAAATGTGGACTAATCTAGTGCAATTCATGTGACAAATCTGTCATGGAGCTTACAGTTCTCCATACTTGGGTTTTCAAAGTGTAAACTTTCTTTTTGTTGGACTTACAGCAGCATCGTTGTAGTACAGAATAACATATAGGTTGATATTTAACTCTAGCCAGCTGAGTATTTTAAAGATATTTTTCATCAAATCTAGTCCTGGCTGCCATGAAGCAGCCATGACTAGATTTGATGAAAAATTCAACTAGATTTAACTTTAGAAATTTGTGGTGAAAAATCCATTCAGTGGCTCAGAATTTGTACCTTACACAGTTCCATCCTGCTATGTAAAAATTGCTGCAAAATTTTGTTTGTGAATAATTTTCCATGGGTGAGCTATCTAATGAAATCCAGCAGTGAAAGGATTGTCTTTATTATCAAATTTTATATCCACATACTCATCCTTGAACCTTCCCTTCTTCAATAATTGTAGTTTTATCATTGCTGGACCCTTATCATCAGTATTGCTAGGAGTTTTGGTCAGGTTCTCTATGTTAGAAGCCACTAATTTGATCATGCAGCCTTTCTGTATCAGTTGTCTCTCATGTGCCATTGCTAACTGTGATACAACTCTTCTCTCCACCTGTCATTGGAGACAATAAATTGTTAACATGTTGAGTCTGTACAGTACTCTGATCACAAAAGCAATCCTTTTCTTGATCAGATTACAATCTGGTTGCATTACACACCAGTGGATCGAGAGTTTATGAATAAAATATTGTGAAATCAATACAGCCTTGCGAATCTCAAATTTTGGGTCAAACCAAATCCGAAATTGAATCAGGCAGATGATTTCAAATCAAATCAAGTCTGAAATCAAATCTTCCAGTGCTTCAAATTGTATATATTGCATCTTCTTACAACCATAAGTATTGCCAGTTTCCATTCAAATACTGCATTCAACAGCGACTTGTCTGTTTGGTTGTGTCAATCAAAAACATGGAATATTCCAGGATGGAATAAAAGTAGTTTCAGGGGCGGAAACCGCCTTGAACTCTTCTTCGATCATCAGGTCTCCTGTAGAGGAGACCTGATGATAGAAGAAAAGTTCAAGATGAGACACTTAGAGAAATTCAAGGATTTGAAAATTACAGAATCACCGCACCTAGAAGCGAATGAAATCAATTCAAATCACTTGGACAATTTCAAATCAAACCAAATTTTGAACCTTCACAGGGCACTAGAAATCAAGACCAAAATAAAATAAAAGAAATGAGAACAGTATCCAAGTTTCATTGTTCTTGCCATGACTTTTCGACAGGAGAGATTGTGGGTAGAAAAACAGAAAGAGAATATTGACCGGATTGCATTTCAGTCATGATCTGGTCAAAATTCTATGTTCTCTTTTGTTTTAAGCTTATTTGTTTTACAAGGGTTGGCAAACAAATTATGGAATTTTTATTAACGCCTCTCCTTGGCTTAATGGCACAGGTGTTTGAGATGACCTTCATAGTGGCAACTTCGTGGCCTCGCTCTTCTCAGATACTATGAAATGAGCTTTAGCCTGCATGGAGTGTGTCTCTGCATAGAGAACAGCCATTTTATACACACACCTGATAGAACAGTATGCTGTGACAGCATCAACCCCACAACTGATGCTGACAGAGAGTATTCGGACACATCCAGAATATACCCTGACTGAGAATCAATCTCGGGACCTCTGGGATGAGAGACCTGTGATTTATCCACTCAGTCATCACTCTCCTAGGGAGTTCTCTTTTGTTACCCAGGTACTGTACTGAATACAAAAACATAACTAATATGTCACTTGAGCAAAAACTACACCTAGCTGGATGGATTTGGCCAATGTGCTTGGTGGAAAGTTATCAGTATCTTAACCTGCTGAATACTTTCCAAGAGTCAGCAATGTCTGGATTTTATGAAGTATTTGGGCAGCTAAAACCCAGAAGACATTCATGAATTGATTCATCCAATTAACAGGGATAAAATCTGTAAAACAGAAGTAGGGTGTAGGATTATATCTTTCTGGTGACAAGTGTATTGCTGTTTTGGCAGGTAAATCTGCCGGCATTTAAATATTGGGGTTTAACAACTCTTTTGACAGCCAGGGTCAACTCCGCTCAGATAATTTTATGGGTGGAGGAAGCCGGAGTACCCAGAGGGAACCACCAAGTAGTGGCACACAACTGTCAGACTCCACAATGTACTAACTCCACACTAGCAGAGTTAGCATTGGTTGAAGGCAAGTGCATAATTGGCTTTCAGTGCAACTTAGTATACAGTGCTACCATGCCCCCACAAAAGCAATCAGTTTTAAGTGTCTTTAACAAGGACACATTGCAGTTACCACTGATCAAACTGTGGACCTTTTAGTTTGTAGTTCAATGCTATAACCACTGAGCCACCACACTCCAAAATAATATGCAATCTTTACCACTACATCATCTCAGAGACTGATAGTAGTTTCCAGCACTCAGCAGTTTCATGTGTTAGTCATAGATATCCTTTTCACCAATGATGTAAACACCCTGTTATGTTAAGACTGATGATAAAATGATCCAAGCACAGAGAAAGATTAACGACAAACATTAACGGTTGATACTTACTTCATATTTTATAGACCTTGCACCATAATGAACATCATAGCCATCGGCTAGAACATCTACAACATTGTGGTCCCACTTCAGCTCAATTGAATGTTTTTCTTTTGCCTACAATCAAAATTAAAAATTACATAATAAACATTTTATTGAATTTTTGTTATACTCTTGGTATTTTCAATATTATCTTTCAAGATTCACATTGGTGTATTAAAGATCTAAATGACATATTTCTGATGATTATTAAAGTATAAAATATAACTCACTCGTCAACGACTATATATAGTGCCAAAATGAATATTTTAAAAAATATTTGGAATATCCATTTGTGGAAGACAAAAGACTAAACATTAAACTGACATTGGAATATTTGTCCCTCCAAAATGAACCAACATGATTTATAACAATGAGTCCTTGAGAAAGCACTAGTTAAAATATTGATGTGATTTTATGGAAACATATTTCTGGGAAATTTTACAATACCTGTCTTAAGATGAAATTAGCAATATCTTCTTGATGAAACCACAGGGAAAGTTTATGAATTAGGTTGACTTTGGAAGGTTGAACATTATAAGTTACTGTGAAGAATTGATGGTAACATGGTCTCAGGTTTGTGGCTCAGAGTTTATGTTCAACCGAGACATGGAGTATTGAGGATGATCATACATTCAATGCCACAAACCTCAGACCATGTTACCATCAATTCATCACAATAACATATATGTTCCAATAAGACCCTACCCACAGTCCAAAAACACATCATGACATGAACAAGGCAACTTTTAACAATAATAAGTTTAGTAAAGAAACTTCTTGTGTACCCCACAACATCACTGGACAAATAATAAATCGGATAAAGGTCGAGGTCTCTCCAAATTGTAAACTGAGTGGTAATTTAGACATTTAATTTAGAACCTCGCATGCTGCATGTGTGAAAAATCTAGAAAAATGAAGCGGTTTGCAGGTCACTCTGTTGATAAAGTAATTGCAAAACGGGCAACCTCATTTAAATTATTTTGCCTGGTGACGTCAAACAGTAACATATGCTACTGGAGCCCTCAACATAGTAAAAACTATGCAAGCTCTCGTTCAATCAGAGGGTGAGGATTTCAGTGTTATTGGGACATAATTAGTCCAGAACTGTATGACAAGGCTGGAAGTTAAGTTTTGGGTTTAGGGACCCCTTTCCCCTCACTCACCCTCAATATTTTGTGTTGGTAATTAACTAAAGTTGTAAATGCCATCAGTACAGTGAAGTAACAAACTTAAGATACAGCTAAATGCAGTATCATCGTGGTTGTGTCAACATTGAACTGGACAATTAAATGAGAATTGGAAATGCTATTGTTAGAATGGGTGCTATTAATAGGCACCTCGTTGCCATGTAAAACAGTAGACTGTATAATTAAATGAAAACTGAAAGTAGGATTGTGGCTTGTGGTTGTTTTCATAGAATGCATGTAACATACATTCAATACATGCACAGTTGCGAAATGTGAGTATGAAAGTGGTATGTCATATAATACAAAAACTGTGTAACGATAGTAATATGACCGTCTATATAATATTTTCATGCTTAATTAATACTGTTCAAAGAAATCATCATATAATCATCAGTAATCAATTGATAACTCCATTTTTATACACAACTTAATGCATATATCACCACAATATCATTGCAGTCACACAGCAATGGTTCAACAATTGTTTCTCTACTAGTGTTAATTACAGTAAGTTGTGATACTGCAGTGTAAGTAATCAACAATGTCTTAGCATTTGACAATGAAGTTTCATTTCAGCGCCATACATATAATTTAATTTATCCTCATGTGGGAATTTATAATACACTCTGCACTCATATAATAATTATTTGGAAAATATCAGTTTAATCGTGAGACAGTAATAGAACAAGCTGAGCAACATAGAAACTTTGGAATTAATCTCACCCTTTTAGCCCAAAATTCCAATTCTTTTGAAACCAGTTTAGACAACTCTGATCGAGAAAAGGGAAGAAAATATACAATTTCATTTATTCTTCCCAGAAATTCATCTCTTCTAAAATGTCTCTGAAAGAAAAAACAAATGTAAATTACATGAATTAATAGGCTGTATAACACTGATGAGAGAACCACTTCTGATCATGAGCATTAACATTTTTTGGAAAGGTAACCGAGTTACTCAATGCTTCTTATGAAAAATGGATAATGTTGGCAGCTGGTGGGCAGATGACAAAAAGAACAATACACTTAACCCTTTGAACCCAATGGGCCACTTTTTTGGCCCAGGAACATGATACCTCATAATATAATTAAAAATGATGCCTGCTAACTTAATGTATGGGGTAGACCAGTCAATCAAGGCTGCACATTGAAAATATTAATTGGTCTTCCTCCAAATAATGAATATGGACTCTTCTAATTGCTGCCATTGAACTGACATGGAAGATCCCACCAGTGTTCAAAGGGTTAAAAGGAATATTAGTAATAGTCTAACCCTTTACCTAACATGGCAAGAATACAACACTTGCAAAAAATAAGTAAGTAAGGAGTAACTAAATTATTTTGACCTGAAAAACATAGTGTGTCACTCCCTCATTGGAATGGGCTTGACAAGCTCCTTCCAATGAAGGATCACATGTTATGTTTCACAGGCAAAACAATTACAAGCCTGTTCCAATGAAAGGTCACAAGCTACATTTTGGAAGCAAAAATTTAACCCTTGGGAGCCTAATTCCAACTCTGATCACTTTTACTGCAATAAAACAGATGCCCCAACATGGTGTCTCAGGGTTAACTCACAAGTTGAAATCTAAATTTTTTGGCAGTTGTGTTTTGGCAAGTCGTGGCTGCCTATATAGAAAGCCAAGACCTGCCTAAAACAAATGCAAAGCCACAGGATGTAGACTGTGAGAGTGTAGTGAAATATTTATAAAAAATCTCCAGGCCCTTAACCCTTTGAACTCTAGTGGTATCTTCCATTCCAGTTCAATGGCAGCAATTAGAAGAGTCCATATTCATTATTTGTGGTAGACCAATCAGTATTTTCAACGTTGAAAATACTGATTGGTCTACCCCACAATATTTATTGAACAGCCATCCTATATAATGACATTATGACGTATCATGTTCCTGGTCGGAAAAGCGGCCGCTTGGGTTCAAAGAGTTAAGGGGTAAAAAATATTAAAATGTGAGTGGATGGATGTGGTCAACATGGGTTATGAGTTAATGTTACAGCCCCACAAACATCCAAGATTTCCACTATCTACAATTTTGGGCACATTTTGAAATCAGTCTTTATTGGTCTTCATGAGTGGATTTCTTGTAAATTTTCAAATATTTTCGATGAAACAATTTCAAGAAGTTGCTCACACCTGATTCATTTACAAGAGGGTCACTCAGATAGGTCTTTTGTGGGACAGGAAAACAGATTGCCTAGGGAAGTCAAGTTGTCACCTGAAATGAAAAACATTCTCAGCAATTATACACCTGGAACTTAATTAAGCACACCCGATTTTTATAGTAACTGTCATTACTTTCATGTTAATAAAATGATGAAAATATGTAGTATTTTAATAGTGCTAATTACACATATCTGTCACTAATGTTTTGGATTGAAAAATGTTCTCTCAACAAGTATGGTGCTGAAACGGTCCATGATGAAACAATGCCGGTAATTACTGACAAAAAATGTAACGTGTGATCTCCTGAATACAATAGCAGTGTCTGACAGTAGCGAGTGTATCCACCACATGCCCAGATGACAGCCTGAACCCTCCTCCTAATGCTACCAGTGAGCCTTCTGATACGGTCCAGAGGAAACTGCTGCCACTCCTCATACACTGCAGCTTCCAAATCGGCAAACTTCTGTACAGGCAGATCCCTCGCTTGCACACAACGTCCAAGAATGTCCCAGATGTGTTATAAGGGATTCAAATCGGAGCTCACTGCAGGCCAAGATAGTGTTGTAAGAGCGTCGTTCTGAAGGAATGCTCTCACAGCATCAGAACAATGTGGCCTTGCATTGTCGTCCATGAATACAGGGTGAGTAGCCACGGGTGGTTGTCAAAATGAGGCTCAATAACCGGATTGAGAATGTCCTGGATGTACTGATGACCACTGACACTCCCACGTATAGTCACCATATCAAGTTTACAATCATGAGAGAGGAATCCCCAAATCATTACTGATCCTCCACCATAAGGAACAGTAGGTCTGAAGTTCATGGGTATGTAAGCAGTATTTCTATGCCTCCACACTCTCATGCGATGTTAAGCAGCAACCTAATCTCGTTTGACCAATGGACTCTCCTCCACATCCTGAGATTCCAATATTGTTGTGCCATACACCACTCCAAACGTCGTCTTTGATGCTGATCGGACAGCTGGATGTTTGATGACATTTCTGGACCTCATACCCAGTGCTCTGAGACAATTTTGGACAGTTCTGTTGCACAAACACCTGTTGGGGAGCTAAAGGCGTTTCAAAACCCCACTTGAAGCAAAGGGTTCATGCCTAACGAGGCGTGCCAGACTCCGATCTTCCCGAGGAGAGGTCTTTTGGGGTTGTCCAGGCCTTAACATCATTGGTTTGTTGACGTTTTCAGACAAGTCTGCTAATGACAGAATGACTATAGTCAAGTTGCCTTCCAATAGCTTTGAATGACATGCCCTGTTGCATGCATGCCATTGATTTGCCATCTTTGTGCCTCTGACAGTCTCCCCCTTGCCATGTCAACATTTATTGATAAAAGAAGTGACAAATTTTCTTGTTTTATACCCTGATATTGCATGTGGATGATAGTGTTTTTTGTAACATCCGTGGGAAGCATGCTTCTCGTGGATGAGGGGATGTGTTTGGGGTCCACTATCAACCAGTAACAGCATGGCTTATGACCCTCATTGGAGCCAGCTCATTGAGATCATTCCGATGAGGTGTCATGGGATATGTTTTGAGCAAAAAGTGAAAGATTGTAGTCATGTCTTGCAAGTATCAACTCAGGAAAACGGTAATTGAAATGAAATATATAACTTAACTGGTTGAGTGCTAAATTATTTTTCAAAGGTGATTTGAAACATGAGTATTTTTTTAAAGGATGCCACACTACTTGAAAGAGTAGACTGAGTTTAGCAAAGATTTTGTTAAAAAATAATTGTTTTGTTACAATTCATTGGGAGAGTGCCAAAAGCACTCTCCAATCAATTGCAACCAAACAATTATATATAACTTTATTTTCTTCTACTGCTTAACAAACAGCAAGCCAATGAGTAACATGTAAAGCCACTAAAGTGGCTTCCAGCACTTTTCAGTAGAGCCATGATAGTGGCTTCTAGCACTCAACCAGTTAATGTTGACACTTAATTTTCACACATATCGTGAAGACGAGTGATTAACTGCTCCCCAAGTGTAGCTTTTAGGAGATTTTTAGCGAGAAACCTCATGTTCGATATAAAAGTGGTAAAAAGGAAAAAAATAAGTAATTTTGCATTTAGTATCGACATTGAAGCCCATCGCCATCCAAATTTTTCAACACTTTCTCAACATGTTTTTTTACATTTTTATTCATGTATTTCTTAGTTACACATTTTTAAGAGGTATCTTCAGAGGGAGAGTGACTCTAAAATGCGACTCGACTACGTTTAGAGTGGGCGGGGCTGTGGTTGTTAAACGTAAGACCGACAGTCCTCACTCGATATGTTCGATATACGAGTACCTATGGCGACTGATATTCAGACATATCGCGAGAGGATTGATCGGTAAAATGGGGGAAAAGTTCTGTCATGTGATTATGCAATGAGCTCAATGGAAAAAATATTGATTAGTAACTTTGGTCATATAGATTTATTACTTACTGATCCTGGGTGGAGATATTGAATTAAATCCTGGTATGAAAGATAATATATCCATAGTTCACTTGAATGTGAGAGGCCTATGTCATAAAGCATATATAGTAGATGCAGAGCTGGGCCAATTTGATGTGATCGCATTAACGGAAACATTTCTCTCGGCAGATGTCCCAATGAACAAAATTGCAATACCCGGGTTCCACTTTCCCCCAATACGACAGGATCGTCCAGATGGCCATGGTGGGGAAATAGTGGTATACATTAAAAGTAGTTTAATTTTTAAAGCTTGCACTGACCTCCTTGTTCCCGGGGTGGAGGCCGTTTGGGTTGATCTACGA
The DNA here is from genome assembly GCA_031216915.1 of Pictodentalium vernedei. Classification (NCBI taxonomy): domain Eukaryota; kingdom Metazoa; phylum Mollusca; class Scaphopoda; order Dentaliida; family Dentaliidae; genus Pictodentalium; species Pictodentalium vernedei. The sequence continues at coordinate 456,415,423 of CM062297.1, read as the reverse complement.
AATTGTAACCAAAAATACTTCTTGGGAGTTTTTTATCGTCCTCCATCAAGCAATAATTTACAGTGGGATTTAATTAACAACTCAGTAGGGCTAACCAGGAGGAATCTAGATAAAAAGTGTATAATCGTTGGAGATTTTAACAGTAATTGTTCACCAAGTATTCATCCCAAAATAGTTGAAAACACACATAATATTGTCCAAATTGTAAAATCCCCAACTCGAATTACTGAGTACCATAGTAGTCTTATTGATCTCGTTATGATATCTTGTCCAGATCTTGTTTCCAGTTGTGACATTATTCTGCCTTTCTGTAGCGATCATCATGCAATAGCTGTCTGTTTAAAAACAAAAGAAAACTTTACTAAATCTATTAAAAGAGAGATTTGGAATTATGACAGAATGGATGTAGATGGGATGCAGTCGGCACTGCAACAAACAGAGTGGGACTCACACTTCATCGCTGAAAATGTCGATAGCATTGCAGAAAGCATTACCTCTCATATTCTTAATGTAGCTAAACAACACATTCCACACAAATTTATCCTTATACGACCAAAGGATAAACCTTGGATGTCTGCCGCTGTCCGATGCCAAATGAAACAAAGAGATAAAGCCCATAAAAAGGCCAAAACTAGCAACGATCCAAATGATTGGAGAAATTTTAGAGAAGTGCGCAACGAGACGATAGCTTGTGTCCAAGAAGCCAAAAAAGAGTACGATAATAATCTAGACACTAAAATCAACAATTCTGATTTCTCATCAAAACATTGGTGGAAAACAATTAAAAACTTCACATCTCAACAATGTAATGACACACAAATATTCCCCCATTGGTAGAGGGAGATAATGTAATAAGTGACCCTGCAGATACTCTAAATACATACTTTATTAACCAGAGTAATACCGTCACCCAAAAGGATTTACCCCCGATCCCATCTACTAATCACAAAATAGTTATCTCATAATTCTTCCAAGTCAGGTTGAATCTCTCTTTTCAAAACATGACGTTAAAAAGGCAAGTGGCCCAGATAAAATCAATAACAGAATATTGAAAATATTTGCTTCAGAGTTGTCAGTACCATTTTGTCTTGTATTCAATATATCTCTATCTCAAGGAAAATTCCCCAGTATATGAAAGCATGCAAATGTGATCCCAATCCACAAAGTATTCTGTCAACCATAAAGATAATTACCGTCCCGTTTCCCTTACAAGTAATGTCAGTAAAGTCTTTGAAATAATTGTCTTTAACCACGTTTTCTCATTTCTTACCGAAAATAGATTGCTAACAGATTTGCAGTCAGGATTTATTCCAGGTGATAGTACAATGTATCATTTAATCGATCTAGACCATAGTATCAGATTGGCACTTGATCAGAATAAAGAAATTTGTTTTGTTTTCTGCGATATCAGCAAAGCATTAGACAGAGTATGGCACGCAGGTTTAACTCATAAATTGAAAGCTATAGGCATATGTGGGAATCTACTATGGTGGTTCTAGGATTATCTCAATGAGCGTAGCCAGACAGTTGTTGTAAATGGGCGTAGGTCAAAGAAGCTGATAATTCCTGCAAGTGTTCCTCAGGGGTCAGTCCTCGGTCCCCTCCTCTTCAATATATATATTACTGATATCGTAAATAATATACAATCGAATATTAGGCTGTACGCAGATGACACGTCACTTTCAATGATCACAGAAGACCCCTTTTGGGCATCTCAGGTTATGAATGATGATCTTATAAAAATAGAGAGTGGTTAAAGGATTGGCAAGTAATTTTTAGCCCAGATAAAACGGTTGCTCTTAGTATCACCTGCAAAACTGTTCCAAATCCCAAACCAACTCTATATCTACTTGATAATCCAATTAAAAAAGTTACGCACCATAAACATTTGGGTATTACTTTCCAAATCAACGGTTCATGAGATCTCCATATAAACTCAATTATTACTAAGGTAAGTCCGATGATAAATTGTTTTCGTAGTCTAAAGTACAGATTCTCACGAGTATCATTAATTAGATTATACACCAATTTCATTCTTCCATTATTTGATTATGCTGACATTATATGGGATAATTGTACAGTTGAAAAAATGCATAATCTTGGGAATTTACATCTTGAAGCTCTTCGTACAATCTGTGGTGACCCTCGTGGTACTAGCCATGAGTTGCTGTATCGTGAAACGGGTTTCATTTCACTAAAAGAACGTCATAGGTGACATAAACTTACTATTTTTTATAAACTGAAAAATGGACTTACACCGGATTACTTAGCCAGGTTGGTTCCACGTACAGTTGCAGAACAATCGTCGTATTCACTCCAAAATAACAAGCAGATTGATAACTTCTTCTGCCGAACTAATAGTTTTTTTTAATCCTTTGTTCCCTCAACCATACGACTTTGGAACGAGCTTGGTTCTGAAATAAGGGCTTCAGAGTCTGTTCAAAGGTTTCTTAAGACGAGAAGATATAATCGTTCCAAACTTTTATGGTCTAGGGTGCAGGGAAGGGCAAATTGCTCACACAAAATTACGACTAGGTTGCAGTGATCTAAATGCACATAAGTACGATAGATTTATATCAGAAAATCTGCAATGTTGATGTGGCTATGGATAAGAAAATACGGAACATTTTGTTTTTAACTGCCAGTTATATACAGTGCAAAGGGGTGTTCTATTTAACACTCTGGGGAGTCCTGAAATACCTGTTATTACCTTGTTATATGGTGACCCTTTATACTCTGACTTGCAGAATACTGAAATTTTCTCAGCTTTTCAACAGTATATAACTATGACGCAACGGTTCAGTGAATCATGATATGATTACTTTGATAGGGTTTGTACTCTGGCCAACAAATTTCTTTAATATAAGCTGTAGTGACAACTGTTATAACAGTTGTCATGATTCCTCACGACTGTAGCGACGGTCCTGTTTTCTTAGTAGTGTTTGATCAGCCGGAAATGCGGCGATTTAGAAAAGGATTGCATCAAACCTCTATGATGCATAAAGGCCACTGGTCAGGGGTAACCAGGTGTAATTTTGGGACCTAATCACTGCCTTTTCCCCGTCGACTCTGCCTACTTTCAATATTAATACAATGGAATATTTTACCCTGATGATACAGTCATTGTATTGTCGGTTTTCCTCTGAAAATCTAAACTCTTCCAATTCCAGAAAAGCTAATACAGCTAATACAATAGTAAGTTCTGTGATATGCAACGATTTAATCACTTGAATGTTGTGTTTTGCTTCTCTACTGCACATGCACCTGTTCTATTTTAATGTGACTGTATATTTGTGTATGGGGCGGCATAGGCCATGCCTGTTTGCCAAACCACATTTCAGTTATGGAAATAAAATTTATTGTTTAAAAAACAACAACCCAGAAACAGCATGTTTCATTAGATGAAATATACTGCAAGATATAGCAATCATAAAAACATAATAATCAGTAACAGCAACATCACTGTCATGAAACATTTCAGGGGGTGCTTAATTAAGTTCCAGGTGCATATTTATTTTAAGAAAGAGCAACTGCAATATTTCAACCTTCATAATAATTCAGTCAGAGAACTCAAGTTCTCACCACCAATAAAATGAAACTCTGAGCAAAAATCTATGTTTAGTAACAGTGATCTCAATATCTGACCTTATGACTTGAAAAAAATATATACACATCTAACACCTATAGCTAACAAATTTGTTGAATTTGTAATACAAAAATTGGCACAAATCAAACAAGGTGCAACGCCACCGGTATCCCCCGGCAAGAAATGGTTACTAACCAGAAACCATAAAAATTGAAATTTTCCAAGTCGAAAAAGTTGAAAAAGGCCCATAACTCTAGAAGAATGATTGGACAAAACAAGTTATCTCTGAATATCCTCTCCCCCATGGTGGTCTATCAGCATACCAAAGATCATTTAAATTCCACATCCACTGACTGAGATATGAAGGTTCAAAGTTGTTACGGATGAACAGACAGGCGGACTGATGGACAGACAAATGGACAGGACCCATTTCTATATCCCCAGCAAACTTTGTTTTGGCAGGGGATAACAAGTTATGAATAGTTTTTGCACACTGGCTGCTATGTGTGTGCAATACACCCAGTAGCAATCATGAGATCCATGTACACCCATTTGCAAAGGTTGGTGAAGATCAGACCATCCACATGAGAAATGTGGAACTATTGTCTTTGTTTTTATAGCTAGGGTCCTGCAAATATTGAGATCGATATACGTCTGCTTCAGATCAATCCCGAATCAGTCTCTAGATTCTATTTTTTTCAAATATCTTGTGCTTAGTGCAATTTGTTACATTTTCAATGAAAAGTGGATAAAACTGACATCAGCCAATTCATTCATGTAGGCTCAATTCATACTTAATTGAGTAAATAACAATGTTTAATTGTTAGGGTATTAGTAGTATAGACGATAGAATGTCCATGGGTCGAGCACGAGGTGCAGTTAATTTCTCAGACAAACTTATTAATGAATAATGATCTTTGGTTAGGAAAGCGTTCAGAACATCCAGTTTGATACGACTAATTGTGAATTTTTGTGGTGATAGTAACACTGTAACACCTAGAACTATAAATCCTGTCAGCGAAAATAGACTCAAAATTAAAAGCCAGGCCGTGCCATCGACCATAATCACTGGTATTAACAAAGCAATGCGTTTATAAAGGCCGTTGACGGGGGTGACCGCCAATAGGGTGCCGGGTCTTTTAGTTCCTTTACCAGTTTGTCCCCAGGTCATTTTGTTCCTTCGCACCGAGTTGTTTCCTACCCATACAAACAAACTGGAATAAGAGAATGATGTGGTGACTGAGTGGATTCGTTTGCTGGCCTCTCATGCCTGAGGTCATGGGTTTGATCTCTGGATGGGAGAGATTCCGAGATGACCGAACATTCTCTGGCAACATCAATTGTATTATTGATGTTGCTATAACATACAGCCCTATCGCACTATAAATAAAAATACAGATGGAACACTGGAGAGAATGAAGAACAGAAGTAGCAGTGCACAATTTACTATACATCCCCAAATGTACCCACCCCCATGTACCTCCCGCACTGTCTCATCTCAGGATATATCACTTTCCCATGTGCCAAATTAAAGGTACAATACTGATTGATACTAAGGAGGTGAAATTTTGCGAGTCTGATTGGCTCACTTTGTCTAGAAGCAGTCATTGTTGTCACTGATTGTGGTGAATAGTAACAAGCTAGGAATTCAAAAACTTAAACATTTGATAATTAACCTACCTGTTTCAGAGACAGTGCTACAGAGAATATTTATTTATTGGTGTTTAAGGTATGCAGTCAGTCTTTTAAGTGTAATCACAGCATTCCATAACTCTGTTTGGTGCAATACAAATAACTTGTCTATTAAGATTTGATTGAGTTTGAGATTCGATCCCCCCAAAAATTGGTGATTTGCAGATCCCTATTTACAGGATATAAATTCAAGCCCATCACCCCCTCCCCCACCCCCTTCAGGAAATTGTGAGGGTCATGAACACCGTGAACCAAAAACTGGTGACTACAGGACTATCTGCATTGGAGGAGAAAACAAACACACAATTCCTTAGTTTTTTAGATTTCCAAGTATTTTCTTTGTTTTACTGCATGGTCATGGAATCTCCTAAGTGGAAAGTATGAGGTCCACATAAACCCATGTGCCAGGTTTGGAGAAGCTCAGACCATCCATGTGTGGGAGAAGAACAACCCATTCTAAAAGTATATGGATCCACAAAATGAACAAGGAAATATAACTTTGTAAATATCGAAGCAAGGATATTTGTTCTGGCAAGTGATCATTCCGCTATGATAAGGTACAACCATGCCAAAAAATATTTGAATCCAACAAATAGTGGTAGAATTAGAGCAGTAAACATGTTGATGGACAGATTTTCTGAAAAATGCCTAAATTAGTCAAAGGGAAGTTACTCTGAAAATATTTCATCAAGGGCATCAATCTTTTCTAGAAATATATTCCCCCATGCCAAGGTAGAATGGTGTGGCAATTCACTTCAATCCAACAAGCAGTGACACTGTTAGAGTACAAAACATTTTGGAAGGACATATGTTTAGTAATACCCTTCATGAAACAAAGGCAAATAACTCAGTACATATTTAAGTGAAGGCATTAATTCCAACATAAAATATGTTTCCCCATGTTAAGATACAAGAGGCCCCATAGGGCCTTAATCGCTCACCGGCCAAAGTGGTTCAAAGAAGTATTTGGGGTCACATTCAGTTAGACATGGCTCATCAACACTACAAAGGAATGAAGTCATGAGAGGCAAATTTTATGGAAAAACACTAAGGAATGGATTTGAACAAACCTGAACCTAATATGCTACCCTCCCTCCCCCCACCTGCATAGAACACAAATATTAAGCCAAGGACTCAAATTGAACAAACTTTAATCTGATCCCCCTTGAGATGTCATATACCAAATGGGAAAGAATTCTGACTGGTGGATATGAAGAAGGTTTTTAAAGAAATCACCTCACATTGCACTAAGTTAAACTTTGGGCTCAAATAGGGAGCCAAAATATTAACCCAGGGTCCCGATTTGAACAAACTTGAATCTGACCCACCTAGAGATGTTGTATACCAAATATGAACGGATTCTGATAGGTGGATCTCAAGAAGTAGATTATAAAAGAATTTCCTCATATTGCACTTAGTTAAAATTCAGGCTCCCATAGGTAGCCCAAATTAATAACCCCGGGACCAGGTTTGAACAAACTGGAGTCTTACCCTCCAAGAGATGTTGTATACCAAATATGAAAGGATTCTGACTGGTGGATCTGAAGAAGATTTTTAAAGAAATTTTCTCATATTGCATTAAGTTAAAATTCAGGCTCCCATAGAACCCAAATATTAACCGAGAAACTCGATTTGAACAAACTTCAAACTGGCCCCCTAGAGATTTGGGCTCCTACAGGGAGCCCAATTATTAACCCAGGGACTGGATTTGAACAAACTTGAATCTGACCACCCACAGATGTTGTATACCAAACATGAAAGGATTCTGACTGGTGGATCTGAAGAAGAAGATTTTTAAAGAAATTTCCTCAAATTGCACCAAGTTAAACTTTGGGCACCAATAGAGAGCCCAAATTTAAACCCAGGGTCTCGATTTGAACAAATTTGAATCTGACCCCCCTAGAGATGTTGTATGACAAATATGAAAAGATTCTGACTGGTGGATCTGAAGAAGATGATTTTTTTTTAATTTTTGAAAAAATTTATGGGTGCTATCAGAGTTATGCCCCTTCTGATGCGACCTGTGGGCGGGGCACGTTTATTTGTACAAACTTGAATTGACATATGATAAGGAACATGAACACAAAATTTGGTTCAATTTGGTCGGGGAGTTTGTGAGGAGAAGTCAATAATGTAAAGTTCACGACGGACGACGACGGACAGCAAGTGATAAGTTAAGCTCCCTTCGTTGAGCTAACAAGCATACCAAATAATATTTGAATCCAACAAATAGTGGCAGAACCAGAGCAGCAAACATATTCGACTAACAGGTTTTTGATAAACAAGGGCAAGAACTCTGTGCATATTTAAGTGAGAGAATTAATTCCACCATAGGATCTGTTCCCCACGTTAAGGTACAGCCATGCAAAAAATTATTTAAATCCAAAAAATAGTGGTAGAATTAGAGTAGCAAATAGGTTGAACAGAATTTTTAGTAAAACTGAATGTGATTCAAGTGGAAATAACTCTGTATGTATTTAAGCAAAGGTATTAATTCCACCATATGACCAGTTCCTCCATTAATTGGAAGCACACCAAAAAATATTTTAATTCAACCACTAGTGGTGGAACTAGAGTAGGAAACATGTTGGACAGAATTTGTAGTAATACTTAACATGAACAAGGGTAAAAAAAATTGCACGTATTTATGTGAGGGCATTAATTCCAGCATAGGATCCTTTGCTCCATGAAGGTAGAAGCAAGCCAAAGATTATTTTAATCCAACCAGTAGTGGAAGTGAATACCAAATATGTTGAACAGAAATAATCTGTAACATGCAGCTCCTCACTTATTATGCCCCTACCTGGAGGGGGGGAGCATAATTAAGGATTTTTCTTCCCTGTTTAGTTTGCAAATAGTTTGATGTCTCTGACTTCAATTTTGCTGTCGAATAAATCCAATGTCTAAAGAGAAACACAATCAGTTCATTTATTTTGATTTGTTGATTCATTGCACTCAAAATATATTCAGTGATTTTATCACATAATCACACAAAAATAGCCCATTTCAGAACTAGAGGTACTGTGAGCAAGCTCACAAAGTGATACCCCCCATGCCTATCAGAACGGAATTATATTGCTTCATGCACATCTTCATATGGATTCTTCCATTGTGTAAAGTTTCATGAAGATTCTTCAAATGGTTTAGGAGGAGTTGCGCTTATAAGGATGGACAGATGGATGGACAGACGGACGGACGGACAGGGTGATTCCTATATACCCCCCCCCCAAACTTTGTTTGCAGGGGGTATAAATATTGCCCACAATACATCTAATGAACACATGAAATAGAAGTCAATGTAACATAATAACATTAAGAGTTGGTTCAAGAAGTGGAACTGAATTAATCTTATAGGTTTTTTAAGTCCTTTTGTCATACATCATTCAGCTAACACAACTTGCAGGCAGCATTTGCAAAATATTACCTGAATAACTCAAATTCTTTCTCACATGAAGATGCTCAAATATTCAGGATGACAAGGCATAATTGTTGAATTATTTGCACACCAATCGTCTTTTATAGACTGTAAATCGAACGTTAAGAATACAAAATTTAGGAGTCCCTGAGTGAAACCCACAGTATAAATCAAAGTATAAGGTAATACCTGTGTCTTTTTTGTTGACGAAGCACACTACGATCACTTGGGTAAAATGTCACACAAAAATAAGGATAAAATTACCGGGACTAAGTCTCATGATCGATCAGATAAAAATGTTTTTGATTTGCAATTTACAGAATTAGGAAAGACTTAGTCTTCTAACTGTCCTGCTGTTATGAACTCTGAACCTGATGACCCCAACAAAATTGATCCTGGAACAGAGGATGTGCTCAGTATTTTTGTGTCGGATACAGAAGAATCCAGTTTTTTGGGATATCATGATGAAATATATCCATCCACACTTGATAATTCAACGCATTAACTGCGTTATTCAGAGGCTCATAACACAGTTACACCTTCCCATAATGGGAACCTCAATCAAACACACCTATTTCTAAGATTAAACACGGGAAACACACCAAGGGAAATAATTCTCATTCTCTTGAGTTTAAAACTGGGTGGAAATGTTCGCATTCAAAACGAAAACATGGTGACAACGCCAATCTCGAGGTTGTCAAGGAATCGAACCGTGTTTCTTCTATTACTGGTGACACTTCACAGATAGGGATTTTCAAATCTCCATTAAAAAAGAAATGTAAAAAAGACAATGCCACGGAATTGAAATCTGTTTCGCAGCTCGCCGTGGATAATGTATTAATTCAGAAATTGTTACAGTCAGTTGCTGACATTAATTCCCGATTAAATTTACATGATCAGAGAGATTGAAAAGAGAAACCCCACTGTCAAAAAACGACTACAGGTAAAAAGGCTGTGAGCCAAGATAAGAATCTTGTGGCCATTCCTTTATTTGAAGATCAAGGTGATTTTAATCCGGGGAATAACACGAAACCCCATACAATCTCATCTGCACCTGATGATATGCTTCCAGACAATCCGTCGGACCCCAGAAGTGCACTGGGTGGTTCACAAAATCTTGTACTCCCTGATCAGGGGGATGTAAATTCAGTCAATAACGATATTACACATATTTTTGGATCAGAACCACTCGACAACTTTGAGGGTGCATCTGATCTTGAACTTGATTTACCAGATTTTTCTGTTGACAATTCCATTTGCAAGAAAGGCCCTGCTATTAACAGCCACTTGGCTGATTTTGCTAGTAAAGCTTGCATCATGCAGTCTGACAAAGACAAAATTGAAAAGTTGATCGATAAATATCCTAGTCCTAATAATGCTGAATGCATTGCACCCCCACGGGTGAATACTGAAATATGGAATCAAGATTAAATCCCCTAAATTGCAAGGTAAAGATATTCAACTCCAACGCCTGCAGAAATCTTTGTCAGTCGCCACTGCTAACATATTATCAAATCTTGAGGAATTAAGAAATAAAAAACCAAATATCACAAAGCTAAAACAATTGGCAATTGATAATGTTCTAATATTAGGAAATGGTGTTTTTGACGTTTCTATGCTGAGAAGTTTTTTGCGGCCACTGATGAAGAACATTTTCAGGGTGCTTTTTTTCCTCTGAGAATAAGATCTCAACTCTTTTCTTTGGTGATGAGTTGAATAGGAAAATCAAAGAGTTGTCAGAAATTCAGCGCTCAGCTAATAGCTGTCCTTTGCGAACATCATTTACCATGCCTAATTTCAAATCCTACTCTGACAGGCAACAGCATTTTTTAGGTAGAGGCCAACCTCCAAGAGGCCATCCTTACAGGCGAAGGTTCAGTCGAGGGCAATATCAAAGGTGCCCATTCTTCAAAAACAGGAACTCATTCCAAACAAGAGGCCCCAAGGGGCCTGAGGGCGCTCACCTGACATGGTAGCCTAAATTTATATCAACCCAGAGAATTGATTTCAACAAGTTGCATCTGCTCCTCCTTAGAAAACCTTATACCAAATATCCAAAGATTCTGACCAGTGGATCTAAAAAAAAAAGATTTTTAAAGAATATTGAACTAAGTTATAATTCAGGGAGCCCATATATGAACCCAGGGACTTGGCTTTAACAAACTTGAATCTCACCCCCCTAAGGATGCTGCACATCAAATATCAAAACATTCCGACTGCTGGATCTGAAGAAGAAGATTTTTAAAGAAAAGTCCTCATTTTGAACTAAGTTACAATTCGAGCTCCCACAGTGAGTGCAAATATGGACCTAGGGACATGGCTGAAGAAGAAGATTTTTAAAGATAAGTCCTCATTTTGAACTAAGTTACAATTCGAGCTCCCACAGTGAGTCCAAATATGGACCTAGGGACATGGCTTGAACAAACTTGAATCTCACCCCCTAAGGATGCTGCATACCAAATATCAAAACATTCCGACTGCTGGATCTGAAGAAGATTTTTAAAGAAAATTCCTCATTTTGAACTAAGTTATAATTCGGGCTACCACAGTGAGCCCAAATATGAACCCAGGGACTTGGCTTGAACAAACTTGAATCTCACCCCCCTAAGCATGGTGCATACCCAATATCAGAAGATTCTGCCTGCTGGATCTTGAGAAGAAGATTTTCAAAGAAATTTGCCTGAAATGCACTAAGTTCAAATTTGGGCTCCTATTCTGAGCCTAAATATAAACTCAGGGGGCCGATTTGAACAAACTTGAATCAGATCCACCCCACAATGTTGCATACCAAATATCAAAAGATTCTGCCTGCTGGATCTGGAGAAGAAGATTTTTTTAAGAAATATGCCTGAAATGCACTAAGTTAAAATTTGGGCTCCTATACGGAGCCCAAATATAAACCCAGGGGGCCGATTTGAACAAACTTGAATCAGATCCACCCCACAATGTTGCTTACCAAATATGAAAAGATTCTGAAGCTGGATCTGGAGAAGAAGATTTTTTAAGAAATTTGCCTGAAATGCACTAAGTTCGAATTCGAGCTTCTATAGTGAGCCCAAATATGAATCTAGGAAGCCGATTTGAACAAACTTGAATCAGATCCACCCCACAATGTTGCATACCAAATATCAAAAGATTCTGCCTGCTGCATCTGGAGAAGAAGATTTTTTAATAAATTTGCCCGAAATGCACTAAGTCCGAATTCGGTCTTCTATATTAAGCCCAAATATGAATCCAGGGGGCCGATTTGAACAAACTTGAATCAGATCCACCCCGCAATGTTGCATACCAAATATCAAAAGATTCTGCCTGCTGGATCTGGAGAAGAAGATTTTTGAAGAAATTTGCCCAAAATGCACTAAGTTTGAATTCGAGCTTCTATAGTGAGCCCAAATATGAATCCAGGGGGCCGATTTGAACAAACTTGAATCAGATCCACCCCGCAATGTTGCATACCAAATATCAAAAGATTCTGCCTGCTGGATCTGGAGAAGATGATTTTTTAAGAAATTTGCCTGAAATGCACTAAGTTCGAATTCGAGCTTCTATAGTAAGCCCAAATATGAATCTAGGGAGCCGATTTGAACAAATTTGCATCAGATCCATCCCACAATGTTGCATACCAAATATCAAAAGATTCTGCCTGCTGGATCTGGAGAAGAAAATTTTTTAAGAAATTTGCCTGAAATGCACTAAGTTCGAATTCGAGCTTCTATAGTGAGCCCAAATATGAATCTAGGAAGCCGATTTGAACAAACTTGAGTCAGATCCACCCCACAATGTTGCATACCAAATATCAAAAGATTCTGCCTGCTGGATCTGGAGAAGAAGATTTTTTAATAAATTTGCTTGAAATGCACTAAGTTCAAATTTGGGCTCCTATACTGAGCCCAAATATAAAGCCAGGGGGCCAATTTGAACAAACTTGAATCCGATCCACCCCACAATGTTGCTTACCAAATATGAAAAGATTCTGACTGCTGGATCTGGAGAAGAAGATTTTTTAAGAAATTTGCATGAAATGCACTAAGTTCAAATTCGAGCTTCTATAGTGAGCCCAAATATGAATCTAGGAAGCCGATTTGAACAAACTTGAATCAGATCCACCCCACAATGTTGCATACCAAATATCAAAAGATTCTGCCTGCTGGATCTGGAGAAGAAGATTTTTTAAGAAATTTGCCTAAATGCACTAAGTTCGAAATCGGGCTCCTATACTGAGCCCAAATATGAACCCAGGGGGCCGATTTGAACAAACTTGAATCAGATCCACCCTACAATGTTGCATACCAAATATCAAAAGATTCTGCCTGCTGGATCTGGAGAAGAAGATTTTTTAAGAAATTTGCCTGAAATGCACTAAGTTCGAAATCGGGCTCCTATACTGAGCCCAAATATTAACCCAGGGGGCTGATTTGAACAATCTTGAATCAGATCCACCCCACAATGTTGCTTACCAAATATGAAAAGATTCTGCCCGCTGGATCTGGAGAAGAAGATTTTTTAAGAAATTTGCCTGAAATGCACTAAGTTCGAATTTGGGCTTCTCTAGTAAGCCCAAATATGAATCCAGGGGGCCGATTTGAACAAACTTGAATCAGATCTACCCCGCAACGTTGCATACCAAATATCAAAAGATTCTGCCTGCTGGATCTGGAGAAGAAGATTTTTGAAGAAATTTGCCTGAAATGCACTAAATTCGAATTCGAGCTCCTATAGTGAGCCCAAATATGAATCTAGGGAGCCGATTTGAACAAACTTGAATCAGATCCACCCTACAATGTTGCATACCAAATATCAAAAGATTCTGCCTGCTAGATCTGGAGAAGAAGATTTTCAAAGAAATTTGCCAGAAATGCAGTAAGTTCAAATTTGGGCTCCTATACTGAGCCCAAATATAAACCCAGGGGGCTGATTTGAACAAACTTGAATCAGATGCACCCCACAATGTTGCATACCAAATATCAAAAGATTCTGCCTGCTGGATCTGGAGAAGAAGATTTTTTAAGAAATTTGCCTGAAATGCACTAAGTTTGAAATCGGGCTCCTATACTGAGCCCAAATATGAACCCAGGGGGCCGATTTGAACAAACTTGAATCAGATCCACCCTACAATGTTGCATACCAAATATCAAAAGATTCTGCCTGCTGGATCTGGAGAAGAAGATTTTTTAATGTTTTTCCCATTGCCTACAGTGTTAAAAAAGTGCTGACTCAGCACTTTTTCAAAAGTCCTGAAACTGTACCCTATGATAAAACCGATGGCAATTTTTTTTTACCAATCCTTTCTGTTGGTCCTAAGGAAGCTGCACACCAAATAAAAATTCTCAGTGCCGTGCAGTTTTGGAGATATGGGCGTTTTAAATTTTTTCTATTTTTAGCTCCTGCGGTTCCCACGGGGCTACGGGAAATTTTTTTTTGCATAAATCAAGTACTCATGACCCAATAAGCCCTCACATAAAATTTGGTTCAAATCAGCCTCTCGGTTTGGAAAATAGAAATTTTGGGCGGGGCAAAAAATTTTGCCCCTCCCATAACAAAGCCAAGTATAGCCCCACAAACTTCTCTTGAAAAAATCTGAGTCTACACCTCAAAAGGAAGCTGCACACCAAATATCAAGTCTCTGCTACTGCTGGTTCATGAGAAGAAGATTTACAAAGATTTTGGTGCCCCTTGGGGGTGTGGCACCACCCAGGAGGAGGGGCAACTTCATTTGAACAAATCTGAATTGGCATTAGGTAATAAACATTTAGCCAACATTTGAATAAAATTGGGCTAGTGGTTTAGGAGGAGAAGTCGATAATGTAAAGTTAACGCCGGACGGACGACGACGGACGACAGACGCCGGACAGAAAGTGATCAGTAAAGCTCCCCTTGAGCTTCGCTCAGGTGAACTAAAAAGAGAGACAAAAGACCCAGGAACCATGCAATAAAGGTTAGTAATTTGTTACAATCTTTTTCAGTGAAATTGGCAGGTAATATTCAGAACTGTCTTCCAGAATGGTTGAAATTTACATCTGATGAGTGAATTTTAGACACTGTTAAGGGTTATTGTATTGAATTTGTCAACCGACCATATCAATGTAGGGTTCCCCCTCCTTTCAAATTTCAGACACAGGAGGCAATGATTGTTACCCAAGAGGTCAATTGTCTCTTGAAAAAAGGGGCTATCCAGCGATCTGTTGCTGATGTCGATCAATTTGTTTCCAACGTTTTTCTGTGTGAAAAGAAAAATGGCTCTTTCCGACTGGTTATCAATTTAAAAAACCTCAATAAAAATGTTGCTTATCATCATTTCAAACAGGAATCTATAGATATTGTATTACAGGCTTTGAAATTAAATGATTATATGACATCGGTTGATCTGCAAGATGCATACTTCAGTGTATCTATACACAAATTGGATAGGAAATATCTGAAATTCTTTTGGAACAATCAACTCTTCGAGTTCTCTTCACTACCATTTGGTCTCGCTTCCGCTCCGGGAATTTTTACTAAATTACTGAAACCATGTTTTTCATATCTTCGACAACATGGCATTAGGTGTTTTTATTACATTAATGATTCTCTCTTCACAGATCAAAACCAGGAGGCATGTTCCCAACATACAGTGAAGTTTGTTACAACCATTCAGGAGCTTGGGTTTCAAGTGAATGTTGAGAAGTCTTCTCTTTTGCCTCAACAAAAAATTTGATATCTCAGTTTCATTATAGATACAGTTCAATACAAAGTGTTTCTCTCCAATGTTATTTATTTATTTATTGCTGATTAAGGTCACATACTTATGCACAATGGCTAATCATGACCATGAGTTTTACCGGTAGAGGAAGCCGGAGTTACTGGAGAGAACCACCGAGCAACGACGAGCATATGCCAGCTCCCCAACATCGTAACTCCGCACTGTAGCACAGGCAGGGTTAGATTGGTTGAAGACATGTGCACCATCGACATGCAGTACGCCTTAGTACATGGTGGCATCATGCTCCCATGTGGACAATCAGGGTTAAGTGCCTTGCCCAAGGACACAACGCGGGTGTTCGAATCGATCGCACAGACGGTCACCCATCCGAGGATTAACCGGGCTTGACATTGCTTAACTTCGGTGATCTGACCAGAACCGGTTGCCGCAACGCCACCGCGCCCACTTCTCTCCGATGACAAAGTTAGCTCATATTCAACAGATCAGATTGGACAGATTTATTTGTATAAGAACATTGGCTAGAGTTATTTGACTTTTTTTTCCTCTTTCCGAGCTATTTGTTTTGCAAAATTTCATTATCGGAATTTGGAAAAGGATAAGAACAAAGCTCTTCAAATGCAGTATAATGATTATGACAAAAAATGATTATGACAAAACTTGTACCCTGTACGGGGACCGGACCTGACCTGGTGGGTTGATAACATTCGGTAACAAAATGATAAACTGGTTAAAAAAGGACCCATATCATTTTGTGTAGCACAGATGCCTCGTTGAAATGTTGGGGCACCATCAGGGATAATTTGGTCAATTTTGGGATATGGTCTGATCTGGATAGACAACAGCATATAAATTTCTTAGAGTTAAAGACAATTTTACTAGCAATGAGAACGCTGTGTTCTGACGATCAATCCTGTCATATCTGTGTTCGATCAGAAAATTCTGCAGTGGCATATATCAACAATGAAAGGGGTTCAAGCCCTCACCTCTGTGACTTGGCAGAGGAAATTTATGCATGGTGGTCTCCAGGATACATTTCTTTGTCCGCGATGCATATTACAGGAAAATCTAATGTGATCGCCGATAAGTTATCATGAATTAGTTTAGATACAACTGAATGCATGCTTGATAAGAGAGTGTTTGCTCTCATATGTGACCATTTTTGTGTTTCACCTACTATTGATCTTTTTGCTAGCAGAGATAATTGGCAACTTAATCCTTATGTTTCTTGGAAACCTGATCCACATGCACTTTTCATTGATGCTTTTTATATATCTTGGTGAAAATACCTACCATACTGTTTTCCTCCTTTCAGCTTATTGATGAAAGTCCTACAGAAGGTACAAGACAATCAGGTAGAAAAAGCTTTATTGATAGTGCCATTCTGGACCACTCAACCATGGTACCCTCTTCTACTCCAACGGTTGATGGACATTCCCCTTCCGCTCCCACAAGAACAGGCTTTGTTGTCCCTACCACAAATAAGGTGTCCTCACCCACTTCTACCTCATTTGCATCTGATCGCATGCATTGTCTCCACAAATATATTGCAGCAGCGGGATTTTCTTCAGCCCTCATCATCAATTCATGGAGAGGCTAATCTCAAAAACAGTATAACCTAACCTGGAAACAGTGGTATCTTTGGTGTACTGGGTGGAAAATTGATCCCCTTTGCTTCTCTGTTGTGAATATTGCAAACTATTTGGGGTGTTTGGCTGCCAGTGGGAAATCTTATAGTGTTATAAACACTCACTGTTCTATGCTCAGTCAAACTTTTTTGTTGCTGAAGTGTGAATCAGTATCAAATAATGCATTCATACGTCGAGTTATGAGAGGTATTTTCCAGACAAATCCACCGCGACCCAAATATAAGTCCATTTGGAAAGTTTCTGATTTATTGACATATTTGGAAAAGTTACATCTGCTGGTCGAACTACCACTGAAAACCCTTTCACACAAACTGGTTGTGTTTAATAGCTTTAGCTTCCGCTCAGCGGTCACAAACTTTAGCTTCTTTGGATTTGACAAATTTGTACCCCCTTCACAATGGGGTTGGGTTTCAATTTCACACCCTTTTGAAGACATCCAGGGCATCCAAACCACAGTCTGAATTAAAATTATATCCATTTCATAATGAACGACTTTGCGTGCTGAGAATCCTAAATGAGTACTTAACAGGGACAAAGTTACAGCGTAAGTCTACAAAACTTTTTGCATCATATAAAACTTTCAATGCAATATGTTCATCTACCATATCTAGATGGATTGTGGAGTCTCAGGGGCTTGCTGGAATTGATACTCAGATTTTTCGAGCCCACTCGGTCAGAAGTTCAGCTACATCTGCAGCATTTCAAGCAGGTATCTCCCTCAATCATATTTTAAAAACAGCAGATTGGTCCTCCTCTTAGATCTTTTTCACTTTTTATTTCAGGGAGACTGCCTCTCAATCTGATCGGTTTATGGATGGAGTTTTTTCAAGTTCTTCATGTGAGATTTCCAGTTTTGTTTGTGTACACCATCCAACATGGACAGTTCATTCCATTTTGAATTTTGGAACACCACATGTATTTGGTGATTTTTTCCCTTAACAGAACTATGACTTTCTTTGTGCAACTGCAGGAAAAGTTATTTTGTATGGCAGATTCCATATCTGCATCCTCTATTATACATGTATAAACAGGACATATATTCTATTTGTGACTTGTCTCATCATTTTCCACAGTGAAACCCTTACTCTATTGACTCATTACTGTCTTGATAGATCACAAATATTGCAGGTTGGCAAGGCTTTGAACAATGCCTTGTCACCCTGAATATTTGTGCAGCTTCATGTGAGAAAGAATTCCCCCCTCTCATACAAGCATCTTTGATGAGATGGATGAGAGGGATGACTTCCCACCCACTTTCTTGGATTCAAGCCTCCCATTGCTTCACAAGACAACAACTGCATATTTTGTCAACATTACTTTAAACAAGAGGTCCCAAGGGGCCTTAATCGCTCACCGGCCAAAGTGGGTCAAAGAAGTGTTTGGGGTCACATTTAGTTAGACATGGTTCATCAACACTACAATGGAATGAAGCCATGCAAAGGCAAATTTTATGGAAATGGATCTGAACAAACCTGAACCTAACATGCTCCCCCTGCCCCCCCCCCCCCCCCCCCCTGCCCATAGAGAGCCCAAATAATAAGCCAGGGACTCAAATTGAACAAACTTGAATCTGATCCCTCTTGAGATGTTACAAATGTATATACCAAATATGAAAGAATTCTGACTGGTGGATCTGAACAAGGAGGTTTTTAAAGAAATGTCCTCACATTGCATTAAGTTAAATTTTTGGCTCAAATAGGGAGTCAAAATATTAACCCAGGGACCCGATTTGAACAATCTTGAATCTGACCCACCTAGAGATGATGTATACTAAATATGAAAGGATTCTGATAGGTGGATCTGAAGAAGAAGACTTTTAAAAGAAATTTCCTCATCTGCACTAAGTTAAAATTCAGGCTCCCATAGGAAGCCAAATATCAACCCATAGACCAGATTTGAACAAACTTGAATCTGACCCTCCTAGAGATGTTGTATACCAAATATGAAAACGTTCTGACTACAGGGTCTAAAGAAGAGGATTTTTAAAAAAAAATTCCCTATATTGCACTAAGTTGATATTTGGGCTCCCATAGGGAGCCCAAAAATTTACCCAGGTAAGCAATTTGAACAAACCTGAAACTGACCCACCTCAAGATGTTGTATACCAAATATGAATGCATTCTGATTGGTGGATCTGAAGAAGAAGATTTTTAAAGAAATTTCCTCATATTTCCCTAAGTTAAAATTCAGGCTCTCATAGGGAGCCCAAATATAAACCCAGGGACTCGATTTGAACAAACTTGATTCTGACCCCCCTATAGATGTTGTATACCAAACATGAAAGGATTCTGACTGGTGGAGCTGAAGATGAAGATTTTTAAAGAAATTTCCTCAAATTGTACAAAGTTAAACTTTGGGCTTCAATAGAGAGCCCAAATACTCACTCAGCGACTCGATTTGTACAAGCTTGAATCTGACCCCCCCCCCCCCCATAGATGTTGTATACTAAATATGAAAGCATTCTGACTGGTGGATCTGAAGAAGAAGGTTTTAAAAGAAATTTCCTCATATTTCACTAAGTTAAAATTCAGGCTCTCATAGGGAGCCCAAATATAAACCCAGGAACTCGATTTGAACAAACTTGATTCTGACCCTCCTATAGATGTTGTATACCAAACATGAAAGGATTCTGACTGGTGGAGCTAAAGAAGAAGATTTTTAAAGAAATTTCTTCAAATTGTACGAAGTTAAACTTTGGGCTTCAATAGAGAGCCCAAATAGTAATCAGGGACCCGATTTGTACAAACTTGATCTGACCCCCCTATAGATGTTGTATACCAAATATGAAAGCAATCTGACTGGTGGATCTGAAGAAGAAGATTTTTAAAGAAATTTCCTCATATTTCACTAAGTTAAATTTCGGGCTCCTACAGGGAGCCCAATTATTAACCCAGGGACTCGATTTGAACAAACTTGAATCTAACCCCAATAGAGATGTTATATACCAAATATCAAAAGATTCTAAATGAAGGTTCTGGAGAAGAAGATTTTTTTAATTTTAAAAAAAAATTTATGGGTGCTATCAGAGTAATGCCCCTTGCGGTGCCCCCTGTGGACGCGGAAAGTTTTTTTGTATAAACTTGAATTGACATATGATAAGGAACATACACACCAAATTTGGTTCAATTTGGTCCAGTAGTTTGGGAGGAGAAGTCAATAATGTAAAGTTCACGCCGGACGACGACAGACGGCAAGTGATAAGTTAAGCTCCCTTCGGTGAGCTAAAAAGACACAGTTCTTACCTTACTCTTCGATTTATACTGTGGGATTCACTCAGGGACTCATAAATTTTGTGCTCTTTTTGCAGCTCTTTATGCACGATTTACTGTCTGTAAAAGACGATTGGTGTGCAAATAGTTCAACAATTATGCCTTGTCATCCCTCATATTTGTTTGCTTCATATGGAAAGAATCCATCTCATCAAAGATGCTTGTATTTGAGTGGGGGAATTTTCTTTCTTTGCCTTGGAAACTGCTTAAGGGTGGGGGGGGGGGGGGGGGGGGGGTTGCGCACATGTAAGGCATTAACTAATTAAGGGCCAAAACTCTGATCAGTATGGCCAAACCATACCAGTTTTTCGAACCCATTCAAGAAATTGTTAAGAAAGTCTCCAATAGCACATATTGACCAAATCCATTGATATTTATTCAAGTTATGGTGCTAATGAGCTGAAAACAGGCAAAAATTAACTAATTAATGGCCATAACTCTGCTCAGTATGGCCAAACTGCACCAGCTTTCGAACACAAGAAAGACACTGTTAAGACAGTCTCACAGACACAATATTGACCAAACCCAATGATATTTGTTCAAGTTAGCATGCTAACAAACTGAAAACCAGCAAAAATTAACTAATTAAGGGCCATAATCTGCTCAGTATGGCCAAACCAAACCGGTTTTCAAACTTGTTTTAGACATTGTTAAGAAAGTCCCACATACCAAATATTGCCCTAATCCATTGATATTTGTTAGTGATTGTGCTAACAAGAAAGGTACCGCCCGCCCATCTGCCCAGCCACCTGCCTGACCACCCGCCCATCTTCCTGACCAAATGCCCACACATCTGCTTGCCACCCCGAGCACCCATTTCATCAAACTATTGGTTGAGTTTTTTCAAAAAACTCGACCAAAAAGTAATAAAATTTGGTTTGGGATTTTTGTGAATGAAGCTTGTCCAGTTTATTAATTCATTAGGTATAGGGTTATCCCTAAGTCCATCTGTGCCACACTAAATCTCGGCTCAGATTGATTTTAGTGAACTCAGTTCAGAAATTTTGTATCAAATCATTACTCATTAGACAGCCTCCACTGTTTTACACAATGGTTCATATGGTAATTATTGAGCTTTTAACCAGCACAGTTATACCCTTGCAAACTTTCAAATTTTACAGAAAAATCCTCCTCTCATCCGAGCAGCCCAGTGTACAGGATGAGAGGAATTCTATGAGTATAAACCTAAACGTTGGGAGGGTGTATCTTCCCTCTCTTTCAGGGTTTTAGTTTACCTATATTTTGGTTTCCTTTTTTGGTTAGCAACCAATAATTTTTCCATGTTTTGAAGAAACAATAAATTATTAGTGACAGGTTATTTTACTGCATCAATATACACATCATAGGGATCAATGAATTTGCCTTGAAAATGAGTCAAGTGGCTATTAAGTGTTGCATGGATGATACAATATAGCACACTTATACCTTCCAAACCATCAGGTTTTAGCTCAAGGAAACCCGCTAATGCTGCATATAGGGCTGCTTGGATGAGAGGGGATATTTTATGATACAACAGATGAGTTTGCTGCAAAGTCGGATACAAGTCCATTGCATCTTGAATTCCCAGCCTCGGCAGGTGCTCAATTACACTGGTTTGTCGACTAGAGTGAGCAGTGAAAAATATCTTGCTGATGGATACAACCAAATGGTACCTGGAAAGAATTAAACTTAAAACCTTCAAATCAGGAAACTGACAGACACTGTAAACAATAGACTAACGTATTTCTTAAATATGATATTCTAATAAAATAGATTGATAACACTGTATCAATCATTTTCTTTCTTAAAATGTTTCGTCTATTTATTAAATCAAGTCATGGTTGTGGCAATTTGGTTTTATTTCAAATTGAAGAAAAAAGGACCCAATGGTCAGTTACGAACTCTAAAAACAAATTCAAACCTTCAGAATTGGTCTGACTACTTTGTCTTTGAATTTTCTTGAAATTGTTATGTTTTCCATCAACTGTAAGTCCTCTGAAAAAGAATACATGAACAAACACAGCAATATGTAAGTCAGAAAAAATTATGTCTGGAGGTTATATCTTTCTAAACTAATGACAAAGAAAGAAGAAATAATAAACAAGGCTTATGAATTCACCAGGTTTATAAATGTTATACTGAAGGGACTAGAACTGTACAAAGAATGCATCCATTCCTGTAATCACAGCTTCTCATACAAGTAGCAAAGTCAATAAAGTAAAATTTGTTAACATGTTTTTTTGATAGAGTTTCTGCAGATCCCATCAAAACGTTATTAAATACTTTCCACATCTTAGCTTGTGTCATGCACTTGTGAAAACAGCTGAGCCAATTTCACGATACTGTAATAAGTAAATCACCCCTTGGGAGCACAGTGGCTCAGTGGTTATGGTACTGAACTTCAAACTGAAAGGTCCACAATCCGATCCCCACCAGGGGTAACTGTGTTGTGTTTTTGGACAAGACACTTAATCCTGATTGCCCACACGGGGGCACAGTGCCAATATATACTAAAGCAAACTGCATGTCGATGGTGCACTTGTCATCAATTAATGCTAATCCTTCTTGTGCTGAGTTAGTATTTATTTATTTATTGGTGTTTTAAGGTCACATACTTATGCACAATGTCTAATCATGACCGTGACAGCTTTACGGTTGGAGGAAGCCTGAGTACATGCAGAGTTAGTATGCTGGGAAGTCTGACAGTTGCTCACCACTGCTTGGTAGTTCTCTCCAGGTACTCCAGCTTCCTCCACCCATAAAACGTTCAGACACAAGGTGATCCTAGCTGTCAAAAGTGCTGTTTGGCACCAATAAAAAAAAAATCACCCCTTGAAAATTATATGTACATTTGCATAAGTTTTCAAGGGGTAAATTATGCTTTGCAAGTCCAGGGGTCACTATCTTTTGAATGTACATCTTATGTGAGTTCTGGTAACATAGGAGTAAAAAATAATTTCGGGTCCACAATGTTTATCTGTTATTTCATGTTTATAGCATTCAAAAAATCAATACGCAAAGTATTGTTTGATGAGAAAAGTATTGTTTGCAAGAATTCTTTTTTGCACTTTGAACATAGGGCCCTGCGAAGCTTTGAAAATTTAATTCAATGCTGAGAAATGATGATCTGATTTGGGATTGACATCGAATCAGCCTCCTGATCCATATATTTTCGAATCAGGTATCTCATTTTCAGTTTAATCAGCTTATCAGCATGTCTGCATTACAAGTTACAACAGTACTTAAAAAGGGGAGTGCAGAAACAATGTAACTTCTGAACTCTGCACTTGGGTAGTCATGCTACCCATGGCATGTGCAAGCCACAACTCATCTTCACATCATAGTGCTGTATAACTTCATAAAGTTTCAAGAAATTATGTTCAATGGATAAAAAGTTATAGCCGATTGAAAAACTTGACCAGATAACTTAACCTTGAAGAGAAATTCTATTTTTGGTAATGACCACCATGATCTCCAACCTAGTGGCATTGTACTGATTGTAACATATCGCCTCATGATGTTGAATAACTCAATCTAGTTTTACTGAATTACCTTTAACAGTTAAAAAAGTTATAATAACAGATTGAAAAACTTGACCAGAAAATTTAACCTTGGTGTGAAATTCTATTTTTAGTAACAGCTACCTTGACCCCAGTGGCATAATTTTGACTGCAACTTATCAGATAAAGGGGAGTTTAATCCCTATAAAGTTTCACAGAAATATCTTCAACAGTTAAAAAGTAATAGCGGATTGAAAACTTGACCAGAAAACTCAACATGAAATTCTATTTTTAGTAACAGTGACCTTCACCCTGACCTAGTGGCATGGTTTTGATTGTGGCATATCAACTCATGGTGGGGTATAATCCTGTCAAATATCATGGAAATACCTTCAATGATTTCAAAGTTATAACCCATTGTTGACAGCCTATGACTCTCCTCTTCTGAAGCATACAAGACAAAAATTGTGAGAGTATTAATTTAAAATATTTTCTTGAAACATTTCATTATTGAGTTATGAATGCTGCAAAGAAATCCTGACTTTGTTTCATGAAAAATCTTAAAAAAAAAAATTTTAAAATCTTTACCATAGGGAGTGATTTATTAGACTATTTTTTCTCCACATCTGACAAGAGAACTGCTGTAATGAGCATCAAAAACCCAGGCAAAGAGTTGATCTAACAACATAGTGCTTCTGGTTTACAGCAGATGTAAAAATAATATTATTCTATGATAAAGAATTGATCAAATGTTTGGTTTTTTTTAGATCACCTCATCTAATAAGAAGGTAACAGAGAGACCCACAAAAAAGAGGTCTTGCTTCTCGGGCAATCCGTCAATTAAATCGATCCCCTTTCCCAAAACCCCCTCCCCTGTTGAACATTTTTATTGGCATGCACTGTCTTCGAGAATCAGAATGAAGTCGTGAGACTTAGAAATTTTTTACCTTTTTGATTGAGGTATATTTATTTTGCATGTGTTTGCAACAAAGCATGAGGAAAAACAGACAAGAGGTTCTCATCAGAGATGCTGGGGCCGAGTTGTGGTGGCTAAAAAGGTATTTGTACTAGCACCTGAAGCTACTGAAGCTAAGAAACAATCTAAGAGGTATCAGACAAATTTGGTAAAAAGCAGATAATGTTTTGTTCAAGTTATCATGCTGACACAGAGAAGAGTTGAAAATTCAAACAAGAAAACATTCTTAGTCATGAATAAAAATTGGGTGGGACTGGTCTTCAAACTCATCCAAGACATTCTCAAGAAGAATCTACAGACCAAATTTGGTGAAGATGGGATAACGTTTGTTTAGGTTAATGTGCTGACACTGCCTGTAAGTCAAAAATTCAATTTAAGGAGCATAATTTCTGAAAAACAAATTGGGCAGGACTGATTTTCGAACTCATCCAAGACATTCTTAAGTAGATCTCACAGACCAAATTTGTTAAAAAACGCATAATGTTTGTTCAAGTTACTATGCTGACACTGCCCATAAGTTGGAAATTCAAAGAAAACAATCCAAGGGGCATAATACCTCAATAAAATTTGGGCAGGACTGGTCTCCGAACTTAGTGATGAACCAGTTATTAAAACTTGCTATGACCTGATTACCGATTATTTCTCTGCCGATTGTGCCGATTTCGATACCGATGGTTGAAATAGGACCAAGTAGAAAATCTCTTAGTGTCTGTTATACTGCAGAATTTCGTTGATAAATCACCAATTACGAAAGATAAATACCACATAAGTTCTCAGAGTATGCATGTTTAGTGCCGGGCAATATTAGCCAAAATAATATTTGCATTTTTGGTAGTTGGGGTGGGGGAAGATCGTTGTAAACGACACAATCACACGATATTATTCTCTTGCAAAGATTGTGGTTTATTCTGGTAAATAAGTGTTAATACGGTTTTGGGTAAGAATATAATACACTTGGCTATATTAACCAGGATGATACTGAGCACACATACTTTGCATCTTGGTTGAATAATAACTTTGATGTTAATGTGTTGTTAAGTTGTTTGGTGCCTTGTTTACAAAAACTCACGTGACGTCAGAATATATTATTTAGTGTTTATTGTTCAACTTGTTACCTTACTTGATGTGTTTCTTCAGTGTTAAAAAATGAACTTGACAAACTGAAAACGTGTTTGTGACAGTCATGCGACTTATACATGTATGTTGCGTAACAAACAAAAAGAGTGTTTTTTAGTTTTTCTCCAATTTTAATTTCTTATTGTATTGTTAAGCTTGCATCATGAAGTACTACAGACTACCGACTGAACACATTTTATTTATACATGTACCCAATGCAACGTTTTACAGCACCATTATTGAAGACCAGTGACTTCAATCAGCTGGGAATAGTTGCGATCTTGTACCGATTGCAGATGGTAAATTCCGTAATATCTCGGCTCTGCAAATCCCTAAATATCCTGATATGCACTTCACACGTTTTTAATCGGGAAACTTCATTGAAAAGGCCAGATATCAAACAGATTTTAATAGTCAGTGTGAAATATAGAATAACTGGAAACTGCCAGTTTTTAACTGCTGGTTGTCATAATCGGCCGATGCCTCATAACCGGCGGGTTCCGATTGCCGATTCCAATTATCGGTTCATCGCTATCCGAACTCATCCAAGACATTCTCGAGTGGAACCTACAGACCAAATTTGGTAACAATCGGAAAACATTTGTTCAAGTTAATGCACTGACAATACCCACAAGTCAGAAATTCAATCATTGGACATTACTCTTGAAGAAGCCTGTACTAGTTTTCAAACTCATCCAAGAGATTCTCAAGTACACTCCACAGACCAAATATGGTAAAAATTGGATAATGTTCGTCCATTGTTATTGTGATGTCACTGCCCGCAAGTCAGAAATTCAAAGAAGAAACAATCTAAGAAGCATAACTCCTAGAAAAAATTTGGGCAGGACTTATTTTGGAACTCATTCAAGACATCCTCGAGTGGA
Source organism: Pictodentalium vernedei (assembly GCA_031216915.1). Taxonomy (NCBI): domain Eukaryota; kingdom Metazoa; phylum Mollusca; class Scaphopoda; order Dentaliida; family Dentaliidae; genus Pictodentalium; species Pictodentalium vernedei. The sequence continues at coordinate 456,388,660 of CM062297.1, read as the reverse complement.
ACTCACATAAAATATTTCATGAAAAATCTGGTAACAGGTCTTCAAATTATTGTGCTTACACTGTGACAAGAACAGACAGATGGATGGACACCCACCAAGCTTCATCAAAACATAGGTCGAAACGTTGAGACAACTCAACCAAAAGTATAGTGACTGTTTATTAAATAAACTGCATGGTTTTTAGTAAAGGGGGCCAAATGGCACACTCAAACCTTCAATTTATTTTCTTGTAACAATTATAACAAACAACAATTTTGTCTTCTAAGTCACACTTTGAAAAATCAGTGGAGTTCTTCAAAATGAAAATGCTGATGGTGAGGGATAGTGGAGGTAGTGAGGAACATTCTTATAAAAATTATAATGGAAATGTACATTTTGTGTTGGATATTATCTGAGGGGAAATGTTTTTAGAGATATGTTCAATCAGAGGGTGGGGTGGGATTGCTGTTTGTTTGGGAAATGTTTTTGGCCAAAAATTTGTTCACTTGCCAGCACAAATCAAGGCATTAAAGATTAATTTTGTTCTCAATCCCTCAAAATGAATAACTCATTCACTTGGTTTCATTTTGCAGAAAGCAAACATACAAAATCTTTCTGGGAATGGAGACCCATGTCCTGGCTTTGAATGGTAAAAGGAAATGTTTGCTATACAGCTTGCTAATCTGCTACATGTAGTTTTTCATATTGATTGATGCAAGTAAAATGTTTTGAGGGGTATCAGGAATGTAAATTCCAAATCACCTTTGTGCCCACCACACCTGAGTTTCTCTATGAGTCACACAATTCTATTAAAATTTTCCTGTTTTCCACTTCTGTTTGTTTTGTAAACATCCAGTTTGCTCTGTTCTGCCAAAAATAATCCAATTATTATGTGGACAGTATTTATTTTTCTAAAAGGTGTATAATTATAACTGATTACAAATGTATTTCATGTTTTTATTAAAAAAAAACAAAAAATAACAATGAGTAACGTGAAGCATGGCATATGCCCCCGACAGTGTCATAAAAGGGTAGGTAAGTCTTTTGAGGGCATAACCAAAAACAAAAGGAAGCTTCCTCTAAACACCAACAATGCATCACAAAAAATAAATTTGACTTGAGTCACCATTCATTAGTTATTGGACGGAAACCACATTGAAGAAGGCTGCCATGGAAGCTATAATGAATTGGCCACTGGCGGCCATCTTGGTTCAGCTGACTGGTCCAAAATTAAAAGGAAGCTTCCTCTAGACACCAACAAGGCATAATCAAAAAATAAAATTGATTTGAGTCAGCATTCGTTAGTTACTGGATGGAAACCAAATTAAAGATGGCCATCATGGAAGCCATAATAAATTGGCCACTTGCGGTCATCTCGGTTCAGCTGACTGGTCCAACTCTGAAAGTAAGCTTCCTCTAGACACCAACAATGCATAATTAAAAAATAACAAGAGCAATGTGAAGCATGGCATATGCTCCCGAGGGTGTCATAAAAGGGCAGATAAGTTTTTTGGGGGTATAACCAAAATCAAAAGGAAGCTTCCTCTAGACACCAACAATGCATCCTAAAAAATATAGAATTGATTTGAGTCAGCATTCATTATTTACTGGATGGAAACCAAATTCAAGATGGCTGCCATGGAAGCCATAAAGAATTGGCCTCTGGCAGCCATCTTGGTTCAGCTGAATGGTCCAACATTGAAAGAAAGCTTCCTCTACACACCAACAATGCATAATTAAAAAATAACAAGAGCAACGCGAAGCATGACATATGCCACTGTGGGTGTCATAAAAAGGTAGGTAAGTCTCTCGGGGTATAACCAAAATCAAAAGGAAGCTTCCTCCAGACACCAACAATGCATCACAAAGAATATAAATTGATTTGAGTCAGCATTCATTAGTTATTGGATGGAAACCAAATTCAAGATGGCTGCCATGGAAGCCATAATGAATTGGCCAATGGTGGCCATCTTGGTTCAGTTAACTGGTCCAACATTGAAAGGAAGATTCCTCTAGACACTAACAATGCATAATTAAAAAATAAAAATGATTCAAGTCAGCATTCATAAGTTATTGGATGTAAACCAAATTCAATATGGCTGCCATGGTGGCCATATTGAATTGGCTAGCTGGTGCAAATCAAAAGGAAGCTTCCTCTGGACACCAATAATGCATAATTAAAAAATAACAAGAGCAACGCGAAGCATGACATATGCCACTGAAGGTGTCAAGAAAAAGGTAGGTAAGTCTCTCGGGGTATAACCAAAATCAAAAGCAAGCTTCCTCCAGAAACCAACAATGCATCACAAAGAATATAAATTGATTTGAGTCAGCATTCACTAGTTATTGGACGGAAACCAAATTCAAGATGGCTGCCATGGAAGCCATAATGAATTGGCCACTGGTGGCCATCTTGGTTCAGCTAACTGGTCCAACATTGAAAGAAAGCTTCCTCTAGACACCAACAATGCATAATTAAAAAATAAAAATGATTCAAGTCAGCATTCATGAGTTATTGGATGGAAACCAAATTCAATATGGCTGCCATGGTGGCCATATTGAATTGGCTAGCTGGTCCAAATCAAATGGAAGCTTCCTCTAGACACCAATAATGCATTACCAAAAAGTGAAATTGATTTGAGTCAGTGTTCATAAGTTACTGGACTGAAACCAAATTCAACATGGCCACCATAATGACTTGGCCACAGGCACCCATCTTGGGTTCAGCAGACTGGTCCAAAATCGAAAGGAAGCTTCCTCTAGATACCAACAATGCATAATTAAAAAATAAAAATGATTCGAGTCAGCATTCATTAGTTATTGGACACAGACCAAATTCAATATGGTGGCCATATTGAATTAGCTAGCTGATCCAAAATTGAAAGGAAGCTTCTTCTAGACACCAATAATGCATAACCAAAAAATGAAACTGATTCAAGTCAGTATTCCTTAGTTATTGGACAGAAACAAAAATTCAAGATGGCTGCCATGGAAGCCATAATGAATTGGTCACTGGCAGCCATCTTGCTTCAGCTGACTGGTCAAACACTGAAAGGATGCTTCCTCTAGACACAAAAAATAGGCCGATGAAATCGTCAGATGTGTACCCATACGCGCAACTAGTAGAAAGCTGTATGACGGTGGGCCATCACGAATGCCGACATTATGTACACCATACACCGACATTATGTACACCATACAGGGTATGGGTACAAAAAGAAATGGATTGGAGGTGTACCTAATTTGATGGATAAAGGGTTAATATCTCCGGATAAAATTATCAGATTTACATAAAAAACTACACAGCACAGCACATCAGTAACCTGAATAAATATATAAAATCGGACTGATATTTTTTGAGTTATCTCATGCCAAAGGGATTGGAGGAATTTTCAATTTGAAGGATAAAGGGTTAATATCTCCGGATCAAATTATCAGATTAACACCAAAAACTATACAGCTCAGCACATCAGTAACCTGAACACAATTATAAAGTAACTTGACAATCCAAGCAATATTTTTCAAGTTATCGAATGCCAAAGGGATTGGAGGAATTTTCAATTTGAAGGATAAAGGGTTAATATCTCAGGATCAAAATAACAGATTTACACCCAAAACTATACAGCTCGGCACATCAGTAACCTGAACACAAATATAAAGTAACTTGACAATCCAAGCAATATTTTTTTAAGTTATCGAATGCCAAAGGGATTGGAGGAATTTCCAATTTGAAGGATAAAGGGTTAATATCTCAGGATTAAATTATCAGATTTATACCAAAAACTATACAGCTCGGCACATCAGTAACCTGAACACAAATATAAAGTAACTTGACAATCCAAGCAATATTTTTCAAGTTATCGAATGCCAAAGGGATTGGAGGAATTTTCAATTTGAAGGATAAAGGGTTAATATCTCAGGAACAAAATAACAGATTTACACCCAAAACTATACAGCTCGGCACATCAGTAACCTGAACACAAATATAAAGTAACTTGACAATGCAAGTAATATTTTACAAGTTATCGAATGCCAAAGGGATTGGAGGAATTTTCAATTTTAAGGATAAAGGGTTAATATCTCAGGATTAAATTATCAGATTTATACCAAAAACTATGCAGCTTGGCACATCAGTAACCTAAACACAAATATAAAGTAACTTGACAATCCAAGCAATATTTTTTAAGTTATCGAATGCCAAAGGGATTGGAGGAATTTCCAATTTGAAGGATAAAGGGTTAATATCTCAGGATTAAATTATCAGATTTATACCAAAAGCTATACAGCTTGGCACATCAGTAACTTGAACACAAATATAAAGTAACTTGACAATCCAATCAATATTTTTCAAGTTATCGAATGCCAAAGGGATTGGAGAAATGTTCAATTTGAAGTATAAAGGGTTAATATCTCAGGATCAAAATAACAGATTTACCCCAAAAACTATACAGCTCGGCACATCAGTAACCTGAACACAAATATAAAGTAACTAGACAATCCAAGCAATATTTTTCAAGTTATCGAATGCCAAAGGGTTTGGAGGAATTTTCAATTTGATGGATAAAGGGTTAATATCTCAGGATTAAATTATCAGATTTACACCAAAAACTATACAGCTCGGCACATCAGTAACCTGAACACAAATATAAAGTAACTTGACAATCCAAGCAATATTTTTCAAGTTATCGAATGCCAAAGGGATTGGAGGAATTTTCAATTTGAAGGATAAAGGGTTAATATCTCGGATCAAAATAACAGATTTACACCCAAAACTATACAGCTTGGCACATCAGTAACCTGAACACAAATATAAAGTAACTTGACAATCCAAATAATATTTTACAAGTTATCGAATGCCAAAGGGATTGGAGGAATTTTCAATTTGAAGGATAAAGGGTTAATATCTCGGGATCAAATCATCAGATTTACACCAAAAACTATACAGCTTGGCACATCAGTAACCTGAACACAAATATAAAGTAACTTGACAATCCAAGCAATATTTTTTAAGTTATCGAATGCCAAAGGGATTTGAGAAATTTCTAATTTGAAGGATAAAGGGTTAATATCTCAGGATTAAATTATCAAATTTATACCAAAAACTATACAGCTCGGCACATCAGTAACCTGAACACAAATATAAAGTAACTTGACAATCCAAGCAATATTTTTCAAGTTATCGAATGCCAAAGGGATTGGAGAAATTTTCAATTTGAAGGATAAAGGGTTAATATCTCAGGATCAAAATAACAGATTTACACCAAAAACTATACAGCTCGGCACATCAGTAACCTGAACAGAAATATAAAGTAACTAGACAATCCAAGCAATATTTTTCAAGTTATCGAATGCCAAAGGGATTGGAGGAATTTTCAATTTGAAGGATAAAGGGTTAATATCTCAGGATTAAATCATCAGATATTCACCAAAAACTATACAGCTCGGCAAATCAGTAACCAGAACACAAATATAAAGTAACTAGACAATCCAAGCAATATTTTTCAAGTTATCGAATGCGAAAGGGATTGGAGGAATTTTCAATTTGAAGGATAAAGGGTTAATATCTCAGGATCAAATTATCCGATTTATACCAAAAAATATACAGCTCGGCACATCAGTAACCTGAACACAAATACAAAGTAACTTGACAATCCAAGCAATAGTTTTCAAGTTATCGAATGCCAAAGAAATGGATACGGATGGCGGATGGACAGACGGATGGCCGGACAGACAGACGGACGGATGGACAGACAGACAGACAGACAAAGGATGGACGAACAACGGATGGTCACCCCGGATGCTGGCATTATGTGTACAAAACATAGTATGGGTACACATAAAAATGCATAAATAAAAAAATTAAAATGATTCGAGCCAGCATTCATTTGTTATTGGATGAAAACCAAATTCAGAATGGCTGCTATGGCTGCCATACTGAATTGGCTAGCTGGACCCAAATCGAAAGGAAGCATTGTCTTGGTGTCCAAAAGTAACCCCTAAACTTATGAGTTAATCAAATAAGCAGTTCTTTAGTTATTAGATGGAAACCAAAAACAATAGACAACGGATGCCTCACAGATGGATGGATGAACAGACAGGCAGAAGGACAGATGGACATGGTGAAAACATAATGCCCCAAGAGGGCCAGGGGCATAAAAACTAAAAGCTTCCCTTCCTCATTAATTTGCAAAATTAAATGCTCGAGAACCAAATGCATCTTTTTTTTTGTCCAAAGAAAAAGAAAATAAAGAATAAAGAAATTGCAAGGAGTCTTGCTGGTTCAAAAAAAAAACACAAAATTTTGACTAGAAGATCATACTAATATCAAGGTGATTGTATATAAACTGTATACTCCATTATGTTAAGTAGATCTCACTTTTAATGGGTTTTCCTTTGTAACTGTGTTGGGCATTTTCTTACAAATATGTAAGCATTAGTTTACAATCAAGAATATGAGATATGTAATTCATAAAACTAGTTTGTTAAAGAAATTTAAATTTTATAGTAAATTTCCTTTCTTATTATACCTACTACAATTGTTTACTACAGGCTTGCACCACAGTGGAAGTTCCTAACTTGGAAAATGTACTCTCTATTTTGATCTTTCCCAAGGGATTTGGGAAAGAAAAGTGGTGCAAAAGCACCAAGAAAAAATAAGCCAAAACTGGATAGAGTGCTACTGGCACACACCCAGTGGGGGGTGCTCTTCTCCTAGTACAGATCCACGGCTTCTGGTACCAATGTGCAGGCAGTAACTAATGAATAATTCTTTTGAATCCCGCCATAAGAAGACGGGAGGGCCTCCATGTACACAATTGTGGTAGGTATAATAAAAAAGGAAATTTACTATAAAATTTAAATTTCTTATCAACCTACCTTACAATTGTTTACTAAAGGCTGAACAGACAATAGGATGGATGGAATGACATAACCAACCCCCACATAACCCAATTGCACTGGAATCATGGACAGAGGAAGAGGTCCCTTGGCCTATCAAACCATAGCATCACAATCATTAGTAAAAGACAATGAGAGATGAGGTGTACGGTTCTGTGCAATGCACAGACAGAAGGACAGTAACAGCACAGAGCTGGAACTGATCTTGTAAGAAGCCTAATGGCTAGGGTAGACAACAGCCTGAGCAGAAGAAAGAGGGGCCCAAAGCAAACAGGTCCTCCGACTGCTCCTGCAACTGACACAGATAGAAGGTGGAGAAAGTAGAAGCATTTCTCCAGTAGGCTGCCTGCATAACATCCGACAACTTGACGGAGTTAGCATAAGCCCAAGAGGTAGACAATGCATGCACCTTGTGGGCAGAAGTACGATTGGTAATACAATCGTCAGTCGCTAGATGAGCGTAAGCCACGCGAATAGCAAGACAAATCCATCGAGAAATGGATTGAGGAGAGATCATCTGTCGACCTGGAATAAGAGACAGAAAAAAAAATTGTTTCCTGCCTTTCCAAATGAACTGCGTCCGATTGCGATAAATGAGAAGTGCACGAACTGGACAGAGCAAAGGGCGATTACCCTCAGCAGAAGGAAGAGCCCTATCACAGACAGGAGGTGGAGTCGTTTCTGGTATCTGATTCTTGGCCAGTAAGGAGCAATCAGTAGAAAACGTAACATTGTTGGGAGAGCTCCTGAAAAAAAGGCTGGATCAACCGAGAGGGCGTGAAGCTCACTAACCCGTCTGGCTGAGGCAAAAGCCATAAGAAAAGTCGTCTTGTATGTGAGAAAACGCATATCCACCTGGGATAAAGGTTTGAACAGCCCCACCCCCCCCCCCCACCCCCTAGTAAAGCAGCACTCAAGAAAGATTCCATCTTGGGGTAAGCTGCAAAGTCCTAGGCCTTTTCAAAGAAAAGTGCCGAACAAGCTTGGAGAGGTATGGAATTAGTGCCGATACGACGCTGTCCCACATACGAAAAGGTCTTCGAAAGCATGGACCTGTACCATCTAATGGTAACAGGCTGGAGACCCCGAGAATCAAACAGATATACCAGAAACTCCGCAATCTGTGATATCGAAGGATTGGCATAATCGACAGAGTGATCGGTACACCATCGACAGAAGACCTTCCACTTAGCCACATAGGCTAAACCAGTGGAGTGCCTCCTTGAAGAAGAAATGCACTCCACTTTCTGTCTCGAAAAACCTCTACAGAGGAGACAGGACCTGACAAAAGATATGTGTGAAGGCACAATGAAGTTGGGTCGGCATGAAACCTCCTCGGGTGACCTTGGCAAAGAAGGTCGCAACGGAGACGTGCCGGAACCGCCACAAACAGAGAGTGGAGCTGATTGATCCACACCCATTGAGGCAACAGGGGAGCGATCAGAATGATTCGACAACTGCAGGTTCGTATCTAGGCTAGAACCTGAAGCTGAATCGGAACCGGCAGGAAAGCCTAGCCGACAAGATCATTCCAATCGAGTGACAGAGCCTCCAGAGCGAAAGCCAGAAGGTCTGGATACGGGGACACGAAAGTGTCCACCTGATGGTTCCAACGCGTCGCAAAGAGATCGATGTGGGAACAACTCCAGAGATCACAAAGCAACTGGAACACCACCCTGTGAAGCATCCACTCAGTGGAAATGACCCTGCTCCATCGGGACAGGGAGTCGGCTAGGACGTTCAGATGACCGGGAATGTGAAGAACAACCACTCCAGCATTGACATCCTGAGCGAGCAGTAGAAGATCCCAAGCAATTTGTGCATGGGAACTGAGTGCGTGCCACCCTGCTTCCAAATGTAAGCAACTCCTGTTGAATTGTCGGACAACAGAAGGACCTGCCGATTTTAAGGGTGGGGGATCCACTGCCGGAAACTCAGAAGAAGAGCAAGAAGGTCCTTCTGGTTGAGGTGAAGAGCTGCTTGATCCTGGTCCCATGTCCCATGAAGGGAAAGACCTAGAGGATCCAACATTACTCCCCATCCGAGATCGCTGACATCTGCCGTCAGAACACGATCAGACGGAACTCCCTGCATAATCCACTGAACATCCGTCCAGGAGAGAGGGCGACGATGAAGAGACTCCGGTAGATGAAGCACCAGATCCAGAGGATTGACATTCGGCCTCCAACGACTGAGCAGAATGTGTTAGAGAGGTCTGACATGCAGCCAACCTGGAGGAATGAGATCCATCACCGGGATATCGTCTAGATATGCCGGAATAGTCACCCTGGACTGTGTGCAATGGAAGGCTATCACATGCGACATCAGTCAGGTGAAGGCCCAAGGAGCCAGGTTGAGGCCGAAGGGCATGGCCTTGAAAACTGGTAAACTCGCCCCAGAAAAGCGAACCTGAAATACTTTCACAATGTCCAATGAATCAGAACGTGAAAGTAAGCGTCTCGCAGGTCGATGCTCGAAGCGAAATCTCCCTGGTGAATGGAGCGGCGAACCGACCTGAAAGTCCCCATGCTGAACTTGGGAGCAATGATAGACTGGTTTGGGATACTCAGATCGATAACCGGTTGGAGTCGGCCGTCCTTCTTCGGCACCAAGAACAGACGGGAATAAAATAATCCCACTGAATGAATGTTCTTGATGACCTCCATCGCCCCCTTTGCCAGGAGATTGTCTATCTCCATGATCAAAAATTCCTGACGTGTAACGTCTAAAGGAACTTGTGTTGGAAGAGGCACTCTTGACAGAGTGGGGTGCCTCCAGAAGGATATCTGCAGCCCAGACTGAACAACATCTAACACCCAAGAATCGGATTAGATTGTGGCCCAATGGTTTGCGAACTCTGATATCCTTCCTCCAACCTGGGACTAATCGAGGTGAGGACTTTCATTTCGAGCCCCGGCGAGTCCCGTGAGTGGAGAAACCACCTCCTCTACTATGTGAAGAATCCTGATTCCTCCCTCTAGCCTGCCGACGCTTACCCTTACCCCGTCAGTAAGAAGAAGTGGCGGCAGGAGGATCAGCCCTTGGCTTTGCAGAGGAAGCAGAAGGGTGCTTGTTAGGCTTTGGACGGCCCCTGCCTCCAACAGAATGCTGATCAAGCTGACGAAGCAGCAGCTGATCTATAGAATAATGTAGGACGTCATCCCGGACCGTCACCATGGAATAGTCACGGACACGCCAAAGAAGCAGAGCGAAGAGCAGAGCGCTGCCCCTCAGGAAGGGAACAGCTTGTTCCAACACAGCATCCCGGCGAACTAATTCCAAGTTAGCCGTGTTACAGGTATGCGTGTGAGTAAGATGCATGAGCGCCTTAGAAAGCACAAAGGAGCGTTATGTTGTCAAACTTATCTGGAGGCAGCTAAAGCAGAGACGACGTGATCTCAGAGAGAAAGCATGCCCAGCATCTCTCTCGATAAGCCCAACAATGACGGCCGCCTTAGGCTTGGAAAGCCTGAGGGAGGTGGAGTCCTCGCAGACTGACAGATTGGCGGAATCGTAGTAACGATAACGCATTGGAGGCAAAAAAGTGTCAGCCCTGGTGAAGAACGAAGTCTTCATAGGCTTGAACTCAGCTTAGAGTCCAAAGCGGTAAACGCTTCAACCACCTGTACCGACTGTAACGGTCGAAGGTGCCCGAAAGTGGGTTGCTCCACAGGCTGTAGGCGTGCGACCGATGATCGCAGCCTGGCTGACACCGTCGGCTGGTCTGATGGTTTGAGATCTGGAAGGAACTCAAACACAAAGTCAAGAGCTGCCCCCAAGTCAGAAGACTTTTGGCTCTTGACGTCAGGTATGTCTGATCTCTGAGTCGGAAGACACATAGCCCATCATGGGCAAATCAGCCGATGCCTCCCATGGTGGAGGCACACCTGAGGGATCAGAAAGTGGCCTGCTTCCACTCCCGGGAGGCGGCGCCACAGGAGGTGCCTGGAAACCACTAGTAGCCTCGCTGGAGGCAACGGGAAAGCGCTCTTGGAAAGAACCTGAGTGAGCAAAGAGAGGGCCTCCCTAAGCTCACGGACAGTGTCGGCCTAGTCAATGTGGGAACTAACAGGCAAAGTGGCTTCACTCCTGACCCTTTTAACCAGCGAATGGTCACGATCCTCAAATACACCCGACGTGGGGCAACGGGTGGCAGCCGAAACATCTGAAGGCTGATGTGTATAGGGGTACGACATACCCCGAGGATCTACAGTGCGGGAACTCAGGAGAGTCGCGTGGACCTCTGAGGGACAGAAGGTCCAGGCTGCACAAAAAGCCTCGGTCCCGCAAAAATAGCCATGGGACCAGAGTGCGTGGACGGAAACACAACAGAGTCAAGGGTGACCCCACCATGAACATACGAATCCGATGAGAAAACTGCTGGGCTCGATGGCTGAGAGACCACAGCAGAGGATTCGGTCGGAAGCCCCTTCCGACTTCGCCGAGTTGAAGTCAGGGAAGGCTGAGGCCGATATCCCACGTCCACACTACCAGACATCTCTGCAGACCCCTGCAGGGATAAGCCGAGGCCGGCTGAAATGGTGACCGATGACAAAGCAGTAGCAGCAGATATGATGGGAGCTGTTGAAACCGGTGGAAAAGTGGAGAGAGCAACCGAGCTCGGCTCCAAAGGAGGAGTTGCAACACTAGTGACAGCCTCAGATGTCGACTGGAGAGGGGCCACAGTCCCTGAACCAGGCATCTCTTCACCAGACAACTCAACAGCTCCCGCAGTATCCACCACAGTTAAAGACTGCACATCCCCCACGGAGGGGGGTATAACTCTCACCAGACGTGGTCGTGTTGGGAGGCCCTGAATGACAGCGTTCCCACTCCCCACGGGTGCGGGAGGAATGGCCACGAGAACGCACCACATGCTTCGGAAAAGGCATTGTCCTCAAGGAACAGTCCTGGGCATAACAGAGGTGAGAGCAGTAGAAGAAAAGGTGAATTCAACAGATGCAGAAAGCAGAACACCCCCAACTATGAGAGCAAGTTGGCAGAAAATAAAGGACTGGCAGGAACACAACTGAACCCGGACGGCCGACAGGAACCCAAAAAACAGAAATTCTGCCCTCAACAGAGAGGGGAAATCCTGTCCATACAGCCCCCCACTGACACCTAACTCCATTAATAATAATAATATCCAAAAGGATAACATAAATTTATCAACCAAAAAATTTTATGTCCGAACCGCACGGTACGTGAAAGTCGCGCATGAACACAGAGAATATATAAAATATGATGAAAATGTGGTTGAAAATAATAACGAGAATATATAAAACACAGTCCTGTTATTATACGATCCTCAGATCCATAATTCGAGTCACAGGTAACCATTATCAACGAGTTGAATTACCACTGTTTCTTAATGCAAATGGACGTCTTGCCACACCGGCAGACAAAAAAAGAATGATTCATTAGTTACTGACTGCGCACTGGTACCAGAAGCCATGGATCTGTACTAGAAGAAAGTCCCCTACTGGGTGTGCGCCGGTAGCACTCGACCCAGTTTTGGCTTATTTTTTCTTGGTGCTTTTGCACCACTTTACTTTCCCAAATCCCTTGGAAAAGATCAAAATAGAGAGTATATTTTCCGAGTTAGGGACTTCCACTATAGTGCAAGCCTGTAGTAAACAATTGTAAGGTAGGTTGATAAGAAAGTGAAAAAGGCCAAGAAAAGGACAACATACCAACAGATTGCGTTTGTCTCTGTTTTGAAATTTCTTCGGCTTCCTGCCTTAACTGCATTCCATGACTTCCAATTTCATCACTGGCTAAATTTGATGTCATTATGAATATTGCATCTTTACATTCTATTGTTTTTCCTTTACCATCAGTCAATCGGCCCTTCAAACAAATCACAAAATGTTCATAAGCAATAACTATATTACTCCACCATATCAGCTTTGGGTAATTAAGGTGAGGAAGTTGCTCTGGGTTGCCAAACTTAACATACTTCACATGCAAAAAGCAAAACAAGTCACCTTGTGTTTGAGTTGAAGATTAATTATTTCTGTTCCCAATCCACTTTGAAATAAAATATTCTCCTAATAGTTTATATCACAAACCCTCTTTTCAGAGTTCATTTTCATTGTCATTAAATCATCTGAGACATTTTCCTACAAATTAAGCAATAATAAAGGCATAAGTGTGGAAAGATGGGTTCAATCTGATGTGTTTTGGTTTCTCATTTTTCTCAACAATAATGACTTCTTTTAACATATTCTGGAATCTTTCCTCATCCCTTTATGATTAAAATTAAAGTCTACATTTAAAATCAAGCCTTGATATAAGCAGACTGTCATCTGCAGCCTGAGAGCCCCAGAGGGGTAGCATCACTAAATTTACCCTCTGTGAACCTCAATCTGAATCAAGGTCTCAGGCCTAAACAGAAAGAGGTACCCAGAGGATAAATAAGCCCATTGTATGGGATAGCATCAGCAAATTCACCCTCTGGGGACCTCATTTTGCAAATGACTGATTGCTTATTTCCAAGCTTGCTGACTTGAGACACATCTGTCTCACTGCCCTAAACAAGTCAAAGTAACTGGAAAAGCACTCCAGATTCATTCAATCCTTGATACATAGTGAGTGAACCTATTTCAGTGCATCCATTTTTAAGCCTTTACATACTACTGGGTATGTAAACATTTAAGGGTATGGTGAATAAACCTAAGTAACAGAATGATTTTATAGTTTTTTTTCTTGAATGAAAATTAACATTAGTGGAAATAAAACGAGTCAAAAACTCCGGATTTAGTAAAGACTTGACAAAATCAATCAAACTGGTCCAATCAAACTGGTCATTAATTTTGTCTTATTTCTCCCTTTTTGATCTCCACTTGAATCTTGTTAACTGAATTATAAAACACTAATAATCTATTAAAAAATTCCTGACAACCACTGAATTATGTTTATAAATCCATCCTTCATTTGATCTCTATCTGCGACCCTGACCATGGGTGCTTGGTCTTGAGGTTAATCTATGAAATATGACTGATCTTGAAGGTCTCTCTGTTTAACTTTATGTAAAACCAAACTTTGTTGGTGCTAACACATCAATCTACCTAAGGTCATCATTTTGGATGATTAATGTGAAACTGAGCCCAGATTGAATGGATAACCATATTCGAATTAACATTTTTTGAAGGTACAGTAAAACCTGTTTTGAGAGACCACTGTCATGAGAGACCACCTGTCTTGAGAGATCACTGTGGCCATGCTCTGATTGGTTTCACTCATTAATGGACTGTCATGAGATACCACCTGTCATGAGACACTACCTGTATTGAGAGACCACAAAACTGTGGCAAAAACTCAGTTTTTTACCTGTTTTGAGAGACCGGAAAATCAGTTTTTGCAATTTCAGAGTGTTAAAATCAATTAAGATCAATGCAGTGTGTACAGAAATCAATAGTTCAAAAATTTAACCAGGACATCTGCCCAGTAGTAAAATTGTCAGGACAATTGTCCCCTGAAACCTTAATATCTGAAATCATACGCAAGTATGACAAAAATCTGTCACTGTAGATTGCCTGAAAACTATATTAATTGGCTTTCAATTGCATTGTTATTCAGTTGTGTTCAACTGATGATCAGAATTGGACAACCCAATCGGCCGATTGTGGGCAATCGGATGACAACAGCAATGGCTCCTGGAACATCAATTCAACAGATTGTTGCCAAGCGGGTTTTTTTGTGATGATTCATTAACAACATTTTATTATCTTCTGCAATTGATCAGTTGTTAATGTAAAATGATGTCAATGATACCAATCAATAAAGTTGAGAAACAACCACAATGTGTATTTTTAATTTCTCCAGACGCTCCTTTTACGGGGTATACAAGTTAAACGACATGTTTTTACCAAGATCCCTTTGAAAATATAAAAGATAATTGTTAAAAAAACAAACTTAGTTTATGTCCATTATTTGCTCCAGTGTGACAAAATCAAAGAGGATTAAGCAAACTAAAACACCCTGGTAAGCTTATGTTTATTTATAGTGTGACTGAAATTATTTTCTATTAAAACAAAACCTGACAGACAAAGAAAACAGACTTTTCAAAGTATCACTATATTTGAATATAAATTAAGAAATTACTATTTTGGATGGACCAGCTCCTTCACATCATAATCTCAAAAGGCTTTTCAGTTTATGTCCGTTTAACTGTAATTTCTCAAGCAAAGTCTCTGTACTTGTATTAAAATTGAATAAAAATAAAACAATAATAAAAAGAATTTGAAAAATCAATTCTTCTCCATTTCTGCAACAAATATTTTCTGGTTAGTCATTAACTGACTGGCGAAAATCTCAAACCTCTAATGAGAGACCACTTTTGCTTGGCAAAAGGGGTGGTCTCTCAAGACAGGTTCTACTGTACCCTCCAGCTGATGGCTTAAGGATAAGGCAGCCCTTTTGTCCCTAATAACAATCACTGTGCATGTGCACTGACATCTTGTATTATCATGACAGTGATGTCACTATATGACTGCTTATGTGGGCTACCATCACAACCCCAGATGGAGGCACAGTGGCTCAGTAGGTAGAGGTGCAGGCTGCAAGCCGAGAGGTCCTCAGTTCAAATCCCTCCTGCAGCAACCGCATTGCATCCTTGGGCAAGACACTTCATCTCCACTGCCCATGTTGGGACACGGTGGTGTTGTGTATTAAGGCGTACTGAACGCTGATGGTGCACTTGTCTTCAACCAATGCTAACCCTGTTTGTGTGGAGTTGGTATGCAGGGGAACTGACAGTTGCTTGCCATTGCTCTGTGGTTCTTTCTGGGTACTCCGGATTCCTCCACCCGTAAAACTATCGTGGTTATGATTAGCCACTGTGCAGGAAATATGTGACCTTAAACACCAATAAATAAACTAGAAAAACTGTGAGCACTGCTCACTAAATGATACCACCCACTCCCACCAAGAAACATTTTACAACAGTAAAAGTGTGTTTAATGTAGAGAACACAAACATTGCCCCCCCCCCCCCCCCACTCCCCCCCCCCCCCCCCCACACACACACACACACATACCTCCGCTTGAATTGACAAAGCCCATTTTTCAATATGTGAAACTGTAAAAATGAAAATATCTGAAAACAAAAGGTACACATCTTCACTGTATGTAAAAGAATGTTTGAAGGTTTCATTGAAATCCATTCACTTGTTTAAAAGAGGTCGCGGATAGCAAATGTCAACAACTCCCCCCCCCCCCCCCCCCTCCCTATGCAAGCTTGAATTGACAAAGCCCATTTCTGAATATGGGAAACCCTAAAAATGAAAATATCTGAAAACAAAATAAAAGATACACGCATCTTCAATATATGTAAAAGAATGTCTGAAAGTTTCAATGAAATCTGTTCAATGGTTTAAGAGTTGCAGATAGCAGATCTGTACAGAATGTCAATTGAATTTGACAAAGTTCATTTTTCAATATGGGAAACTGTAAAAAGGAAAATATCTGAAAAGAAAATAGGAGGTGCACATCTTCAATGTATGTAAAAGAAGGTCTGAGAGTTTCAATGAAATCACTTTACTGGTTTAAGAGGAGTTGCGGATAGCAGATGTGTAACCCCCCCTCCCCCCCCCCCCTCCTCCGATCGACGTATGTCAGAATATGAAAATATCAGAAAGAAAAATAGGAGGTGCACATCTTCAGTCTATGTAAAAGAATATCTGAGAGTTTCAATGGAGTTTGTTCAATGGTTTAAGAGGAGCAGCAGATAGCAGATCTATACCCCTTCCTACTATTAACCTGAATTGACAAAGACCATTTTTGAATATGGAGAACTGTAAATATGAAAATATCTGAAAAGAAAAGAAAATAGGAGGTGCACATCTGCAATGTATGTAAAAGAAGGACTGAAAGTTTCAATGAAATCTGTTCAATGTTTTAAGAGGAGCTGTGGATAGCAGATATGTACAGAATATCAACTGAATTTGGCAAAGTTCAATATGGGAAACTGTAAAAAAGAAAATATCTGAAAAGAAAATAGGAGGTGCACATCTTCAATGTATGTAAAAGAATGTCTGAGAGTCTGAGAGTTTCAATGGAATCTGTTCACTGGTTTAAGAGGAGTTGCGGATAGCAGATGTGTACATCCGTAAAGCGTAACAGATGGATGGACGGACATCGCAATATGAAAATATTTGAAAGAAAAATAGGAGGTGCACATCTGCAATGTTTGTTCAATGGTTTAAGAGGAGTAGCAGATAGAAGAGCTATACCCCTCCCTACTAAAACCTGAATTGACAAAGACCATTTTTGAATATGGGGAACTGTAAATATGAAAATATCTGAAAAGAAAATAGGAGGTGCACATCTGCAATGTGTGTAAAAGAAGGTCTGAAAGTTTCAATGAAATCTGTTCAATGGTTTAAGAGCAGTTGTGGATAGCAGATCTGTACAGAATATCAATTGAATTTGACAAAGTTCATTTTTCAATATGGGAAACTGTAAAAAAGAAAATAGGAGGTGCACATCTTCAATGTATGTAAAAGAATGTCTGAGAGTTTCAATGGAGTTTGTTCAATGGTTTAAGAGGAGTAGTGGATAGCAGATCTATACCCCTTCCTACTATTAACCTGAATTGACAAAGACCATTTTTGAATATGGGGAACTGTAAATATGAAAATGTCTGAAAAGAAAAAAAAATAGGAGGTGCACATCTGCAATGGATGTAAAAGAAGGTCTGAAAGTTCAATGAAATCTGTTCAATGGTTTGAGAGGAGTTGCGGATAGCAGATCTGTACAGAATGTCAAGTGAATTTGACAAAGTTCATTTTTCAATATGGGAAACTGTAAAAATGAAATATCTTTAAAGAAAATAGGAGGTGCACATCTTCAATGTATGTAAAAGAAGGTCTGAGAGTTTCAATGAAATCCGTTCACTGGTTTAGGAGAAGTTGCGGATAGCAGATGTGTACCCCCCTAAAGCGTAATGGATGGACAGACGGACAGATGGAAGTACGGACGGACCAAGTGAACACTATATACTACCCACTTTTTAAGTGGGTGGTATAATAAATACAACCCCAGATGACACCCACAATACACGACGTGACACTTCCAAGGTCAATAAGTTCAGGCCAGTGTTCTGTAACATAATAAGGTACTTTCCAGCAAACTTGGGGGCATTTAAAAAGAATGAGGCAAAAACTGCTGAAAATGGCCCATCCCTGTGTCCAACAATTTTTTTTTCAGTTCCAGCACACCCAGCCCCCTTTTTTTGTTTTTTAACTTCAAAGATAATGTAATATCATACCCTACAGTAGGTGTGTAGGGGGTGGGGGATGTTCCTCATAGGGAATGAATGATCTTCGCATATCAATGGAAATAGTTTTGACCCAGTATTATAGTGATCATCATGTGTGGCATGCAGAGGATTAAATATTCTAAAATATAACTGAGATCAAGATCTAGACCAAAACTGATTGATTACTATTCATGAGTCTCCATCTATTCGTCTGTCAGTCAGTTTGTATTTCTGTGTGTCCAAATGTTTGCCTCTCTGCATGTCTGCCTGTATGTATGTTTGTTAGTCTGTATTCTATATCTATTATTTATCTGCCTCTACTCTCTCTCTCTCTCTCTGCCCATTGTTCAATTGCTCTTTCCACATCGACATTAAATAAAACTTACTTTTTACATTGTAATCATTGTGAAAGATAATTATGGTGAAAACTGTCATTGATGTCTTAAGTAAACTTCAAACCTGTAGATTTCAGTATTGTTTCCCCTCTCAATTTTTGCGGTCACCAGTCATCCTAATCTCGTCAGGTATGAAATATCCCATTTTTGTCCATGCTGAGCACTAGTGATGTAGGGAGAGTAGCTCTATAGGAAGTTTGGTGTAGGAATTCTGCCCCAAACACACGGTTACTTGTTTAATTTGTTCAAAATTACCTGTCATCAAGGAACCCATTTTCATAACAACTTTTGGACCCCTGACCACATTGGAATCATGACATCCCATGCCACCTTTCCCAGGAAGGCTCAAAGCTCAAGACTGACCTAAGGTATGGCATTCAGCCTGGGGGGAGGGAAAATTCCACCAGCCCCCTCAACCTAGTGCAGCCCAATTTTCACCTCATTTATATGAAGTTAATTACTTGCAGTTGGCCCTCATAAAAGTTTCAGATACCAGGATTTTTAGCATGTTCTTTCAACAGTTTCCCCCAGGAAGGGTCCCTAACACATAGCCTGTGTAGGACTCCTTACATCTCTGGCCTACTTGGGTTAGGCTCAGATCCCCTGTTGTCTACGGTGGTAGGGAGTCTTACAGTCACAGACCCTAGAGGGTGAGCGGGCTACCTGGGAGGGGTGGCAAGGGTCTCACTGAGTCTACCCACCCCCAACTATGGAAGGTGCACCCCATGCACTTCTCCAGATGGTTTTCCTCTAATGAATCTGCCTATGACATATAATTTGTGTGGATCCCACAAGATATACTGGTGCCCCACAAATGTTGATTTCCTTACCACCTCTTGCAGAATGGCATGAAACTCAGGTTGACCTAAGGTGGGGCAGGAGCTTTGAAATATAGCTTGGGGGTGAGAGGGGGAGGGGGCAAATTCCACCAGCCCTTTATCCTCAACTTAGAGACACCCATAGTTTTCACTTTATCTATATAATGTTAATTAACTGCAGCTGGTCCCCACAACAACTCCAGATACTATAAGCATATTTTTGGGGAGAATTTCTCCAAGGGACATATTGTCTGCTTAGAACTCCTTATCACCTCAGGCCAACCTGGGCTCTGGCTACATGTTGTCTAAGGTGATAAGGAGTCTTTTGAATACATAAAACAATCCAGAATAGACTCAATAACATCCCCCCCACTGCTTTTCAAAATACCAGCGTGGAGAAGGGTAAATAAATGATAATTTCATTAAATCTGTATCTTCTTTGGCAAAGGACATTAGTAAATGAAACAAATACCATTAAGTTGTTGACCTTTCTTCAGATTCACATGATACAAGATCAAGTGAATGATTAAAGTGTGTTGCCGATTAGCAGGAGCACACATGTCTACAGTTAATCTATCTTACCTGAGCTGATTATTCAATGGATTTGTGTATATTTTTGTTCTTGGAATTTTATGTGTGCCTTATCATACTTCCCCATAGTTATGTTACTCCCCATATTGGTGTATATTAATCTTACTTTTTGCCATTTTAAAAACTGTCAGAATGGCACTGGGTATAACACTTTTACAATGCCCAGCACACTAACAAAATCTTATACAGAAATTGAAGATAAACACAATTTCGAAAACATATTATCGTTTTATTCAAAAGGCCCTGAAAAAAAATTGGCCAGGGATGCCAAAGTGGCATCCAATGGAAATATGATCAGTGAGTCCAATAGTATTGAGCAAGACAAAAAACTCTGTGTATATTCCAAAACGCACCAAACCCTTTATTCTGTCAGACTAGTTACAATTTTCATTGCTATTTATTTTATCATTTTTATAAGATATGAGTTCAGGCGATTTTTTAGATTTCCTAGATATCACTGAAATGACATACTCACTTCATCAAATAACTGCAACATGATTGTTAAGACATCTGGGTGTGCTTTATCTACTTCATCAAACAAAACAACTGCTGTAGAACATTCCTTCAGTTTCTTGGTTAACTGTCCCCCCTCTTCATGTCCAATATAGCCTGGAGGAGAACCAATAAATTTTGCTACCTGTCAAAAAATGTTTCCATTCTGAATAATTAAAAAGTAATGACAGAAAGTATGAAGAAAAAATTCTACAACAATAACCTCAGCAAGGAACAAAGAACAACTATCTCACTGATAATACTGATATGAGGGCTACAACAGAAATGAGGAAATATTAACCTTTCAGTCTGGTGTGCATAAATCTTTCATTAAAAAAATGTAGCACAGGATGATCAGGTACTCGACAGCACCAAACTGCCAAAGAGGGTTCTGTTTTAAGTTATCCCACAGAGAATGGATCAAGACCCTGCTTTAAGAATTTTCACTATTTCATCACTTGTCAGTTTAGTGGCTTCACTAATCAGGTCTTGGCTGACAAGAAACCATTGCCAGAATGATGTTTCTATTGTTTGGTAGATTTCCTCATTTTTAGCCATTGGAACAAGGGTTTTGGAGCCCACAAAACTAAGCAATTGTTAGCAAAGTTTCCACTGGAGAGAGAGCAGGGGTGGAACCAGAATTTCCCCAACAAGGGGGCAGGGGAGGGGGCTTGTTTTCCCTAACACAGGAGCTATGGTATTCCCCAACAAGCACCCAATAAAGAAGGCAGTCTCCCTGATGGGGGCTAACCCCTGATCCCTCTGGCACCAACCTTGGTAGAGAGAACATCCCTTACAATGGATCTATTTCCTTTGCCACCATTTCCTCAACCAAAATGTACCTAACAGTAACAGTGATACAACAGGACCAATGGTCTCCCAGTCTCCATCTCCTTACTAAAAGCTTTGTTGGTGAAACAAAAGACATGAGTTGAACTTGCTGTGATAATAATCACCTGTGATCTGCTAAAAAGCTGACGTGTGTTGACAAGGCCATATTAATTTTGGTGTGATCACATTTACGAATCACCATTTCCTTTTTGGTGTTCATATGTTCAAGTTCAAAATTCCAGAAAATTTAAAAGAGGTCAACAGTGTACTAAGGCAGTTTCTTAGCATTGTACATGCATGTCAAGAATTGCCAGAAATCTACCCTACTCTTTGTGTAGTCTGTGCTCAAGTGCTCGTCAAAAATAAAACTTTCTGGTCCACACTCATGAGATAATTCCAGATACTGATTAAAATAGAGCAGATTTTCTTTTTATTATACGCTACGAGACATTTTATTGCACAATATTCAGCCCATTTCGATGATAAATGCATTCAAAACAATAACAAAGATCAGCTGATCGTTCCTTCAAGGCGACGTGATGCGGCGTAGCGTGACGTCATTTAGGAAGTTTCTGATGGATATTCCTCGATATCCCATCGAGTCGATAGATATCAAGAAATATCTTTTAGATAATTTGTGATAATTCACAGGCTAGCATATAATAAATGGATTTAACTGACTTAATCTTGCATAACATAGTTCACCGAGCACTTGAAAGAAGCTAATATTTATCAAACATCTAGACTTGAAATTTCAGTTGGACAATAACAGCAGGGAAATCTGTTAGTATTTAAGGACACCTGAAAAAGGCTTGTAACAATGGTTGGGGCTATTTTCAGAGCGAAATGTTGGCTTGAAGTAGGTCATTCTCTGGCAACTGACCATGAACTGACCCAGAACATAAGGCTTTCGACTATATGCACATGTAGTTATATTTGTCACTTTTAAATGTATTAACAACAATGCACTGTCATACCTGGCGGAACTTATATCACCTTATGCTCCAAGCCATAACCTATGCTCAGCTGACTTGAACAATCTGTCCAAGCCATCCTCTAAACTTGTCTCTACTGTAGAGAGGGCCTTTTCAGTTGCGGCCCCAGCACTTTGGAATTCCCTGCCAAGTATTTTAAAATCTGAACAAAGTATTGGAACTTTTAAATTGGGATAAAAATGAGTGAACAACATTAAATTTCAAATCCCATATGGCACTATCCAAACACAGTGACAATCAAAAGGCATAGGGGAGATCACCCCAAGCACCATCTCTTGGGGAAGGCAAAACATGTCAAAATGTGTCATTAAAGCCAAGAAAACTTGATGTCTACATGAAAAATGACTCCAAAGAATGCTTAGCGATGCATGGGTATAGGTGCAATCTAAGATTAGCCTCAGGTGGCAATCTATGCCTGTTCGCCACTGTTCCTGAAGGCAGTGGATTTGAAAATTAGCATTACTCACTCCTTTACTGACATAACAGATGCTTAAACAAACAGGCTAACATAGAGGGAAAACATTATTTTACTAGATGAACATTCGTTGAATGAAAGGAAATGGGTGAACCAAGTTAAATTTCAAGTTAGTCTCAATAGGCCGGCAGCCTACAATTAATTAGCAGTCAGCCAGGGTAAAGATTGAGTTATAGTCAATATCAATAATGATGTAAAACTCTGGTATGAAAGTCTTGTCGCAGTTTCGCTGATTACTGGTCGTGATTGAACACTCATCAACTGTAACAACAAGAGAACATTTGAAGTAATATATTTTGTACTTCAACAGTTTGGTAAATAAGAATCACAGTAATGATATATATATGCCCTCTTTGTGGATATCTCCATCATTCAAATCAGTCTTACTCTCAGAATTATCAAAATGGCAAATGCACAAGTGAATGTTAATTTCATCCCTAATAATCATGGGGGTAGAAACCTTGTATTTGGTGGCAACAGATATTATATCAAGTCTAGAAGAAAAGACAGTACCCACTGGGTTTGTTGTATAAAGGCCTGCGGAGCGACTGTCAATACTAAAGAAGATATCATCTCATCG
Organism: Pictodentalium vernedei; assembly: GCA_031216915.1. Lineage (NCBI taxonomy): Eukaryota > Metazoa > Mollusca > Scaphopoda > Dentaliida > Dentaliidae > Pictodentalium > Pictodentalium vernedei. The sequence goes on along the minus strand of CM062297.1, from coordinate 456,365,345 downwards.
AACGGCTCTCCACATAACCATCCGACCGACATGGACAAACTTTCGGTGGACACCTTCTTAGCCAATCTGAAGAAAACAGTTCAACATGACCCACAAACTGTCTACTCTGTCTACAAAGATCAAGTTTCATCTCTCAGAGCTGACGATTCTCACACGGCACTGATCAGTAAAATATCAACATTCTACAGTGCCAGATCAGCTTTGTATAGGTCCCTTTCCATGACCAGACGACCTCTTCCAAAAAGCCATTCCAACGTTGAGCTTCCAAAACAATATAAGAAAACTACAGCCGGCGATGACTTCCTTTTAGCCGCAGATGGCACCACATAGAAGGCTAGAACAGAAAACTTCAACAGTCGATTGCTGGCCCCCATCCACACATATTTAGCTTGATCCAATTTATCATAGAGTAGCAGGCATATCAAGAAGCAACAATATTACAAATAAGTAATGGTTCAAAAGTGGCACCCAGAAAAAGGAAGTACCGGGCCAGTGATAACGCAATAAGACATTATAAAAGTATGTTTCAAGAGGGGAAATGGACAGGTTAGACTATTTGGACTCTGTTTCAAAATGTTCGGGCCAGGGCCACTGAGAAAACTTCATTCGTGTGGTTCATTGTAATATGTTCTGTATTTCACAATATTTTGAATACAGTTTTTTCCTAATACTGCATTGCATTACTGTATTATGTTACTTTATTTAAAAAAAATAATAATATATGTATGCGAAAAATATGTGATAAATATTTTTTTATATATTGTATGATGTATGCGAAATATATGTGAAAAATATTGTTGAATATATTGTGTGATATATGCGAAATGAGATAATAAAAATGAAAAATATACAGCTGCTGTAGTTATAATTTCCTCCAGCAAGTCGGAAAAATAAGATACAGACTATAAGCGGTAATCCCTTGATCATCCGGATTATTCACACCCACTGGCCCTACTACTGGAAACAATAGCTGCCGGCCTATCGAGACGACTCCTAAATTTCAACCCCAGTACCTGTATCATCACCAGGCATATAACACCACTCTATTAGAACAGATTTCTATGTTTGTTTTGATAAAACTCAGGGGCTGAAACCTGGTTACAGGTAGCAGAATTCATTCCAGGAAATACAAAAGAGTTCTGCTCTGCTTTCACGCCTGGTTCTGTGGTTAAAAACATGAACTCTAACCCTTTACCTAACGAATCGCCTGCATCCGACTGTGTAATTTGCAAATTCAGCAGTTGAAAGAAATACATTTTTCAAAATATTTCAACAAAACCATATGACGTGACCCTTCATTGGAACGATCTCATCGAGCTCGTTCCAATGAGGGGTTACATGATACGGTTTTGTTGAAATTTTTGTAAAATTTAAAAAAATAGTAATTAAAATAATAAATTTTGACATCGTCTGCATTTAGTAAAGGATTAATATTATTAATTTATTGCTGTTTAAGGTCACATACTTTTGTACAATGGCTAATCATGACTACAACATGGAGATAAAGTCAAGGTCAATCAATTGTTTATACCCATGTTGCCTATTTTAGAGGACTTGCACCCCAAGCATTAGTGACTGGGTCCTATTTTATCAGTGAAAAAGAGCTTGTTTACCACAGTAAACAAGCACTGCTTCACTTCCTGGGGTTCCCGCAAGGAAGGAGGGGGGGGGGGGGTAAAGGGTTAAACTGAAAGGTTGATGGTTCGATCCTGACCAGCATTAACTGCATTGTGCACTTGGACAAGACTTTTAGTCCCAATTTTCCCATGTTATGGCACTGTGTACTGATGCACAAGGCATGTCAATGATGCACTTGCCTTCCGCCCATACTAACTCTGCATGAGCAGAAATAGTAAGTTGGATAGTCTGACAGTTGCTCACCACTGCTCAGTGGTTCTCTCCAGGTACTCTGGCTTCCTCCAACCATAAAACTCTCCGACATGTGATCCTGGCTGTTGAAATTGTTGTTAAATCCCAATAAACAAACAAACAAACTCTATCACTCCCAGTGATCTCACATCTCCACCATGAATACGCTACAACCTGCTAAACAATGCAGCCTCTGACTGCAACTCAATGCCATCCCGATCACTCATGTTTCGGGAGCTGGATGCACATCACTAACACTGCATTTACCAACAGACCCATTTACAATATAGACCTGTAGACATATTCCAAACCTCCCAATCAGATCTATGCCACACCATGAACTGCAACCTAAAATATGAGAATGATATTTCCACTTACATGAACGCCCTAGCATTCACACAACCCAGCATTTAATACGGCTCTTAAAAATTCAATACATCAAGGGTCTATCTAATTTAAAAGTGAGGTTTTCTACCACCCTGACGACCAATATCTCACCAATGTAAACAAATGGGATCAACCCATCTTCTAAGAGATCTTCAGAAATACTATCGAGTAGTTCTCCTCTACTGATCTAACCACATACAAATTGACAAATAATAAACATGCCAAGAGACTGTGGCTATCCTGATGCAAGTCCATAACTGCGATTCAACCACAATGACCATCCCACCTAATACCCCTCATATTCACCAGGGGTCTACAATGTCACACCCCATCCACCCAATGGGGGAGGGGAGGGGTGTCCACCAAAACACATCGACCCGATGATAACCAGTTAGACACGTACAACACAAAACAGCCAATTCACTACCGAGCATTCCAAAATGACAGAACCAAGGATAACTAACATTCACCACAACAAGTATCATCTCAGGGCCCTGGACACATGGGTGAGACCAGAAGAACATCCAAATATTCTTGTGTATCAGCATGGACAGGAACACAACAGCCTAGACAGAAGGATGCCCCCAATGGAACAACCCATATATACTGATCAGCTTTGCCTACCTCTACTTCTTCAACACCTGGCACATTTATGACTCTGTTCATGGAATCAGGGGCCACCCATAGGTCACAATGATCACACCGTGACAGCGTGGAATTCAGGCCAGTCCATCCTGACCCCGAACACACCGATTCGGACGACGATATAAGTTATGCCCAACATCTGCTATAGTCTCTAATCAACCCCAACACATTAAAAACAAATCAGTGTTGGACCCACTACCGGCATTGACGTCCGTATTAATCGTGTCCAATGGCAGCCTACTTTGCAACACATCTTCTGAGAATGTTTGACCTGCCCATGTAACTTCCTGTGACCAGCAAACATCTTTCCATCCCTTCCCCAGCTTCCCAAATTCTGTACAAGCACAATTTTTATCAAAATGAGACAAGCACTACCCAAATGTATTGTTCAGGCACTTTCCATGATTTTACCAAGAAAGTAAAATTTTCTTGGCAATTCCAAGGACATTAAATTTCAGTTTTAAAATTTGAGTACTTTCAGGGACCTGTACGAACTCTGGAATAGATTTGCTTTTCGTTCTGTACATTTTAGTTTTACCTCATGTTTTTCTTGATACTCTGACATATCCAATCTGATGAAGCCCTGAAAAATAGGGAATACATGTTTTGTGTTGAGTTCAAAAAGGTGTAGAGAAGTAATCAGTTGTTATGGTAAAATATATATATATTCTGACTGAATATAGGTCTTCAAGGTGTTACCTACTAAAATTTTATACATCAACCAGACTAATATGGCTACTTATATATATTCTGACTGATACTGATATATAGATCATATTTTCTTACATTATAATTGTGTGCATTCAAGTCTTATTAGTTGCAAGACTAGAACTGAGGAAAACATGCACAGTAGATATATCTAATAGGTTCTGATAAAAGTCTTAAAGCCATGTTCCACTGGAGGTCTGAATTCTATATACACAACTGCCATTCAAATTTCATCATCTGATGTTTTATCCAGTGCAATTCTTTGAGAATACTTTGAATATGTTTAGTTCAAGGAATTCTAAAATTGGCTTTGTTCCAAAACAGGGCTGATGACCATTTCAGTAAAGCAGGCATAACAAGCTTGTTCCAGGAAGAGGAGTGTGGTATATATCCTGAAACATATTAAAACGTAAATTTAAAGCATTGTCGGACAAACTCAACAAAACCATTTTGTCATACAAAAGTGTCATATACCATACTCTGATAAAGATTAAACATTGTGAATCATCTTATACCCCAATGTCTATTTTTGGAAACTATGATTCCACAATTTCAAGTGTATCATAACTTCAGTTGGTTCTGCAGAATTATTGTACTTGTATTTCTCAAGAGGTTTAATCCAAAAGAACTGAAACAGAACAGTTGATCTCAAATGTAAGAATGTGGTACATTGGTACATGTACTAAGATACACAAATTGTGACAATATATTTCAAAGAAAAGGTTTTGGACTCAACATGTTATCAATACAGTTTTCATATAACAGATCCACAATCTGTTTCAAAACAAATGAGCTTTTCATACCATGAAAACAGAGTTCATGAGCCTTCACTAGAATGGGCAAATAAAAATGATCAAAACTGACTATTTTGCTGGTTCTGATCACAAATATGTGGATGACAAGATAAATTTGTGTGATGCATAGTGGTATAAACAAATAGAGGATATGCTTCTATAACTTGCCTAGAAAACCTTCAGATCAGTTACAGAACAAAACTGTCAGATTGTTCAGAAATAGTCTCAGGCAATATACAACAGTCATTAGATCAAAACACACCAATACATTTGTTTAGGGAAAAGATAACAAGTGCAATGCCGATCACCTGTGATCAGACAATAGTCCATTTTTAGTCTCTTCCTGGAACAAGCTTGTTATGCCTGCTTTACTGAAATGGTCATGGTCATCAGCCCTGTTTTAGGGTTTGGAGGGAGGGGGGGGGGGGGGGGGGGGGTCACCAAATTGTGGACTTATATCTGATGAATGTAGGAAGATTAAAAGCACAGCACCAAAATATTTCTGAGATACAGGTGGTAACAGAACACACTAACATATTATATACAAAAATAGCCGAAAAAAGCTTAACTTTGTCCAATTTGCATAATTCATGCACGAAAAAAACCTGTATGATATGTTATTCATCTTATGCTGCTACACCTCCATACCAAAAATTATTGAAATCAGAAATGTTGTTTAGAAGTTCTAGGCATAAACTAATTACACGCAAAATGGCTTCCAGTCGGCCATCTTGAATTATTTTCTAAAAATAAATTTATGTGCATCAATTTTACATAATGTCTGAACAATGCTGAAAATTTGAAATAAAAGTGTCAAAAGCGTCTCCGAGATACAGGGGGTAACAGGACACACCAAAACAATATTTACAAATATGACTAAAAAAGCTGAAGTTCGTCTAATATGCAAAAGAAAAGAACCTGTATGTTAGTTATCTTATGCTGCTACACCTCCATACCAAAAAGTTTTGAAATTGGGAATGTCGTTTAGCAGTTCTAGGCAGAAAACTAATTAGACGCAATTTCCAACAAAATGGACACCGGTCGGCCATCTTGTATTTTAAAAAAAATTCATGTGCATCAGTTTTACATAATGTCTGATCATTGCTGAAAATTGGGTAAGGTGGTAACAGGACACACCAACATAATATACACAAAAATGGCTTGAAAAAAGCTTAAGTTTGTCTAATTTGCATAATTTATGCACGAGAAAAAACCTGTTTGATGTGTTATTTATCTTACGCTGCTACACCTCCAAACCCAAAATTATTGAAATCGGAAAAGTTGTTTATAAGTTCTAGGCAGAAAACTACACACAATTTCCAACAAAAATTGCTACCAGTCGGCCATCTTGAATTTTTTTATTCGAAAAAAATTGATGTGCATCATCTTTCCATAATGTCTGATTAATGTTGAATATTTGAAACGTCAACATTCAACCAACTCGGAGATACAGGTGGTAACAGGTAAGAGGCAGGTAAGAGGGACAGACAGACTGACAGACAGCAGTGATTAACTGATAAGGATTTGCATCATCTGCTTGCGATTAGCTGAGTGCACAATCAGCCGATTGTGAGTGTCGATGTCAGAAGTCACAACAAAAAGGAGAAGAAAGATTCAAGAACGCATAGAATAGGGTTAATTTTACAGCACAGTCATGTTGATATGTCCATTGACATAAGAGCAAGTCACTGTGTGTATCAAAATAAAAATACGTCAGTGGAAACATGTTAACAGCACAGTGTGTTTGATCAATTCAAAAAATAGGTGAATTACACTCATACTATTTTTAAATTCTACCTCCATGTAAATTTAGTTTCAAGATGAAATTGAATAAAATATATCAAAGGGCAATTAAATAACATATATTTAGAGTAGGTCCTGTATTGTGCACAGAAATTCAGATTGCTTTCGTTATGGGGTGGAAATCAACGACTGAAAATATACTCTTAATGGCTGTGTTTTCAAATAGCTTCTAACATTGCAATTCACTCCATTTCGTAGATTCGTATTCACCCGTCTCGTGTCGGAAAATCCCGAATGGAAAAATATAATGTTTCACAAACGATAACCAACCCCAGACGTACATGCACAAAATGGCCATACACTATTTTTAGATTGTTTACATAAATAAGTAACATGCACAACAGATTGATGTAAAACTTTGACTGTGAAAACAATCAGCTGATGAGTGTATTTTATGTTCAATCGTTTTTTTGACAATGAATAAAGAAGAATTGGGAAACTAGATTGTTTACAAATGAGCTGACAGTGATATCAAATGATGAAACATCAATTCATAGTACTGGAGGGGTGCTGTCAGTTATGTGTAACTTGTACAGGGTGTGGAATATTTTGTCGAATAATCGACAAATTGTTTCGAAACTACTTCCAATCATTGTGACAACTTATTAAGCTAGTTACTGCTTGTATGAGGTCATGAATCAAATGTAAATATGAACAATTTTGATTTTGTGGTGTTCCATGTAACCATCGGCACGAACCGATGTTCAAACACTTCTACCGATGGCTTACAATCGGCCAATGTCAAATGCTATTGCTGAACATCGGTTAATCACTAACAGACAGACAGATGGACGGAGTGCAATCCATATTTCCCCTTCATGGTGAAACAGTGGGAGACTAAAAATGGTAATTTTTACTTCGATAAATTTAATATTTTTAATAATTTAAATTATAAATTTATATTTAAATTCAATATTTTGAAATAAAATAAAATCACATTAGTACCTCTTTGACATCTTTATGTAAATATCTTGCAACCTGTTTTGCTAATTCGGTTTTACCTAAAAAATAGACACTCCATAATAAAATCAGCAATAACTGACTATGTATTCTACAACAAAAGAAATATGCCAAATTTTCTCAATCTCGAAGAAAACAAGGCATAGCAAAGTAAGATATTCAAGAAAAGATAAAGTAAGAAAAAATCAAGAAATGTGCAGAAAAATTAACTCATCCACCCCAAGCTTTGTGAAAGATTGGAGGTATTTTTGAAACATAAAGCAAAAACTGATGAGGAATGAAAGTATGTATTTTCATTACCAGATGTAAGTCCAGAAATATACCATGGTCCAGTGTAATTTCATTCCCATACCAGTTCATACCGACTTGTTTTGTCCCTTCGACAAAAGTTCACAGCAATCCACAAATTAACTGGTATTTAATGTAAGTCCATGCAGTAAATTTTGTTCTTTGTTCTCCAAACCTTTTGTCATTGTTGAGTAACAAGTCCTTCGAGAAAACTATTATTTACTGGACCTTAAATGTATCAAAACAAATGGTTCAATGACAAAATGGTTCTCTGAAAGAACTAAAATCACTTCTGAATATGTCACCAACTTAAGATTCTATTTTTGTTCATGCATAATATAGCATTTTATTAATGGTATATGGATGCCCTTTTAAAATATGTCTAGAATTTCTGGACCATTTTACCAGCTCTGCAGCTGGAATCGACCATATAGGCTCTACTGATAAGTCCTGGAATTGTGCAAAAATCTGAAAATTCTTGTTATTGTAGAAGCTTATGTACATAAACTGTAACAAAAACTGTCACTAATCACAATATTTGGATTACCAAAATTATTCCATCTCTCTATCAGCTCCAAAGCACATTATGCTATACAGAAAAGCCATGAACAAATTCACATGCTAATTTATTTCTATAGTTTTGAGACTCTGTTAAATTCATTTGACATTGGTTGTTCATCTTTTGATTCAAGACAAAAACTAGACCTGTCAGTTTGAACTGCTTACTAAATATTCCCAAATGTCAAAGCTAAGATCTCATATATAGGCATTCAACTTGACCTATCAGTTTCAGAGCACCCTGCAAGACTCATGCTCACATCTACATTTCATATAAACTAGATATAGTTCAGTTACAAAACATGCTGGAAACTATTTTGATCTGAGTAGTCTTTCAACAGCTACTGAATGGAAACCTAAATTTCTAAAAATTTTGAAGTCAATTTTGAACGAAAAACCTGAAAAACAGTCCAAAATAAATCAATATTGGATTTGACCTAGATATCAGTTATGGGCGTATGCCAGAAATCAACTGATTCTGAATGGTTATTACTGGATGGAAACAAAAACATTTTGGAGTACATTTTAATCGAAAAATCTGAGAAAAAAAGTCAGAAGCTGTCCGCAATCAAACTTGACCTACATATTGTTTAACTGTAAATGCATGCTAGAATTCAACTAATATGAACTAATCTGAAAAAAAAGAGTTGGAAGTTGTTCAAAATAAATTTGTCCTTTTGTCCTGATATTGCTCACCTATAAACACATACCAAAAATCAAATCAATTGATTCTAAACAGTCATTCAATAGTTTCTGAACTGAAAAAAAAGTTCAGAAACGAAAGGTTCATGATACTTTAAAAGTCCTGTTTGGTAAAAAATATTTTTAAAAAATCAGAAGTTGTTCATGACTTGACCTCAATGCCATTTACTTATACAAGCATGCCATAAATCAAATGATTCCAAATAGTTGTTCAAAAGTTATTGGCCAAATGGAAAAATCTATCAAAATTTCTATATCCTGCTTAGCCTAAAAATGTAAAACAAAAGTTGAAAGTTGTTCATAATCAAATCTGACCTAGATATTGTTTAGTTATAACTGCATAATAAAAATAAATGGTTTCCAAAAAGTGGTTTGAAATGTACTAGATGTAAACTAAAGTTGGACAAATGAGCTGACAGATGGATTGACAAGCTGAAAACAGTACACTCTAAATACACACCCTAAACTCCATTAGGGAAGTGGATATAATCAAAGTCATTTAAATTACTAAAGACAAAAACCTTCGAGGATTGGCTTTTCTCTTGAGTGACACAAGTACATATTGTTATTTCATTGCAAAAGACATTCTAAAAAATTAACACAACTGATTTAAATTATTTTATCATTATCAAAATGCAAAAAAAGAAATGTCACAGCAGACAAGGAAACTGTTTCAATAAACGTACCAATCCCAGATGAACCAAGGAAAAGAAACACTAGTGGGTGATCTTCATCATACCATCCATTTTCCTTTCTTCTTATTGCTGAAAACAGATTTAAAGTGAAGAGTTACCTGTAGTGCTTCATCTAAGGCCAAAAAAATAAATAACTTGGGTTTTCAGGCAATGCCGCATCACCAAAAAGACCGCCACATCATTTTTTTGTGGACATTTTTGGTCCCCGGATAATATTTTAGGAGCACCGGCACATTTTAGTAGCACCGGCACATTTCAGTAGCACCATTGACACTATTAAGCTAATTTATTGTCACATGTGTTCACTGTAATTTCCGATTGTTTTTAGTCGACGTCCCAGTACAAAAGTGATTGTTTTGAAAGTTATGAACTGTTTGCAATATAATTGTATATGCTTTAGTTACATTCGGTTTGAAGATTTTATTGAAATGGACTGTGATTGGAGAGTTGAATACATCGTGTTCAGTGATTCATATGTACCGGCAAGTCAGAGATGAAAACAAATTTGAAGTTGAACCAGCGAAATCTTGTGATGTATGGGCTTATTGAAAACATGCTCACTTCTACATTAGAAATGCACTCAGCATGAGGTCCTCATGTTTTTTTTTTCATATTATCACATCTAAAGGCTCCTAAAAAGGAAGAATACAGAAGATTTCAAGCATCAACATTAATACATGTATTGTATATTCACAAATTTTGATGATAAAATTATTTTCTCCAGTGTTACTAAATCAATCTGAACCCCCCCCCCCCCCCCCCCCCCAAAAAAAAAAAAAACAAAAAAACTCACTCCCTCGTCTGATGTTTCAGCCAAAAATGCCTGAGAACCAGTTTTTTTTTAATGGCCAAATGAAGAAACTTTTGTTGTATAATACAGTCCTTCCTACATAAAAGTAGCACTAGAAGTCAAACAGTTCAAACTTGCCTCAGAATTTGGGGAAAACAAGAACTGTACAACACAAACTCAAGGATCTGGTAAGAAATTTTTATCCCTTTACCTATCGAATCGACTGCATCTGCCATCATAATTTACAAATACAGAAGTTGAAAAACAAACATTTTCAATAAATTTCCCCCCAAAAATATCATGTGACCTCTGACTGGAATGATCTCGGTGAGATCATTCCAATAAGGGGTCACATGATATGGTTTTGTAGAAATCTTTTAAATACCTGAAAAAAACAATAATTAAAATAAAAAATTTTGATATCCTGTGTTTTGGGTAAAGGGTAAAATGATCAGATATTTTGGTCAACATCACTTGCCTTATGTTGTTTTTAATCTCACTATTCAGCGAAGCCCTCTTAATTGAATAATCCTGATGATTGCAATTGGCTACCAAACACAAGGTCATTTACCATAGTTCCTATTAGTTGAATAAAATCTTATATTTTATTGAAGAATTACCCTGACAACCACTGAATTCCCCACATTTATAGACCTCTTCAGCCTCAGGACATCCAATAGCAGCATTTTAACTATTATATCTTGAATGGTTAAGTTCCAAGAGCTCTGTCAAACAAGATATAAAATAAATTTTCAGTTACCACTAGAATACACGAAAATGCCCTAAGTCTAGTTAATTAACCCTCTGCATTCTATTTCAAAATACCAAAATTTCAAACCCCATTGTTTTCTTTTAATACTACTGGGAATTGAATCAAATCAATCTTGTTTGACAGAGCTCAATGAGCTCCATCAAACAAGATTTGAATTGATTGAATTCCTAGTTGCATTGTGGAAAAAATTTTTGGATTGAAATTTGGTTATTTTGACATCGGAATGCAGAGGGTTAAATATTTTTTCTCTACCAAAGTGGCCATTCATTTAACAGGGTTCCATGTAAATAAAAAAGTAACATCCAACTAGTATTCCCTGAAGAAAAAGGTCAGTAAAAAGAAACATAAATCAATGAAGCTTAATTCATACAGTCAGTACAGGTGAGCCTACTTAATTGAATATCTCTCAACTGAATAACCCTGTGAATAACCCTGTTAATTGAAAATAATTTCCCAACACAAAACCATTTACTATACCTCCAGTACAAATTTGACCTGTTAATTGAATATAAGTTATAGAGTAAACTCCTGTTAATTGAATAAAAAATCTTATAGCCTGTTGCGAAATTACCCTGACTCTCCCCACTTTTCCTTTGTTTATAGACCAATGTGGCCTCTGTACATTCAATACAGGCATTTAATCTATTATATCTTGTTTGACAGAGCTCAGGAGCTCTGTCAAACAAGATATAATAGAATAAATGCTAAGTTTATCTCTAGAATGTAGGAAAGTGACACAATCGCTGTTAACTGAATACTCCTGTTAATTGAATAATTTTCACAGGCAAAGTGGCTATTAAATTAAAAGGGTTTCACTGTAGGACAGTTTTAAAGTAGGGTTTTCAAATGTGATAACTGATTGAAGAAACTGTGTGAAGCTGCATTTCAGAACAGCACTTTGTGAAAGGCGTATACATGAAGAAGTGCTGTCACGAATTGAGAATGATCAGTCTCTGGCATTTCTTCTGGGCAGAAGTCAGCAGAAATGCAAGCACTCAGGTCATGAGCCATGAATCCTCAGGCCATGAACTTCCAAAGTAGGGAAAGTTGAGTTTTAAGGAAGATATAATTTCAATCCACTTCATCCCACTCAGGATCATTATATGAAACCAATGTCCCATCTCCAGTAAACAATTTTGTCTTTCAAACTGTTCATATACTACTCAAAGTTTGCTAAGCACCAAGTATATCCAACTACCTGTTTTACGTTTTAGTTGAAATATTGTAATGAAAAGTGTATAAATTTATTATTTAATAATATCTTTAATGATTTAAGTACAGAAATTAAGATTTTATTTGTGTTTGACATTATTTTTTAACTTTTGAATACAATAACCATGGAAAATGGATATTATTGGTAAAAGAGGAAAGTTTTTGCCAAAAAGTTGACGGAGCGAACTGGTATGGGTTCAATATCGAGTATGAGCCCCATTACTGTTAATTACAGCTTGACAACACCTTTTCATGCTCCCAATCAGGTTCCTGGTGGTCCTTTTTGGATGCTGTTCCATTCTTGGACCAGCATGGCACCAAGCTCCTGGACACTTCTTGGCTGGACTGGACGGGCTGAAATTGCAAGCTGCAACACATTCCAGACATGTTCGATTGGATTGAGGTCATGGGACCTTGCTAGCCAGTCCATACGCTCAATCCTGTCACTCTGTCGGTGCTCACGGACAATATGGGCAACATGAGGACTGGCATTATCGTCCATTTGAATGAATCTATTACCCACTGCACCAGCATACAATCTGACGTGGACATCCAGGATCTCATCAATATACTGCTGTGTAGTCAATGTACCATGTTCAAGGACACAGAGCTCTGTACGTCCATCCCAGCTGATGCCGCCCCAGCCCATGATTGACCCTCCACCATAGCAATGTTGGCTGCATGGAATCGCTTTCCTGGTCTTCTCCATACCCTAGAATGCCTATCTGTGTGGTCTAGGCAGTACCTTGACTCATCTGTAAAAAGTACAGGTCGCCAATCTTCTCTGGTCCATCCAACGTGGTCCATTCATATCATACCTGGCGATGGTTCTGGGACAGCGGAATGCGAATACATGGTCTTCTCGATTTGAGACCACCTTCGTGCAACCTTGCCCAGATAGTCTGCATCGAAACATTTATCCCGGATGCATTCTGAAGGTCACTGTAAAGCTGGGTTGCGGTGGCAAAGCGGTTCCTATGGGCCTGAATGATCAAAAAATGGTCTTCTCTGCCACCACCATGCTGTCTTACTGGTGGTCCATCCTGCTGAAATCTGGCCCAGGCTCTGGTGATCACCGTATGGTGCACACCAAGGGCTTCACCAACCTGACGATGGGTAGCACCTTGCTCCACCATCTCTACAGCCTGCCACATTTCTGCTTCAGACAAATGTCTTCTTACATTTGCCATATTCAATCATTAAATGACAAGGGTTTGTGTTGAAATGAAGATTAAATACTTCCACATGTCATGTACATGTAGACAGTACACGAAAACATCATGAAAATCAAAGGGTACATGCTTTCCATGACTGTCATGAAAGGTCTGCCTGTCAAGAGAGCTAATGTAAACACTGGGGACATCTCAATACATTCCTCAATCATATCCACCAAAAATATCGCAAATATGTCACAAGCAAATTTCACAATAATGTGTCAAATATTTGGTGCTTAGCAAACTTTGAGTAATATATTTGCTTCTAATAATTAAAAACACCTTTTAACAATTGCCATAACCCTGTAAATAAAATCCACTGCCTAAATCAAAAGAAAGATACCATGTCAATGCTCAAATGGTTATAGATGATGCTTTCAAAAGACTGTTTTTATCACGATACCAGTCTCTCCTTACTTCTAAACCTTGAAATAGTCTATATTGTAGGGCTGGCATGATTATGAGATTTCATGCTTGATTTTTGAAAAAGATTAATCAATTATAGTCAACTTTAATCATACTCTATGATCTCTAGAAACAACTATATAGAAAACAATAATGTTGGTCATTAGTTCCTTGGGCCAGATATTCTTCAGGCATGCAGGATGCAGGCATGCTGCACACCCACTGCTCTCTGAGAAAAATTCAGACTCCTAACCATCTCAGCCTTGGCTCAGATTTGGACCTGAGGTGGTCAAGAATCTAATAATTGCTGCATTAAGATTTAAGAAGGCAATTGCATTCCTTGGCAAACCGAGAAGGGCAATTATTTGTACTCCTGTACATTCTAGAACGCCAGATCTGGTGTCATGTGTTGTATCTTTATACTTCTTTCGCATATCAATTACAATGTATTTTGATATCCTACAGCCTCTGACACTTCTTACAAGCATGATGTGGAGGAGAGTAATAACTAATAATTCATCAGTAAAGGAGTGATAAAAACTCATAATCATTGACTTTTAAATGGTAGTCAGCGTCTCGATTAATCATGACTGGCCTGCTATATCATATTGAAGACATATGTTTGTGGCTAAAGGACCTTTACAGTGTGTGTAAACAACAGTTGATCATCTTCAAAAAAATCAGCTTTCAAGTCATTTTTTAGGCTAGCCTTAAAACTTTTTGAATTATTTTGATAATAGGAAACAAAACTTGTTTTACCAGCGGAAACTGTATTTATTGCGCTTTCTTGGCCAATAATATACTCCTTCAGTCTTTGTTCCAAGGGAAACTTCCTTCGTTCATCAGCTGCCCTCTCACTTAGAATCTTCTGAAACTGTAGAGCAATAAATCAAATATTAATCCTTACTCACATTGATAAATTCTTTCTGTATTTTGACCACTAAAGTGGTCTATTTCACGATCAGATCATGATCTCACTGCAACACATTTACCTCTGTAGATAGAGATTTCACAAATAAAAATATAGCAAAATCAAGATTAAATAAAGAAAATCAACTAAAAATTTAATGAGTGGCAATGTTTTCGTGTTTCTATTTTTTTTTGCCAGTCAAGATTCTACACTGTTGTGGGGTGGGAAATCAAACAGATAAGTTTGGTTACATCACAATCAAGTCGTGATAAGGTCAAAATTCTTGGTCCACTTTTGTAACCACAATACTGTGTGTAGCATAACTCAATGTACAGAGACTATAAAAATTTGTGATAGTTGACAAATTAACTCTATTGTAGTTCAGCAAACACATACACTGGTGCAGAGGTGGGCTATCAATATGATGAAACTCACAAATTTTGAAAACTGACATAAACCTTTATATGTTAAGTTTTAAGTAGGTTAATCCTTATAAATATGAGTTACCATTTTTTTTCTTTTGTCAGTTGTTTCAGAGTTTTTAAATCAAGAAATCAAAGCTTTATTGTGTATATGTATGTCATTTTATTTAACTGCTTTGTGTGAATATATGTTAATCTATCAGTATGAGTCACATTGCTATCATGTAGGTTTTTTGATTGAGCTGATCATACAATATTATACAATGAAATACACAAAAAATAACTCATACAAGCCTATGAAATACAAGTGAATTTATTGAACATAAAGAATTATCAAGACTTGTGGCCTAGCAGTACTGACTTCTGCACATTCTGGCAGAGACCACTTGATAATAAACAACTGCTTAGGTTATACCACTTTTTTGGCTCACCACTTCAAAATACCAGTGTTAGAGTACTGCAGATCAACACAATTGGAGGAAAGTAAGCTCAACTTCAGGCGTTTGGGGGAATAAAAGAGAGATTTTTCTATTTTTAGTTACAAATTGCTCTTATTCATTCATTTTTAAGTACAATTTAGTATGAGTAAAAAAAATACCTTATTCAGATAATCCTCCAACAAGTGCTTTATCTCGGGTTTTCTTGCATAATCCATAGGTTTATGACCATTTATGTTCTCTCTTGTAGGATCAGCCCCTAGTGAAAAAATAATAAATTAAATGAACATGAGGAAAGTAAACCCCAAATAATAACAGAGAAGTTTGAGACTACAAAGAAAATAGATTACAAGATAAGATATTTTGCCGTCAAGAACACAAACTTGGAATTTAAAAGATTATTTCAAAGGGATCCTTCTACTAAGTAAATCAAAATTCATATACACTTCAGTTCAAATGATCATCACATTAAATATGTTATAACATTATGTCTTCTTGATAAAATTTGATAAAGTTAAATAATGACAGTACCTCCTTCCAACAAAAGCTTTACACATTCTGCATCATCTGCTAAGACAGCATAGTGTAAAGATGTACAGCCTTTGAAGTTTGCTCTAGCACTGAGTCTGTCACTGAACTCATCTTCTCTTGTAACTAAAACTAAAAACAAACACGGAAAATGGTAATATCTAATCACAGCTCTTAGAGCAGAACAAAGAAAAATCTGGGGAGGTATTTTAAGTATATTCGAAAAATTTCCAAGATGTGTGTATAATTCCAAAAGGATCTCAGAATAATAGGGCTGAAATGGTTAGCCAGTTAATAATCAGTCACAGACATGACTGGTTTTGATTTCCATAACCGGTTATAACCGTCACCACATATAACATATACCAACTCAAGTGGAGTTAAAACAATCGTGAAGAAGCAAGCGAAAAACATCAATGCTGTTACAGGATACCTATTTGAACTAATGCACGCATTGGTGTGTTCCTGGAATGTCGAAAATCTAATTTTAACACCTCGTCAAGGGTGTTTTCACAGTGATTATAGTTCATATCTATTTAAATAACCACCTTATTTGTAGTCACTGGTGAGCATGTTCGCCTCTGTCTGATTTTGGCTACTGTTTTTCGCAATCTTTTTTTTCTTCTCAGAACTCGTGAAAAATAGTAAGTTGCGTTAAGTAATTGAATATGTATATATACCCAACAAATGAAGGTACGAATTATCATTTAATGAAATTTAACAGTAATGGCAGATGCTCAGATCAGTGTTAAGTTCTTACCAAATAGAGTTGGTGGAGAGAACTTGGCTTATGAAGGATTTATATACAGATTCAACAGAAACTACAAAGAAAAGTGAGTTTTATATATATTGTTTATTGGTTTATTGGGTTGAGAACCACCGAGCAGCAGCGAGCATCTGCCTAGCTCTCCAACTTACTAACCAAGTGCCCCCGTTTTATATATATACCTATTTACTTAGAGAGAGAGAGAGAGAGAGAGAGAGAGAGAGGAGAGAGAGAGAGAGAGAGAGAGAGAGAGAGAGTGGGGTGGTCAGTAGAGAGAGGGGGGAAGGGGAAGTGATTGTACATTTTTACCTATTTACTTAGAGGGAGAGAGAGATATATATTGTACATTTGTATCTATGTGTGAGAGAGAGATTGCACATTTGTAGCTATTTAGAGAGAGAGAGAGAGAGATTATACTTTTGTACCTATTCACTTATTAGTTATTTCATCTCTTTTGCAGAACTTATTGGAAATGTGTGTTACCCGGGTGCCGTGCCACAATCACCACCTCCAACAGAATACCATGCAGGTTTGGCAGTCAATCACACAACCATCAAAATGACCACAACGACATTGTTGTTAAAGAAATACAGAGTCTTATTACAGTGAGATGCGTCGAGGAAGTAAAACCGATTCCCGCCATCTTTACCGAAGAAATGTTATATATATATAGACAGAAGAATATCAACCCTGAAACTATGGTATATGGATGGAATCATCAATGCCATGACTTACACAGATTCTGTATCTGATCTTTTACATCTTTGTTAATATATAATTTAAATAATAGAAAATTTTATAACATTATAAGTTCTTTGCTGTTTATGATAAAAATCCTAAATAAAAGGAATATGCTATTGTTCTGAATATGTATTTGTATGTATTGTATGTTAATATTCTATCTGATCGAATAAAAATATTTAATTTAATTTCTCTTTTCCTTATTCAAATCAGCCAATTTCTGACCCAAACGTCAAAAACTAATTACAAAGACCTGGTTTGTTAATCAGGTGAATCAAAACAGACTATACCAAACTCCCTATTGTTATCTTGTATAAACAAACCAGGTCTTTCAAATTAGTTTTCGAAGTTCGGGGAATAAGCCCACGCATTCTATATCTTTGTCGTGGCGATGTTTTGGCGCTTGGTTGATGTTAACAGTCTCAAAACAGTTGAGATACATAGGGAGGGGAGATAATTTTTCTGTAAATTATAATCACTTCAACTGAGGATAACTTGATGAGAAATTTATTCTGAGTTATCAGATTAGAATGTTATACAGTTGAGCCCACTTAAATGGATATCTCTTAACTGAATAACCCTGTTAATTGAATATAATTTCCCACCACAAAACCATTCACCATACCTCCAGTACAAATTTGACCTGTTAATTGAATATAGGTTTTAGAGTAAACTCCTGTTAATTGAATAAAAAATATTGTAACCTGTCAAGTAATTACCCTGACTCTACCCAGTTTTCCTTTGTTTATAGACCTATTACAAATTTGACCTGTTAATTGAATATAGGTTTTAGAGTAAACTCTTGTTAAATGAATAAAAAATATTGTAAACTGTCAAGAAATTACCCTGACTCTACCCAGTTTTCCTTTGTTTATAGACCTATTTGGCCTCAGTACATCCAATACAGGCATTTAATCTATTATATCTTGCATGGAGCTCTGTCAAACAAGATATAATAGAATAAATGCTAAGTTTATGTCTAGAGTACAGGAAAGTGACACAATCCCTGTTAATTGAATACTCCTGTTAATTGAATAATTTTCATTGGCAAAGTGGCTATTCAATTAACAGGGCCCCACTGTACAAGGTACGCATGTCAATTTTGCAGTTCTGGTGATTTACCATTGTTCTCTTGGCAAAAAAATATACAGATAAGCAATTGGGGGGTGGGAGGGTGTGCTATCAAATGGATCCTTGAAATGTGCTATCAAATGGAGCCTTCTAGGGGCTTTTCGGGAGCAAGTGAGCTTGTTTTGGGGGATGGCAAAAATGTTTCCTTTCTGACAGCATGTTTCAATCTGCCCCAAAATCCCTGTTCCTCGGCAAATATTTTGTTGTTGTTTTTTAATTATAATGACAGGCTTCTCTGGTTCATGTATACTCTATTCAATAATGTACTAACCATGATTGATTATTGATGGAATTCAAATTCAGTTTAAAGAGGTTATCCGTGTTGGTGTATTCAAATTATTCTTTTAACATTTTGGGGGGGGGGGGGGGGGGGCCTCCATAGTATAATCCTATTTGCATATTAAATAAACTTTCCTTGAAATGACCAATGATAGAAATCTCCACATTCAGCGTGATACTGAAAGCACGTGGTTTCTGATAGAAATAGATTAAGTATCGAACTACCACAATGACCACGACCACATACTTCACTAAAATGTAATATCTATGCATCTGCTGGCCACTGTCAATTATTTCTATTAGGGCTGCACGATATTCAAAACCGGTATCGGTATTCAAAAAAATACTGTGGTATACCGGTATATCGAAAACTGGTCAGATATATGAACACAAGTACCACAATCGGGACTCGAAGCATCACAGTCGGAACCAATTAGCATGCCTTGATGATGCGGTTCGAAAAATCTTTACCCAACGCAGACAATATCAAAAATTATTATTTTCAAAATTAGTTTTTCAGATTTTCCCCAGATTTCAACAAAACTATATCATGTGACCCCTCATTGGAACGAGCTCGTTCCACTGAGGGGTCACATGATATAGTTTTGTTGAAATTTTTTAAAATTATTTTTTCAACTGCTGAATTTGTATATTACGAGGGCACAAGCAGACGATTTCTTGGATAAAGGGATAATATTATTCATTCGGGGCTACAATTAAAAACTCAAGACATCTTGAAAATCAAAATTGTGGGTAAATAAATAATGACGATAAACCAATATTTTTGTAATTACACCGGTATTCAATCGATATTGGTTTGAATACCAGTATATATCGGTTTATCAATATACCATGCAGCCCTAATTTCTATGTATACGTCTGAATGAAATTTAAACAAGAGGCTCATCTCAAATAGTAGACAAAATATCAACCAAAGGAATTGATTTGAACAAGTTGCATCTGCCCCTCCTAAGAAAAGCTTAAATCAAATATCAAAAGATTCTGACCGGTGGATCTGAAAAAAAAAAAGATTTTTAAAGAATATTCCTCATATTGAACTAAGTTATAATTTGGGCTCCCACAGGGAGCCCAAATATGAACCCAGGGACTTGGCTTGAACAAACTTGAATCTCACCTCCCTAAGGGTGCTGTATACCAAATATCAAAAGATTCTCTCACAGGGAGCCCAAACATGAACCCAGGGACTGGCTTGAACAAACTTGAATCTCACCCCCGAAGAATGCTTGCTGCATACCAAATATCAAAAGATTCTGATTGGTGGGTCGGAAGAAGAAGATTTTTAAAGAAAATTCGTCATATTGCACTGATCTGAACATTTGAGCTCCCATAGAGAGCCCAAATATGGACCCAGGGATTTTATTTCAACAAACCTGTGAATGAGTCTTCCAAAGATGTTATATGTGAAATGTGAAAGCCTTTGGAGCAGAGGTATGGGAGAAAAAAATTCTTTAATGTTTTCCCCATTACTCACAGTGTTAAAAAATGATGACTCAGCATTTTTTCAAAAGTCCTGGAAAAGTACCCTACGATAAAATCGATGGAAATTTCTTTTTGACCATTTCTTTCTACTGTTCCTAAGGAAGCTTCACACAAAATAAAAATTCTCAGTGCCATATAGTTTTGGAGATATTAGCGTTTTAAATTTTTTTTATTTTTAGCTTCTGCGGTTCTCATGGGGAGACGGAAAAATTTGTTTTGGCATAAATTAGGTACTTATGACCCAATAGGCCCTCATATCAAATTTGGGTAAAATTGGCCTCTCAGTTCAGAAAATAGAAATTTTGGTACAATTTGGGATCCCATAGGAAGCCCAAATATGAACCCAGGGACTTGGCTTTAACAAACTTATATCTCACCTCCCTAAGGATAGTGTATACCAAATATCCAAAGATTCTGACTGGTGGATGTGAAGAAGAAGATTTTTTAAGAATATTCCTCATATTGAACTAAGTTATAATTAAGCCCAAATATGAACCCAGGGACTTGGCTGGAACAAACTTGAATCTTACCCACCTAAGGATGCTGCGCACCAAATATCAAAACATTCTGACTGCTCGATCTGAAGAAGAAGATGTTTTAAAGAAAATTCCTCATTTTGAACTAAGTTATAATTTGTTAATAAGAACTGTAAAAAACTCAGAGGGGAGGAAGGAGTGTCTACTCCAGGGAGGGCCATCCCCATCTGGGCCCATGGTAAGTATTAAAAATATTAAAATTGGTATAAATTTTTCATACTTTTCCACTATACCAATGGCCGAGACTAGCTGAGAATAGTAAACAGGCAGGCGGGCCTAGTACTTAATATTCATTGCAACCTATTTCAGAAAAACAATGAAAATATAGGTGTAACTCTATTTAAGGCCTAGCATAACACATTATGCTAATTTGATAAAGGAAGCCAAAATATAAAGAAGTCCAGAGAAATGAGACTCTTTATAAATCATTAAAAATGTCCGAGTATTGTATAGAAAAGCTCGTCTTGACACATGACATATACAATAACGCTTCACATCCAGCTACACATTAAAAGCATATAATACATTTAAAATTGCTTCATATCAAGCTACACATTAAAACTACCATAGGACCGACCCCAGGATACTATCACTGAAGGAGGTATGTCCATGTTTTTCACTATAAAGCCAGATGACTATTTGGAAATACAATCCCCTCACCTTCCCCTTGTTTTGAAAGTAACTACATGTACACTTCAAAATGAAGAGGGTAGCAGACTGGAGACAGTGCTAGAGCAGACCAAACAGAAGGTTGAATGAAAATCCTAATTAGCTGCTTGCATCAAATCCTTCAAAGAAGTACTACTAGCATAAGCCCAAGAAGAAGCTAAAGCTCTAACTTCGTGAGCTGAAATCTTATAAGCTATTCTCTGATTCACAGACAAAGCATTATAAGCTGACCGAATAGCTAACTGAATCCATCTAGATATTAGGCTGTTTGTCCGGAACCTGATTCTTAGCTAAGAATCCCACTTTCGTAGTGTGAGTAATAGAATTACCAACACTACGATAATGAGAGTCTTCAACAGACAAAGCATGAAGCTCACTAACTCTTCTAGCTGAAGCAAACGCTAAAAGAAAAACCGTGTTATAAGTAAGAAATTTAAACTCAACAGTATTTAACAGTTCAAAAGGTGCTTCCTGAAGTTTCAGAAGAACCCAAGCTAAATTCCACTTAGGGACTAGTCTCAAGGTACGAGGTCTATTCACAGAAAAATTCCTCATTAATTATTTAAAGATACATCTTTAAATAAAGATACATCTGACCCAATGTTTAATTTCCCTTGGTGTGAAAAGGTGTCAGAGAGCATAGACCTACAGCCCTTAATAGTGACTGGCTGTAGCTTAACTTCATCAAAAAGATAAATAAAAAAGTTAGCTAATTGAGGAGTAGTTGGGTTAAAAAAATCAATCAATTGTGATTCACACCAACGAACAAAAACCTTCCACTTCGCTTCATAATTTATCGAAGAGGAGGTCCTCCTACAGTTAGAAAATGCGTCCACTGCTCGTCTGGAAAACTGTTTTTCGTGCAGGAAGCCGACGGAGTTTCCCCTGTGTCAGAAGATCCCGGAGAAGTGGTAACTTCCGTGGAAGGTCCCAAAGAAGTTCCCGGAGAAGAATTATCCACCGTCTGTGAGCCGACAGACTTGCAACCAGTAGAATCTTGCAAGAAGACTGTTTTATCTTTAGCAAGATCTGTTGAATGAGAGGAGCTGGAGGGTAAGCATACCCTATTATCCCGTTCCATGAAATTGACAGAGCGTCTACTGCATAAGCTTGAGGGTCCGGGCATGGAGACACAAAAGTCTGTAACTGATTGTTCACACTCGTGGCAAAAAGATCGATCATTGGATGTTCCCACTGGAAGCAAATCTGATTGAAGACAGATTTTTTCAAGATCCATACTGAAGGTAGCAGGCGATCCTTTCTTGATAGAGAGTCTACTATTACATTGAGATGACCTGGAATATGACAAATCGATATCAGAATCTGATTCTTTTGAGAATCTTTTCGGTGAGATTCAACAGCTGGACAGAATGAGTACCTCCCTGATTCCGAATATAGGCTACTACTGTTGAATTGTCTGACAGAATTTGAACATGTGAGTTTATTACTCGACTGAGCCAATGATTTAGAGCTAACCAAATTTCCCACATTTCTTTGTAGTTTATATGGGACACAAGAAACTGACTCTCCCATAAGCAGTGACACACTTGATCGCCCGGAATCAGAGAAGCACCCCAACCCTCCTGACTGGCGTCCGTCATGATTATGAATGACGGCTCCTGAATCTGAAGTGGTATTCCCTGGGAAATCCACTGGATATCCACCCAAATTTGAAGATGTTTTACTGACTCTGTTAAAACAATCGGACTGTCCAACAACTGACGTTTTATGCTCCAATTTTGAATTAGATAAATTTGAAGTGGACGAATGCGCAAACGACCTAGCGGAATTAACTCCGCGGCGGCGCAGCAAAGTCCTAACAGCCGCATAAACTCTCTTACAGTAATGACTTGTGCGTTTATGCAATATTTGCATAAAGAGAAACTAATTTTGCTCTTGCTACCAGCAAACAGACCCGATTGTTGTGAGTATCGAAACTCATTCCAGATGAACAAAACGACCTCGTCGGTATTAAATCCGACTTGTCGACAATGATTATAAAACCTAGGCATCATAGCAGCGATAGCAGACACTGAACGCCGCTTTGAAGAGCATGAAAATTTTCGTACCTTTGAAGAATGTCGTCCAGATATGCCGATGTCATTGAAGCCGAGTGAGCTCTAAAGTGGCTCATCACTGCATTCTAGTGTTGTGTGGTTTTATTTTTCTTGTTTCGGTTCGGTTTCGGTTCAGTTTTTTAAAAAAAACTCGGTTTATAGGTCGGTTTTCAGTTTTTTATAGTAAGACATCTGCAGTTTCCAACAGAAACTATGTAGTGTCGATATAATGCCCATACTGTCATACTTTCATTTCAATGATGATTTAATTGGCATTGCCTAGCATTTGAGCTAAGTGCATAAATGGCAGGCATTATCAAAACAAAATAATGTAAAAGAAAATAAAATGTAACAGTGTTCGTAGAATATCACCACTCACCAATTCTAGGCACATGCTCCCCCCCCCCCCCCCACCCACCTCTGGTCTTTAAGTTCAGGCATAGAGAGTCTATGATGAATTGATATTAACACATGGGTGTGAAAAGATCTAATTCACAATTTCCCAGGGCTCTGTTCAGTGCTCACTCCTGGGTGGGGCCCTGGGCAGCCTAACAAAATGACCCTACCAGGCATTGCAAATAATAACAAGCGTTGCCAAGTGGGTCACCTAGACACGCATCCTAACATATTTGACAATGAACAGATGTATGGACTCTTTTCAATATCCCCCCTCCCCCCCCCCCCCCCCCCCCCCACACACACAGTGGTGACTAGTGCCACCACCCGCCCTAGTAAAATAATCAGCAATCATTTCATGTCAGCCTGGAATGGGAAGTCATCATATTGTTTGTAGCTGGGTGGGCTTCAAAACGAACCGCTTTACCAAATACCTATTGTCTTACCCCCCCCCCCCCACCCCCCCCCCCCCCCCACACACACACACACACACACACACACACACACACCTCGCGCACTCAATGGTTTTAGCTCAATGGAATTGATTTCACAAATTCACTGGTGTACTGTTATATATTGTAACTTTTTTGCGTTTGCCTCTTGCCATTCCAATTTCTATTTCTACCGCTGATTTATTCCTTTGGTTGGCCCCCTTAAAGTAAGTTGTGTGGGAATGCAACCGTGGCACGTTGACAGCGATATTATGGAACGCAGCTTTTTCCCCTGGATATGTACGATTTGGTCTTGGGACGTTTCGGCCTCGGGACGTTTCGGTTCAAGACGTTTTGGCCTTCATATATTGAACTAAATAGAATAAGAACTTGCGGTTTCGTGTTTTTAGTGGGCCGAAGCCTTCAGGACAAATCGTCTCGGGTCAGAACGTCCCAAGACTGAATTGCAGTAAAACCTCTTCCCGGATAAGCACATCAAGGGAGGCAACAGACTATATCCGAAACACGTGGTGGGGCAACCCGTGACAAATGTTATTTTCCATTACGACAATGAAATGCCAAGACCTTTTTCTGATATGATATTATTCCCTGTCCAACAGATTATAGATAAGTAATTTTAATTAAACTGATTGACTATGTCATACAAACCTGTTCAAAAACGAAGCCAATTGCGCAAGGTATTTCCTGTAATCAGTGAAATGTAGGCGTGTTGGCTGTCTGTTTTGTCATTCTCACAGAAAACACAACCCATTTTTACGTCAACGATGTGTGATTGACAACTTGTCATACAACATTCTCGAGTGATCTGGACATGCTGCAGTGACCCCTTTACACCCAGAATGTGGCGTGCATTGACGACACTGTTATTTCCTGACAAAGCTTGACATTTCAGACATTGTTAGTGCAAACTGAATAAAGAAAACATCTCTTCCCGACATTTTAGGAAAAAAACGAAACCATACTCATTTACCAGTTACACGGTTTCAGTTTCGGTTTTCAAGCAAAAACACATTGCTCTGAACTGGAAAACTTCTCCTTGAACCGTAAAACGGAAGTCTATACTTGCGGCGTAATCGTTCACTCGGATGATGCCTCTCACTGATCGAATTGTCTCCATATAAAATTTGGAGCAATTATTAGCTTGTTTATCCAACTGAGATCGATGACAGGCCTGTACGAGCCGCCTGGCTTCGGCACAAAAAGAAAGATGCCTGTAGAATCCATTTGAATTGGGATTCTCTACGACCTCTACTGCCTCCTTTGTAGGAGAGAGTCTACTGCTGAAATCAAAACCTCTCTTTTTGTTATATTTTGTGGAAGGTTCACAAAACGCGGAATCTGCGTTAATGGAGGTTTTCTCTGGAACGAAAGACGTAGACCATTTTTTACAACGTCTCGAACCCAAAGATCCTGAGTTATTTTGTTCCAGTTGCTTGCGAATATTGAAAGCCTTCCGCCAACCGGAGAACAGAGGTCGAAATCTTCATTTGTAGGACTTACGAGGCTTATACGAGAAACCACGTGAAGCTCTCGCACCCCTCTGTGATGCTGGTGTGGGGTTACGCTTTTCATTATTTTCCGACTGCGTCATCCCCTTTTTGAAATCGCTCCCCTGTTTCGAGCCACCATGACCACGATTAGCTTTAAAAACAGCACAGGCTGAGCCTCTCTTGGAGAAAAATTTACCTCTCCGATGATTACCACTTGGCTGGGTTGCGAAGCTGAGCGCAACAAAAGCTGACTTGTAGCTTTCTTAGAAGCATCTTCAAATACAGCTTTTAACTGATCATTGAATAATGAAGAGCCCGAAACGGGAGCGGCCCTTAGAGAGCTCTTAACACTGTCGTCAATAAATGACTGAAAGAGCAGAGTGGGATGATGTATACATGATGGCGCGAGAGAGCACTCTCAAGGGAGATAACAACTCCTGTAAGCTCTCCGATTCCAAATTGCCGGCCAATGCCCTGCAAATATGATCTGCATATGACAGAGCATCCAAAATACTTCTGTTAGATTCAATGCAAGTGACTATAACAAAAGAACTAACGCTACACGATGACGGAAGAGACATACCTAAGTCCCTAGCTCCATCATCCAATTGCAGAGGAGCTCTTGGAATCTTATTCTCGCCTACCGTATTTAAGAAGG
Organism: Pictodentalium vernedei; assembly: GCA_031216915.1. Taxonomy (NCBI): domain Eukaryota; kingdom Metazoa; phylum Mollusca; class Scaphopoda; order Dentaliida; family Dentaliidae; genus Pictodentalium; species Pictodentalium vernedei. The sequence goes on along the minus strand of CM062297.1, from coordinate 456,338,571 downwards.
TATTGCCTCTAAACAGCAGGTCAAGCTTCCTTTCTGAAAGGAAAGAACTTTTTCTACCCTGAGCCAGGTCAGAGCTTCGTCATAACAATCAAATGCATCTAACGCTTGGACTGATTGAGACGGACACAGAAGGATACTTTCCTTTGACTTAATGACCTCCCTGTCCAAAGAAGACAGGCGCTTGGCTCTAGAAGGTGCAGAACTCATCCAGAAGGAATTAATTCAGGTGAAAAATCCTGCAGGAACCTCATAGTTTCCAAATGTTGCTCAGCCAAAGATGTAGTGTCAGTCTCGTCTTCATCAAACTCCCTAACACTACCAGCTAGAGGTTCCTGGTCTGGTCTATTATCGGCATACTGATTATTTGAGGAAACCCTTCTTTCTGCCGATCCAGCACTGTCCGAATCATCCACATCGGAGATCGATGACGGCCGCATATTATGCTGCTGGGAGTCTGTAATTAGCTGGGCAATTTGCTCCAGCAATTCCGTATTCGAGGCTATGTTCACCCCCGGTCTATGCCTTTTGGCTCCGGAAGGTGATCTGACACAGAGCCCTGTGTCCGTCTTTTAGAAAAAGACGTTTGCCTCGATATTCTAGCCGTAGAGAGAGCCAGATCCTGGATCTGACTCTCTACCTCTGGATCTTGCCGACTAGCATACGGTCTACTGTGCTGAGTCCTGGAAACAGACGAATAAGAGGCTCTTATATCAAGATTACTGCCAGCTGCACTGTCAGAGAAAGGTACATCAGAAACAACTGGTTCCGAACCATTTTCTACCAGACTACCAGCGGAACTGGCAATAAAAGTCGAATCTTTCTGTTTTGTCCCCAAAACAGAAGAATGCTTCGCTACTGATGCACCTTTCAATTTGACTGGCCTCTTCCCCTTACGTGCCATCGTCTGAACAGAGGACTGTCTTCCATCCTCCGTATCCTGGACCGCTACGGATTTTCCCGGTACTGAAGCACTAATTAAAGGCTCCGTTACACCGGTCGAGCTAGTTGACCGTCTGCTTGCCCGAGGTACCGAGTATTCTGCGATACCTTGTAAGTCAACATGCTCTGTATCTGAAGACGACGACTCCACAGAACTTGATGTTATACCATGACCAATACCATGTTCTTGTTCCTCTGAAATGGAAACTAAATTTGATTAGTTACCTTAGGCGAAAGCACCGAAATCGGTGCTTCGCCAACACATACATAAGTTGAGAGGGAATTCCATTGCTTGGAATCCCAAGAACAGCAAGTTGCACAGGTAGCAACGAGTGCAAGCCAAACATGATGAATGAGAATCAAGAGAGGACTTCTTCCTCTTACATTTCGAACATGAGGACTTCATAACACACATACACCCGAGGCAAAAATTTTAAACTGAATAGGAGCCGGTAACCAAGTCCAAAACACACACAACAAAGGCCCAGGTCAGACAACTGGTATGCCAAGAATAACCTTAACAGTAGAGAAACTTCCCCAGAAGATTCCCCATAGAGAAGGGTAATGGCAAACAGACATGTCAAAAATAACCGGTACGCGACAAAGGGGGTACGAATAATCCACATTCCGTAAATTATCTAAGATTTTTAAGAAGAATTTTAATTAATAACAAATTCACAAACGGCAAATAGTTCTTAAAAATGTAATGAGAGGATTCAAGGGGGAAAAAGGTGAACATTGAACACACACATAATGATAAACAAAAAATGAACAAATCAGGTGCATATCCCAAAAACGGGAAAAACAAGAAATATTATTTAATTTCAATAAAGTTATAGCCCTGAATGTTCAAAAACTCAATGTCTATATTCAGCTAGATTCTGCTGCAATTATTCCACCATTCCACTTCAAAATCGTGTCTGGCTACATTATACTTTAGGATTTTACAGCACAAAAGTCAGGAAACGTGTTGATCTGACATGGGCCAAACAACAGAATGACAAGATGGCGGTAGCCTATTGTTGTCCTTGACAACAAGTTGCGCATTGCGCAAAAGTATGGAGGACCATACTGGTCTTCTCGTTTTTAAGTTTTTGGGCAAATTTTGGGGGTTTAGGGGATTCAAAATTTGTGTTTGGCCCTGGTAATAAATTGGGTTGCACCAGCTAGTCTGGGCCATTGGTATAGTGGAAAAATTACAATTTTGATTATGGAACTCTTGTTACTTGCTGCATTATGGCTATTTCATGACTGCAATATATGTATAAAGTCAAGTTTATCAGCTGGCTGAAAGTTACTGGAAGAAAACAAATTGCTGTAACATAGTTTCTGAATACATGCATTTTTTTATTTTAAACTTTGCTGCTGTTTCGGATGAATGACCACATGAACAACAACTGTGCCTTATTTTTAGTGTTCAACCGATGATCGGAACTGGCCACCACAATTGGCTGATTGTGAGCAGCAATTGGATGACAACGGCAACGGCTCCTGGAACATCGGTTCAACCGATTGTTGCCAAGCATTTTGTGATGATTCATTAACCGCATTTTATATCTTCTGCAATTGTTCAATTGTTAATGTAAAATGTTAATGATACCATTCAATAAAGTTGAGAAAGAACCACAATGTGTATTCTTAATCTCTCTAATTGAGCATACTTGCGTCAATCGGCAGTTCATACCAGAAAAGTGAAGGTTGCACTCCATTGACTGGGGTCGCAGTAAAATTACCAGTTGAGCACACTTGGCCGGTAAACGTGGCTCTCAGTTTACTGCGACCCCAGTCAACGAAGTTTAACACTTTGAAAAAATGTTGTTTAATGTAGTTCTTTCGAGCCTTGACTTGTCTAGTAATGCACGATATTACAATTGGAATCGGCATTAGAATCGGCCAATTGTGAGCTCAAATAACCGGTAATCGGTTAGCGACCATTTTTAGTTATCAGTTGAACACTACTTATTTTATCAATAATTGTGCGTTAAATTGCAGTTATGCTTCTAATAAAACCAACAGTATGTTTATCAACAACAGCAATCTCAATAGATTGCAGGTATGCAACTTTTGACGAATATGGAAAATGACATTGCACAGAATTTCCTGTGAGTGATCAGCTGACGAGATCAGGATGAAAAAATGCTGCCTGCATTTGTTGATAAAGCCAATAAATTCTCACCTTTAAGTTAATTTATTTAATCGACATGAACATTATAAATTGTGATGAACTGATGGTAACATGGTCTGAGGTTTGCGGCTCGGAGCTTATATTCAACCGAGATGCAAAGCTTCGAGGTTGAACATACGTTCTGAGCTGTAAACCATGGTCTGAGGTTTGCGGCTCCTAGCTCATAACTCGTAAGCATCAACTCAACACAATAACATATATGTTCCAATAAGACACTACAGACAGCCCAAAACCTACATCATGAAACACGAGAGGCTTATTTATTAAACTTGTGATTGTGAAAAGTTGCCTTGTTCAAGGCAACTTTTAATGATCACAGGTTTACTAAATAAACCTCTCGTGTACCCACGATGGCACTGGATAAATAATCACTACACCAGACAAACTCATTCCATCACATTTCAAATCGTAAATCGGTTTGTAATTTAAACAACACTTCATCCGGAACACCATCTGCTGCACATATGAAAAATCTATGAAAATGAAGCGGCTTGCTAGTCACTCTGTGATGAAGCAATTACGAAACAGGCAACGTCATTTCAAATATTTTGTGTGGTGACGTCAGACAGTAACATTTGATACTGGAGCCGTAAACATAAAAGAAACTATTCCAGCTCTCATCCAATCAGAGGGCGAGGATTTTACTCTTATTGGAACATGAATGTTTTCTTATTAATGACATATAAAACATTAGGGTACTTTTGCATAATGAAAATTTTGAGTTTGTAAAATGGTCAACTTACTTTTTTCAAATTCACAGCTTATTGTCCCCTAAAAAGTAATATTATTGGCTCTTAAAACTTTATGCTCTGGGGAAGAAAATTGTCACATTTATATCCGATCAGATAGCTCAACAACAGTGGCATACAATAACAATGAAGGTGGTGTAAATACAACTTTGTGACTTAACAGAAGAAATTTATATTTGGTGTTCCCGTAAATCCATTTTATTGTTAGAAACACACAAGAGGGAGTTAAATGCAGTAGCAGAAAAGCTTTCTAGAATGAGTTCAGATACAACTGAATGGATGCTAAATAAAAATGTGTTTGGTTTAATATATAAAAAGTTTGGTTCGACACCCGATATATGTGTAGGTTTGTTTGCTAACTAAGATAACTATCAGTTTAAACCTTATGTTTCTTGGATACCAGACCCATGGGCTGCATTTATGGATGCATTTTGCATGTCTTTGGGGAAATAGCTACCATGCTATTTTCCTCCTTTCAGCTTACACAAGGTACAAGATGATCAGGTAGAATAAAATTTGTTGATAGTTCCATTATGGACAATGCAATCTCGGTAACCACTTCTACTCAACCTGCTGATAGTTATCCCTCCTCTTCTGTCTCAGGAGTTGAATTTGTTAACAATTACAAAGTCACAAAGTCAGTACTCAGGTCTGGATGTAACCCGGGAACAATCATTTAGGTTACGTCAATTGTAAAATACGCAAACAAACAGCCGGTTACAACAAAATAATACATGTACAACACAACTTTATTAAATTGCTAATCTTGTATGTTTTGCCAGAAAGCATGACAATCATTCGGAACTATCTTGACTTGAAAGTTGAACATTGAATCCACATTATGAATAGAATGACAAGCTGTTTCCATTTTAACCCTTTACCCAACACAGAGAATATCAAAATTTATTATTTCATTACGTGTACACTGCATACAAAACCGCACTTGTTAATACCCCATCGTTTGCGTAGAAATGACCGGGTATGAAAAGCTGTTTTAGTGCGGTCACGTGAGAAGGATTACATAACCAATTAATGTTTCGTGAGAAAAATCGTTCAGAGACTGTCCCTGATTAGCAATTATATTGTTCAGTTAGAAAATTTCTAAAACCTACATTTAATAAAATATTCAGATACAAATGTCATAGCTTTCATTTCCAGAACTATGTACTGCAGTTTAATATAGGAAATGAAAAAATTTGTTCGTTAATTCGTGAGATTTTCGATTTGTTTTCATATTAAAATAAAATTTTCGCTGAGATATGGTTTGGATTCCCCCCCGTATAATTGAAGGTTGGATTGTCTCCGTTGAAATGATCTTGTCTTCATTCATTCTCGTAACGGTTCATCTGTATTTTTTAAATGAAATTATGGAATAGAACGAGTATTTCAGTGAATAAAATGTGTTCTGAGTGTACGGTGTTGTTGAAACAACAATGTGACAGTCTTGGCGATACATCCTGGTGTTTTGCAGCGGCAATAGCTTTTCCGGCACGGGTTTATGGATTCTATACTGTGCCGAGTGCCCGAACATTTCAAAGTTAAAACCCTGTGATTTAATTTTTATTGTAGCATGAGCTTTTTACCGAAATAGTTTAGATGAACTAAAATGAGAATGTATTATTCATTAAAAAAATTAATCGTCCAATATGCGGGAAAAAGCATGAAAACCGCTAGCAAGCTTTCTGTAAACTAATTACCTGACGTAACTGCCAAAACTGACCCACCTTAAATACAAAATTCTCCATTCAAACTTCATATATTTTTTCTGAATTAACTAAATAAACTTCACTGCAAAATAAGTATCGTTCTTGTTCTTGTTACTCAAAATATTCACGCCTTTTCATCTCCGTGTAAATCAAATGAATTCCAGTTCCACTTCTTATTCCTGTTACTTAAACCAGCAGTAATATATTCAGGTTTTCCCAAATTCTCCGACGTCACAGTTTAGGCACGTTATAGCTGCACATCCTCCAAAGTATGGAGGTAATGAATTACTGCAGGTGACATCTGCAGGTGGATTTCCCACTCATCAAAACAACTTTCAATAACTGACTAAATTGCTCGCAAAATTTCTTCTGTTAGCCCTTTACCCAACGTCAACGGACAAATTAGGCCAGCACTATACACAAAAATCTCCATTCAAATTTGATTATGTTTTAAATTTTTGTCAAAAAAACATAGCTTATGACCGCTCATTGGAATTGAGCTCGATGATCTCGAGTCGTTCCAATGAGGGGTCATAAGTTATGTTTTGAGACAAAAGTTTGAAATTTTTAAATGTTATCCAAGATTTTATTTTGCAAGCATCATCTGGGTAAAGGGTTAAGAGTCAACCGAGAAGACGGGTGGCTCCCTGCAGTGGCAGTTCAAGAATTTCACGAAGAAGGGGGGGCGTTAATTGTCCTGATAGTATCTGTATGATGCATGGCATCATCTGAGTTGGGTTGAGAGTAACGAGTTTGGTCGATTTTTTCCCCTTCCCTTCCCCACCCCCACAAAAAATGGCAAAACTGGTGTTCTCGGCGATTTCGAGGCTGCTATGATGCAGGGTTGGGGTATTCGTATTCGGTATTCAGTCGTATTCAATACATTTTTTCAAGTATTCAAATGTATTCAGTATTCATGCAATTTTAAAGTATTCGTATTCGTATTCGAATACAGTCAAATTTGAGGTGTATTCATGAATACTTTTTGAATACTTTTTGAATACTTTTCTTGTTTTTAATACACATGTATACAGTATTTGTAAGAAAAATATTGTGATTATCTCTATTAGAAAGTAGAAAAGAATTAAACTAATACTTTTGAAGTGCACATATCAGGTCCATCAAATAGTACATCAAACTTCATACTACACATGAAGATAAGTTCAATAATTTATCTGCCTTTTGATAGCAAACTCTTCATTGTTCAAAATTTGTTTCATTGTAAACTGAACATTGTAATTGTACAGATTATTCTTTGGACAAAGGATATCATTCTGGCCAAAGTATTGATTTTTAATCCCTAAACAGCTCCATTATCCAATTAATACTAATCTAATATTTTTCTACAGTAATAGTAGAAATAAGGTGTAGACTGATAGATCTGTAAAATTATTGTGCTTCAATTACAACATTTTTCCAATAGTGCAGTAATTGCTTAATTGATTTTTGTGAATAGCACTGGCCAGTTTTTATTATTCTCACCAGCAATGTATGTTTAAATATTAATAAAAGACATGAAGCAAAGAAGCCACAATTAGCCACAATTAATAGACATTATTGGGGGTCATAAAATGCAGTTTAGAAAAAAAAACTTTAAACTAGAGGAAGTGATTGTACCTTCGGAACAATACACAGGATTTTCCTGAGTGGTTTTAGTCACTGTTCTACTCAGCAAGACCGAAGGGAGATCGATATCAAATAAAAATATGAATATTTTTTCGTTTTCGTGAAATGTTTTGGCAGAAAGGTGTTAACAAACTACCATTTTGTGCCCTTGATTAAAGAGAAGTGTATTAGTCATTCCTGTGAAAAGTTCAAGTCAATCGCCCCTTCCAGTCCAAAGATATCGGCTCCCACACATTTGGGCGTTTTGGGGCGGTTTTGGCTGGATAAACATGTTCCGCAATGTGCAGATAGTTTTATTTATGAGAACTAATGAATCTAGACTTAACAAAGTAAATAAAAACACAAGAAATTTTTTTTCAATTTTTGGTCACAGTGTCCCGAAGCCATGTTTGGCTGCTAGCAGAAGCCAAACAAAGAAGAACTCCAATTCCAAAAGACGATAACTGTTCATGTACACTGTGAATTCAACATTTCTGTCCTTAGAAGCTTTCAAATCATCCCCTCTGCTGAGTACTGTGACGGCAAAGTAGCCCGGTCGTAAGAAAAATTTCCAACTTGTGGTCGAAAATTTCGAAGTCCGAACTGGACCGAAAATTTTCAGTGTAAATGAAAAAAAATTTAAAAAATTGAACGAAACACATAAAAAACGGCAAAAAATTTTTTTCGATTTTTTGGCCGCTATTTTGGATTAATGAAAAATCGAAATGAAAATTCTTTGGATTTTTCTTATAAAGCGGTATTACTGCCTTCAATTTGGATCCCTTTTAGAGGGCTGATTATATTTAATCTCGATATTTAAATCTAAAATGGCCGATTTTCGAGATAACTTTCCGTTTGTGAAAAATTTTGGCAGAAAACATAAAAAATGGAAAAAAATACTGACGATATTTGTTTTAGACAAGAGTAATTCTGACAAGTCTGTCGAAAAATTAAGTCGAAAGCTTTTTTTCTTGATGAGATATTGGCCTACGAAGCTTTGGGCGTTTTGGGGCGTTTTTGCCCAACAAGAAACACTTTGCCCCAATTACTAATGGTTTTATTTATTAGAACTAATGGCCGTCATTGATAGTTTTCATTTATGAGAAATAATGAATCTAGACAAAATAAAGTAAAAAAAAAACACCAGAAAATTTTTTCAAATTTTTGGTCAGTGTCCCGAAGCCATGTTTGACTGCTAGCAGAAGCCAAATGAAGAACAACTCCAATTCCAAAAGACCATAACTGTTCATGTACACTGTGAATTCAACATTTCTAACCTTAGAAGCTTTCAAATCATCCCCGTTGTTGAGTACTGTGATGGCAAAGTAGCACGGTAGCAACAAAAAATTCCGACTTTTGGTCGAAAATTTCTAAGTCCAAACCTAAAATTTTTCTGGTGCAAAAAAATTTTTTTTTTCGTCTCCAAATGGCCTGAAACGCATAAATAACCGAAAATAAAAATACGATTTTTCGGCCGCCATTTTGGATTGTCAGAAATTCGAATCGAAATTTTTTCGATGGTTTTTACAATTCGGTTATACAGTCTTCATTTCTAAGCCAGTTTAGATGGTTCAGCATATCCCTGTCCCGAGATTGAGTTCAAAAATGGTGAAATTTTGAATTTTATTTTTGTTTTGAAAAATGTTTTGGCAGAAAGGTGTTAACTACATATATTTTGTACCATATGCTGATAGAGGGGTGTATTGCTGACATGTCTGCGAAAATTTCAAGTCAATCGCCCTTTCTAGTTCAAAGATATGAGCTGCCGATTATTTTTGTGTTTTTTGGCATAAAGGGTTAACTAAACTATTTTCAGAAAAATGGGAATATGACGAGGGCATAGAACTTTTGACCCTTTATGAGTACAGAAAGTTTAAAAAACATCGTTCAGAGCGTTTTCGAGAAATAGTGAAAATAAAAGTGTGGAAGAATAATAATAATAATAATAATAATAATAATAATAAAAAAAAAAAAAATAATCATTGCAATAACAAATAGATTTTCCCTTCAGGAAAATCCAAAAAATACCCCCAAAATTGTGTAAATTTCTCACAGTTCCCTATTTAATGATTACTGTGTATGCACTAAACAACAAAACATTCGATGAGTACTGTGCAGATTTTGCTAATTGTTTTCTAAATAAATTGATATTTGAAATTTTTTTATATTTCTTTTGTTTGTCATTAATAGCAACTTATGTCTGTTGACTGGATTCCAAAGGATTAAGAGATCAACTCTCTGAAAAACGAGTGTAGGAAAAAAACCCCTGGGAAAAAACCCCCATAGGAAAAAAGCCCCTTGGTAAAAAACCCCTTGGAAAAAAAACCCTCGAGAAAAGAAAAACCTTGGAAAAAACCTTAATGGTTGCTTTCAGTTTCACAGCAGCCACATGGTTGGGGTCTGCATTATGACTGTGGGTTGTAGTGGTAAGAATCTCCTGCATCTGTAGGTCTGTATAAGCAGAACCCTTGCATGATTCAGCATTTCTCTGGGAACACTCCCAATGTATTTTAGACTTGTTGGCACTCTTTTTGGTGTATAGGTAGCCACCAAAACACAACTTTAGACCTCCTTTATTATTCCTAATGATCTCCATGACAAATAGTTTCATACTGGTTTCGGAAATGATGATTTCGCACGCCGAAGGCGTGCAGGGACGGTATGGGGAACAAGCCCCTTTCGACCCTCTGTGACTGTATAGGATGGCTCTCACATGTCAAGGCGTGTTGAAGGAGGAAAAGGATCCGGTACTCGGCAGGTGTCTCCAATGGTGTCCAGTTGTGGATGGGTAGTACCATTGGCAGATGTCGGTTGAACCCTCGAGTGAGGACCAGTGTGGGAGGTTGGGTCCTCTCACAAAGGTACTACCTCTCCCCGAGGGTGCAGTCGATTTGGATTTTTGGGCAAGTATAGTCTGCTTGGAGGATGATAATGAGTGATGGCCATCACTGGCAAGTATAATCTGCCTCAGGCTGTCTCTGTTATAGTTGGACTCTTTGGAGGAAAACAACAATGACCCCTTTTGGGGACCACCAAGAAGAAGACCCGAACTTCCCTGGTTCGGGGGCAGGCCTGCATTGTAATCCTATTGGGTTGGGACAAAAGATGCGCATTGCGCTTACAAAAAGGGGCAGAGGCGGGATGCAGGACCAATGCTCGCCTCCCTTTAAGTGGCTGACCACTTTTAGGGATGGAGCGGAGGATGTTCAGGAACCGCGGGGGTGACTGTTTCCATAACGGTTAGACTGTCTGTAGCGGTTATTGGGGTGCTGGTCAAAAAAAAAAAAAATTCTTCTGTGTACCTGCTAAAAGAAGAAGGTAGAATTAGTTTTCATTAGAATATATAAACTGTAAAGATAAAAGTTGCACCTCTTTAGTTGCGTGTCCTTGTGGTATCTGCTGTGTGTGTGGAGAGAGTAAGGAATGCACGAATCTTTACATTCGTAAGGGCAGTAACATACTCTCGTGTGGTATTGTGCTGTGTGTGCGCTTGTCGCAATGGGGGAGAGTATGAAATGCACGAATCTTTACATTCGTAAGGGCAGTAACATACTCTCGTGCTTGGGACCCCAATCGTTCCCTATTTATTATTTAGTTTTAAGGTGCCGGGGATCGCGAGCGTTTTAAGTGGGCTGAACTTCCTAGTTTGCAGCGGGACGGTAACAGGTCTAGCACACTAGACCACACCCGAGGGTGTTTCTTTCCTGTTGTGTCCTTCGCTGGAAGTGGCCTTATTTAGGTTAGTTTTAAGTTTATTTGAAGTTGAGGGTGCTGGGGATCACGATCGTTTAATGCGGGTTGAGCTTCCGAGGCTGTCAGCGGGAGGGCAACAGGTATAGCACACTAGACCACACCCGAGGGTGTTTCTTTCCTGTTGTACCCTTCGCTGGTTGCGGATTTATTTATTTTAATTTAGTTTAGGGGTATTCGGGGGCGTCGGGGATCGCAGTTCACCTTGTCATTCCCTAGTTTTTATTCGAGCGGTCTTAGTTTTGATTGCAATTTTTGGGCTTTTGTCGGCTTTCGCAAATTACTCCAAGTTCGGAGATTAGTTCGCAGTCGGCTAACCGGTCATGATTTTTCGCGGCCAGGGTGGCTAGGCGGTCTTTAATGGTGGGGATATCGGCCCTGTCGTGGAGTGTCTTGATGGGTGTGTCCCATGGGGCGCAGAGGGCAACTCTAAGCGCGTGATTTTGGACCCTCTGGAGTTTGCCCATATTAGTTTGGTTGAGATCAGTTAGTATGATTGCACCGTATTCGAGTACTGGGCGCACAAAGGATTTGTATAGTTTGAGTAGGGTGGACTGGTTGGCCCCCCATGTAGTTCCCTTAAGCATTTTCAGTAGGTTAATTCGTTTGGTAGCTTTTTTCGCCATGTCGTCAGTATGTTTGTTGAAGGACAGTTTTTGATCAATGGTGATGCCCAGGAATTTCGCTTCTTTGCATTCCGGGAGGGTGTTATCCATAAGTTTAAGGTTAAAATCACGTTTATTTTTCTTGCAGGTAAAGGTGATTCGTTGTGTTTTATTGGCATTTAGCTTAATTCTCCATTTGGCACACCATTGTTCTAGGTCATCGAGAGCGCGTTGCAGGGGTTTTTGGAGCAGATTGGCCGTATTGTTAGAGTCCCAGAGGCCCTTATCATCCACGAATTGGGAGACTTGAACACGATCCTCGGTGAAGTTAAGGTCATTTACATAGAGGATGTAAAGGAGGGGGCTTAGGATGGATCCTTGGGGGGTGCCTGCTTCAAGGGGGACACTGTCAGACATTTCGTTGTTCACTCTGACTTTAATTTCGCGATCATTAAAGAAAGAGGATAGTAATCTGAGCAATTTCTTGGGGAGTTTCATTTTTGATAATTTTTAGCGCATTCCATTATGCCAAACGGAGTCAAATGCTTTTTCGACGTCTAACAAGACAGCCGCGCCTATTTGCTGATTGTTGATAGCGGTTTTCATTTGGGTGACTAGTCGGTAGACATGTTCGATGCCTTCTTTCCGGTTTCTATAGGCTCTTTGCCATTTATTGAAAAAATCGATGTCTTCAAGATGCCCCCTGAACCGATTGGTAAGGATTCGTTCGAATGTCTTACCAATGCAGCTGAGGAGGCTGATTGGGTGGTAGCTGGTTGGATCGGAGGGGTCCTTGTCAGGTTTTGGTATCATGACACCGATGGCTTTTTTCCAACATTTGGGAAAGTAGCCATGGGTGAGGCATGCGTTGAACAGTTTGTTTAGTTTTTCGATTAGGGAGTTTGGGCTTTGTTTTAGAATTTTGTAGCTAACTTCGTCTTCGCCGGGTGAGGAGGAGTTTTTGCATTTTTTTATGACGTTGATGATTTCATCATTGGTGATGGGGGTGACGAAGTCATCGTCATCTCCGTCTTCTGGCTCGTTATCGAATTTGGGGTCACGGTAGATTTCAGGGTGTTCATTGATGAGGTCATCGATCGCGTTGATGGCGGCATCATCATTGCCCGTGCCTTGATACGGGCGATGCGTTTTTCTTAGGAGGTCGGCAAAAGTGTCGGCCTTGTCTTTGTCGGTGCGCGTGAAGGAACCGTCTTCCCTTTTAAGAGGTTTGGCAGCAGCTTTGCCGCCCTTGTTTTTTTGTCCTGTTAGGATTTTGAAAGAGTCCCAGAATTTTTTGGCATCTTGGACCCCGTTTAGATTGTCTGTTGCCTTTTCCCAGTTGGCTTGTTTTTCAGCTTTGAGGGCTTCCTTGACTTTGCCATGAAGGCGGACTGGTTTCTGGGCAGAAACAATCTCTTTTATAGAAAAGACAGCAGCATATCAAAGGGAAAGGTGTTAATAATTAAGCAAACTCAGTTCACTCTGATGTATCTCTGTGTGAGATTAATTGCAATCATAGTAAAAACAAATGATTGTCTTTGAGAGCATATTTTGTTGTGACACTTTTGAGATCAAAAGACATCCTTCTTTGATATTTCACTATGAACTATTATATTAATTCTTAATAAGACATCAAAGACATATTTAGTTGTGTTCAAGTGAAGAAAGTAGATGTTTAATAATAATAATAATAATAAAAGTAATAATAATAATAATAAATTTATAACAATGGGAGTAGATGTTTAATAATAATAATAATAATAAAAGTAATAATAATAAATTTATAACAATGGGAGTAGATGTTTAATAATAATAATAAAAATAATGGGAGTGGGTTTTTTTTTCCACACTTGCATTTTCTCGAGGGTTTTTTTTCCAAGGGGGTTTTTACCAAGAGGCTTTTTTCCTGTGGGGGTTTTTTCCCAGGTTTTTTTTTTTTCGTACCCCCTGAAAAACTAATTCTTCACCTATAATCCCTTATACTCTTAATCCCAATAAGACTGATCAAATTATCATCCATTTACAAGAAATAATTTTGAAAAGTATTCAAGTATTCATATTTGTATTCATGAATACATTGTAAAGTATTCGTATTCATATTCAATACATTTGAAATTTGTGTATTCATATTCGTATTTGTATTCATAAAATTTCAAAGTATTCGTATTCAATACATTTACAATGTATTCGCCCCAACCCTGCTATGACGGTCTCCCCCATTTACCATAAGATATTGTGGTGTTGTTCTTCTCACAACCATAAATTCAAGTAATGTATTCCTGGTATGGCGTCATTTCCTTTTCGTGGGGACACGCTTTATCGATCGGAAGGGTCCAGAGTTGAATTTGGATGTCGTGTTTTAAAATAGCTCCGAATAAAGGCACGTGCGGGTGGATCTGATCTGTTTCGACAACAATCCACTTCAATGAATTTCCGACGCTGCAAATAGCTGCCAGATACGTCACAAAAATCGTGTTATAATTTGACATTTGGGTGGATTATGATGTTATTCCCCTGACAAAAACAGGTAAATTCCCTTCATGTTCAAAAATAAAAATGTATAAGCAATCTATATCTTTCCGTGTCTGTTGAAAAACAGACTGAATACTGAGTTTGTTTGCCGGTCTCCAATGACTTCAGAATATTTCATGCAATGTAGATCCAACTGATGGAAGAGCCAAACAGTTGCACATGATCAGTGAAATTCTGATTCTTTGGGTCAAATTTATCACACAAAATAATAGGATTTACCGAACCGATTTTCACCTTTAAAGATTTTATTTGATATACAAAATTCCCAAACAAAATTTATCAGGTACAAAAAAAAGATTTAGTGAACAGAAATTAATATGTTAATTGGCGAATCTTTTCCCAATACAGTCCAATCAACACTGATTAGTGAGTGGACGTCTGACATTATGTAATTACACATAACACACTCAGTCGATTTTTGGATAATTTTTTCGTATGGAGTGTACACGTAATGATTACTATTTTTTTTTAATTTTTCAAAAAAATTTCAACAAAACCATATCATGTGACCCCTCACTGGAACGAGCTCATGATATAGTTTTGTTGAAATATTTTGAAAAATGAATTTTTTACGACTGCTCAATTTGCAAATTACGCGGACGAATGTGGGCGATTTGTTAGGTAAACAGTTAAAAGAATTTCTGCCTAAATATATAGGAACAACTAATGCACGATCTTGCTTTGGCGATCGCATGTTTGTTCTTGCTATTTATTTTGGTGTAAATCCTGTTAGGACACATAAAACAGCAGGACTGGCGTAGTAAAACAGAAGTTGGAGAAGCATCACAACACCTATTTTCCTATGGGTTACCACCATACTAAATAGCAGACAGGTCCTGATATAAGCTCTTCATTTCCAGGCCTGATTACCCTCTTCTACCACAAATGTGTCTGTTTGCATGCATTGTCTCCACAAATACATCAAAGCAGGAGGATTTTCAGAAACAGCTTCAACCTCAATCAACAATTCATAGAGGGCTTACTGCTTTAAATTCCTACTGCTTCAAAAAGACATGGCACCTACATGCAAATTCAATTTATACTGCTGATTACGCCCAGAGATTTCAAACACTTTGTGCATTTTACAAAAGATTTTGTAGCTGTTTCAGTGTCATACTGTGAAATCCTTTTTGTTCGTGGGGGTCATTATTCATGGATTTTTGTAGTTAGATAAGGCACAAAACTAAGATCCCAACAAAATATTTACTCCAATAACCATCGATAAACCCTACGCATTTATTGAAGTTAATTCAATGAAGTAAAGTTGTATCGTCCATAGCTTATTTAGTGTTTGGATTCTTTTTGCTGAGCGACTGCATCATGTTTTTGAATTTGAGAGAAATCATGCGGCAATGTTTTGACAGCCTCAGTTCCCTTTTGTCTCACAAACCTCTTTCTTCTTAATAACAATCGCGACCACAATTTTGTTAGAAAAATGACCATTGTATCATTCGCGTTTGTGTTTAGTGTACTTTGAAACTACTGCATCAGTTGCACCTAATACTATGCTGTTGTTTATCACTCCACCTTTCAGTCGGATATCCTGTATCCAGTCCTGCACATCTTTGTTGAGATCTCCTAATATCAAAGGGTTGTCCCGTGGTAACGTGGGCATTTCCTTGGGTTCCGAGTCTGTCTTTTTCTTCAGTTTGATATGCTCACTAATTGTACCTATGGCTATATAATACCTACACAGGCATTGCAGACATTTAATTATAAAGCAATGACAGCTTGCATTTGGTGTCTCCTAACATTATACTTTGTGATCATGTATAAAACATTGATTGGTGGTGGCTCATGAATTTGTGGGCCAAGTTAATCCACGAATTTAACCCCCAACGAAATGGTCATTTTGCGTCAAACCACGGAAATTGAGACCAATGAAATTAAAACCATTTACAGTATTTATCTACAGTAGATTTGGTGATAATGTTGTAATCAATGCTGTCATGTTTTAATCTCACCAAGTCCATCCATATGGGAGAAAGTACACCAAATATTGCTGTTTTACAAAAGGAAAAATCAAGTTTTAGTGGTTCTGGATGACATGGACATGTTCATGATTCCCATTCAAATCATTTGGATAATGTGAACAAACTGAATCTAACAGACATAATCTAATACACCAAAAGCAACTGAATCAAGGGGTGTACAAGTAACCCCTGTGCTGTGAATGTATCAGGTGCAAAAACTGAATTTCATCTCCATTCTATTATATGTAATATTTTCAAATCTGAAGAAAATCATGAAGTTTAAACAATTTTAAAATGACAAAAACTGAAAAAAACGGGAGAATTTATCTTATTCAAGCTGTGCATGTATGATGAATAGAAGACAAACAAAACTGAATGTACTTGTCCATACAATTTTCATGCTCACTCTGTGGGTTGCACAAAATAAAAAATGTGAGAGAAAGGGGTTTCTCCCCTCTGTTAGGAACACTCTGCTCCCCTGACGAGGAAAAACTCAAAAATTAAGACACATTCAAAACTCAAAAAAGCAGAAGCTATGCAGGTTGAATATGATAACCGGGCATTGTTATGAGTAAGCAACTTAGCATTGGCATATTAAGTACAGTTATGTATCATAATGAGGTAGAATTACAGATAGTAAAGATACTCTACAGTAATTACAAAAGTGACAGACAATTTCAACAGGATTGCAACATCACAATCTGGTCAAAATTCTTTTTTCACTTTAGTCCCCACAACACTGCAACCTCTCACCTGTCATAAGAAAAATTTAAATTTTATAGTAAATTTCCTTTCTTATTATACCCACTGCAAATTGTTTACAACAGGTTTTCACTACAGTGGAAGTCCCTAACTTGGAAAAATACTCTCTAGTTTCTTCTTTCCCAAGCGATTTGGGAAAAAAAAAAGTGGTGCAAAAGCACCAAGAAAAAATAAGCCCAAACTGGATCGTGCGCGACCAGTGCACACCCAGTAGGGGACACTCTTCTCCTTTACTAATGCACAGCTTCCAGAACCAGTGTTCAGACGTATAAACAACGTGTCATTCTATTAAATCTGCTAACATTGGAGTTAGGTGATTAGCGGGGAGGAAGGATTCTTACCTGAAAAAGAAGACGGGAGGGCCTCCACTTAAACAATTACAGAAGGTATAATAAGAAAGGAAATTTACTGTAAAATTTAAATTTCTTATCAACCTTCCTTCCAATTGTTTACAACAGGCTGAACGGACAACAGGAAGAGGGAATCACATATCCAAACCCCACATAACCCGACTGCACTGGAAGCGTAGACAGAAGAAGAGTTCCCTAGGCCTATAAAACCACACCATCACAACCATTAGTAAATGACAATGGGAGATGAGGCGTATGGCACTGTGTGACACACAGACAGAAAGGACAGTACCAAGAACAGGGCTGGAATTGACCTTGCAAGAACCCTAATGGCTAGGATTGATTACAGCCAGAGCAGCAGAAACGAGGCCTAAAGAAAAAAGGTTCTCAGACTGCTCCTGCAACTGATGAAGATAGGTGGAGAAAGTAGAAGCGTTTCTCCAGTAGTCTGCCTGCATAACATCCTTCAACTGACGGAGTTAGCATAAGCCCAGGAGGTAGACAATGCATGCACCTTGTGGGCAGAAAAACGATTGGTAATACAATCGTCAGTTGCTAGATGAGCGGATGACACGCGAATAGCAAGAAAAATCCATCTAGAAATGGACTGAGGAGAGATCTTCTGTCGACCAGGGATACGAGACAAAAATATATCTGTTCCTGTCTTTCCTAATGAACAGCGTCTGTTTGAAGTAAATATGAATTGAACGACCACACAGAGCAAAGGGCGATTACCCTCAGCAGAAGGAAGAGCCCTGATACAGATTGGAGGTTGCGTAGTTTCTGGCATCTGATTCTTGGCCAGAAAGGAGCAATCAGTGGTAAAGTAACATTGTTGGCGGAGCTCCTGAAAATGGCCAGATCAAAAGAGAGGGCATGAAGCTCACCAACCCTTCTGGCTGAGGCAAAAGCCATCAGAAAATGCTATCTTGTATGTGAGAAAAGCATATCACCTGGGATAATGGTTCGAATGGTGCCCCCCCCCACCTCCCCCCCACAAGCAAAGCAGCACCCAAGACAGATACCATCTTGGGGTAAGCTACAAAATCCTAGGCCTTTTCAAAGAAAAGTGCCAAATAAGCTTGGAGAGGTACGGATTAGTGCCGATATGATGCTTTCCCACAAATGAAGAGGTCTCCGAAAGCATGGACCTGTACCCTTAGATGGTAACAGGTTGGATACTCTGAGAATCAAACAGATATACCAGAAACTCCGCAGTCTGTGTTATCGAAGGATTGGCATAATCAACAGAGTGATTAGCACATCATTGCCAGAAGACCTTCCATTTAGTCGCATAGGCTAAACCAGTGGAGTACCGCCTTCAAGAAGAAAAGCACTCCACATCTCATCTCGAAAAACCTCTACAGAAGAGACAGGACCTGACAAAAAATATGCGTGAAGGCACAATGAAGTCAGGTTGACATGAAAACTCCTCGGGTGACCTTGGCAAAGAAGGTCGTGATGTAGATGGAGATTGCCGCCAACAGAGTGCAGAGCTGATTGATCCACGCCCGCTGAGGCGACAGAGGAGCGATCAGAATGATTCGACAACTGCAGGTTCGTATCTTGGCTAGAACCTGAGGCAGAATCAGAACTGGCAGGAAGGCATAGCCGACTAGACCGTTCCAATCGAGTGACAGAGCATCCACGGCGAAAACCAGAGGATCTAGACACAGGGACACGAAAGTGTACACCTGAGGGTTCCAATGGCGATGGGAACACTGCCCTGTGAAGCATTCATTCGGTGGAAATGAACCTGCCCCATCGAGACAGGGAGTTGGCTAGGATGTTCAGATGACCGGGAATGTAATGAACCACAACCCAGGCACTGACATCCTGAGCGAGCAGTAGAAGATCCTGAGCCAATTCGTACGTGGGAACCGAGTGCATGGTTCCAAATGTAAGTGATCACTGTCGAATTGTTGTACAACAGAAGGACCTGATGATTCGAAAGGTGGACGGGGATCCACTCCCAGAAACTCATAGCAAGAAGCTCCTTCTGGTTGATGTGAAGAGCTGCTGGATCCTGGTCCCATACACCGTGAAAGGGAAAAACCAGAGGATCCAACATCGCGCACGATCTGAGATCGTCAGAACACGATCAGACATGGGAACTCCAAACGGAACTCCCTGCATAATCCACTGAACATCCGTCCAGGGAAGAAGGTGACGATAAAGAGATGCTGGTAACTGAAGCAACAGATCTAGAGGATCGACATTCGGCTTCCAACGACTGAGAAAGTGTTGGAGAGGTCTGACATGCAGCCGACCTAGAGGAATGAACTGCGTCCATCATCGAACTGCAGAGACCGAGCTGTCGCGGACATGGACTGGGTCAGAGTTAGGGCAAAAGCTGAGAGAATCACAGCTCACCACCATATTCAGCTGAGTGCGGAAGTCCATCCCCAAATGACAAAACGACTGACAAGGGACCAGGTCTGACTCCTCTTCGTCGACTCTGAAGGCTCAGACTCTACAGTGCGTCGACATCTGACTCCAGAAGAGCAGTATTGGAGTGCCTCTGGAGGGTATCGTCTAAATACGCCAAAGTAGTCACACTGGACTGAGTGCAATGGAAGGCTACCACATGCGTCATCAGTCAGATGAAGGCCCAAGGAGCCAGGTTGAGGCCGAAAGGCATGGCCTTGAACTGGTAAAATCGCCCCAGAAAAGCGGACCTGAGATACTTTCGCGATATCCGATAAATCGGAACGTGAAAGTATGCGTCTCGCAGGTCGATGCTGGAAGTGAAATCTCCCTGGTGAATGGAGTGGCGAACCGACCTGAAAGTCTCCATGCTGAACTTGGGAGCAATGGCAGACTGGTTCAGGATACTCAGATCGATAACTGGTCGGAGTCAGCCATCCTTCTTCGGCACCAAGAACAGGAGGGAATAAAATCCCACTGAATCCATGTTCTTGACGACCTCGATCGCCCCTTTTGACAGATTGTCTATCTCTGTGATCAAAAGTTCCTGACGTAAAATGTCTCAAGGAACTTGGGTTGGAAAAGGCACTCTCAACAGAGTGGGGTGCTTCCGAAAGGATATCTGCAGACTGGACCGAACATCTAACACCCAAGGATTGGATGTGATCATGGCCAAACGGTCTGCAAACTTGGCTATCCCTCCTCCAAACTGGGATGAATCGAGGTGAGGACCTTCATTTTGAGCCCCGGCGAGGCCTGTGAGAGGAGAAACTACCTCCTCTGCTAGATGAAGGATCCTGAAACCTCCCTCTGGACTGCCGACGCTTACCCTTACCACGTGAGTAAGAGGAAGAAGCATTAGCAGGAGGATCAGCCCTTGGCTTCACAGAGGAAGCAGAATGGGGTTTGTTAGGCTTGAAACGGTCCCGGCCTCCAACAGAAGGCGGATCAAGCTGGCGAGGCAGCAGCTGATCTTTGGAATGATGCAGAACGTCATCCCGGACCGTCTCCACGGAATCATGGAATAGTCACGGACCCACCAAAGAAGCAGATCGAAGAGCAGTGCCCTGCACATCAGGAAGGGAACAGGTTGTGGCCAACACAGCGCCCCAACGAACTAATTCCAAAATAGCCATGTTGCAGGCATGTGTGTGAGTAAGATGCATGAGCGTCGTAGAGATCACACGCAAAGGAGCCTGTATGTCATCAAACTTATCTGGAGGCAGATAAGCAGCCAAGGCAGAGACAACGTGATCCGAGAGAGAAAGCATGCCTAGCATCTCTCTGGATAAGCCCAACATGGACTCCAAAGTTGCCACAGGAATAACGGCTGACTTGGGGTTGGAGTCCTGATCCAAGACCGTCAAAGTCTTGGAGACCGACGGATTGGCGGAATCGTAGGAATGATAATGCACAGGGGTCAAAAGGTATCAGACAGGTGAAGAACGAAGTCTTCATAGCCTTGGAAATCAGCTTTCAGTCCAATGCTGCAAAAGCTTCGACCGCTTGTACCGACTGGTACGGTCAAAGGCACCCAATGGCTGGTTGCTCCACAGGCTGTAGGCGCGCGACCGATGATCGCGACCTGGCTGAAATCTCCAGCTAGTCTGACAGTTTGAAGGAACTCAAACACAAAGTCAAGAGGCACCCCCAAGTCAGAAGATTGATGGCTCTCAACATCAGGTGTGTCTGACCTATCGCCTGAGTCGGAAGACACATAAGCTCATGTTGGGCATGCCAGCCGATGCCTCCCATTGTGTAGGAACACCAGGGGAATCAGAAAGCAGCGGCCTGCTTCCAATCCCATTAGGCAGCGCCACGGAAGGCACCTGGAAGCCACTAGAAGCCTCGCTGGGGGCAACGGGAAGGCTCTTGGAAAGAACCTGTATGAGCAAGGAAGGGCCTCCGTAAGCTCACAACCTGTATCTGCCGGTACGATGTGGGAACAGCGCGGCAAAGTGGCTTCGCATCTGACCCTCTAAACCAGCAAAGGGCCATGATCCTCTAGAACACTTGATGCAGGGCGATGGGTGGCAGCCAAAACATCTGAATACAGATGCTTATAGGGGTATGAAATACCCGGAGGATCGGAAGTGCGGGAACTCTGAGGGACAAAAGATCCAGGCTGCACAAAAATGCACCAGTCCCGCAAAACTGGCCGAAGGACCAGAGTGCATGGACGGAAGCGCAACAGAGTCCACGGTGACCCCACCATGGACATCTGAATCCAAATCAAAGCCTGCTGGGCTTGATGGCTGCGAGACCACAGCAGAGGGATCGGCCAGCACCACTTCCGACTTCGCCAAGTTGAAGCCAGGGAAGGTTGAGGCCGATATCCCACATCCAAACTCCTGCAGGGATAAGCAGAGGCCGGCTGAAACGGATACCGATGATGTTACCGACGGAGTAGCTGCAGGAGCAGATACATCAGTAGCTGTTGACACAGGTGGAAAAGTGGAGAGAGCAACTGAGCTCAGCTCCGATAGAGGAGTCACAACCCTAGAAACAGCCTCAGATGTCGACTGGAGGGGGACAGTAGTCCCAGAGCAAGGCATCTTTTCGACAGAAAGTCAGCAGCTACCGCAGTATCCACGCCATAAAAAGTCTGCAAAACCCCCAGGAAGGGGTATAACCTCTCTCCAGACAGTCGAATCAGGAGGCCCCGAACGTTCTCCTTCCCGCAGACGAGGAAGGAAAATGTCACGTGTCCGAACTACACAATAGACGGTTGCCCAAAAGGTATAAGACCACCCAACCCACAGGGTCTTTCAATAGAACACCCAAATAAAGTGGAGCATGAATAATGGGAAACTTCAACACGCTAAGACAACAAAAATGACCCGCAAGGTATCGACCTTGGCATATCTGGTAAGAGCAATGTAGTTGGGAAGGTGAACCCAAAGAAAAAATAAATCAGGACACCCCCTGGCAGTAAGGTGGCAGGCAACAAAGGCCCAACAGGAACAGAAAAGTACCCCAACAGCCAAAAGGCAATGGGCAGAAATTCCACCCTCAAAAGAGGGGAGAAAAGCTGCCACAACCGCCCCCAGCTGACACCTAACTCAGTTAAAAGCAGAACTCAAAGGGTTAGCATTAATGAACAAAAGACCGAAATGGCACGGTTCTCGAAAATCGCGTGCAAAATCGGTATAGAGATTTATCACGAAAAATACAGTGAATGATTGAGAGAATATATAAAAACACAGCCCTGTATGTCTGGATAGTGAAGAAACAGCTATGAATCCACAATTCAGAACAGGAAACATTGTTAACATCGAGTCAAAAGGTATCACTGTTGAAGAGCACAACAATACACATCCTGTAAGATGGCGAAAAAAAAAATAGAATGACACATTGGTTATACGTCTGTGCACTGGTTCCGGAAGCCGTGGATTAGTACAGGAGAAGAGTGTCCCCTACTGGGTGTGTGCTGGTCACACTCGACCCAGTTTTGGCTTATTTTTTCTTGGTGCTTTTGCAGCACTTTTCTTTCCCAAATCGCTTGGGAAAGAAGAAAATAGAGAGTATTTTTCCAAGTTAGGGGCTTCCACTGTAGTGCAAGCCTGTTGTAAACAATTGTAAGGTAGGTTGATAAGAAATCCAAGATGATCAAGAGATCTCAGTAATTTTTACGGTTTACTTTATTGAATAATGATCTTTGAGATTATAAAAAATTACCTTGAAGAGAGTTCAGCTGCTTCTTCTTGGCAGTATCATACACTGTGCTGTATTCATCTTCAGCATTGGTATCAGCACCAGCTTTAAGTAATAATTCTATGGCTCTGTGAAGTAAATAATAAAAAGTAACAACTCAAGTCTACATATACTTCTTTCTAACTTTTCTAAAAATGCCAACTGCAAGTCTGCAACATTATTTTCAAGTTAGTTGAATGTTGAGACATTACAGCCCATGAAACCTTATTTGGGGATTTTTCCGAGATAATTTCTCCCACCTGCTACACCATTTTGTGCATGCACCATGTGTAAGAAAGTCATGGAAGATTTTCCCATCTCATATAGCCCATGTGACAAATTTGCATACTTGATTACAAAACTTTTTAAAATTGTCTGCAATTGTAAACAATACAGCGATAATTGCGGGTTAGACAGAGAGCTGTGTTACGTGGCGAGGGAGAACATTTCTTGAGATTTTAGCATCCGTGATGGCATTGCCCATTGTTCTGTGATTACATGATTATAGGAGTTGCAGTATATGACTATAATAGACTAAATGTCTGGAAAAACTTATTTATTGATGGAATTCAGTGCATGAGTTGATGTTCGAAACACCGAAATAACTCTTTCGGATTTGCTGTACAGAAATACCGAAAACACCGGAAACGCCATACTAACTTCATCATATAAACAACCCGATTAGTAACATATAAACAATAATTATAATTCACTAAAAGTGTGATGGTGAAAAGAACCATGAGCTCTACATCCTCCGCTGACGAAAGTATGAACTCTAAAGCATCTAAAGGCAAAAATAAAGCTGATAAAACTGATCAGGCTCCTCAAATTCCTCAGTCTAAATCTTCACAGCCTGCCAAAAAAACAAAAACAATTTACTTTGTCTGCTTCAAGTCAGGCATCTATTAAAAGCTATACATCCGATAAACAGTCATTTGAATCTGCTCTTGCTGAAATTAGTAATAAGTTAGACAGCCTTGTCACAAATGAGACTCTTGATGAGGTTATAAAGCCTCTTATAAAAAGTGATGAGTTAACAAAATCCTTAATTGGCATGAGAGAAGAGATATGTGATAAAATAAACGATGTTTGTTCGTTGCTGGAAAGCAGAATGTACGACATAGAACGGAATAATGATAGACTAGTACAAGAGATAAGTGAAATAAAATCAACATTAGAAATGAAAGATGAGACTATCAACAAAATGAAAAAGGAAATAGAGAAACTAAATGATCAAAATAATAGTTTAGAACAGTACACAAGAAAGGAGAGCATCAGAATATTTGGTATAAAAGACGACAAAAAAGATGAATCTACTAAAGAGAGTGAAGATAATGTTATAAACCTGTGCCAAGATAAGCTTGAGTTGGATGTAGCACTACATGACATAAGTATAGCACATAGATTAGGCAAATTTAACAAAGACAGACCCAGACCAGTAATTGTTAAATTTGTATCAAGGAGGTCCAAATTGGCTGTAATCAGCAAGAGGTCAAAACTGAAAGATTCAGGAATAGTAATAAGAGAAGATCTTACATATTTAAATCAGCAGCTGCTGACCAAGGTGAAGGGCCATCCCAGCATAGACACTGCTTGGTCACATGATGGGAAAATAATTGCCAAATTCAAATGCGGATTCATAAAGCAAATCTCTTCCTTTAATGACTGTGATCATGAAAGGGAGAAGTAAGGGGGGCAGTAAGAGGTAGAAGCACTATCTTCTCCGCACAAAACTATATACTAGTGCATCTATTGTTTCTGTTGTTTCTCTCCTAGATGATCGATGACTGCTAGAATGCATGTTTTGTTTTGGATTATATATATATGTGTAATTATATACATATATATGATATATATAAATATGATTTCAAACAATACCTGTATTCTGTATACATATATAAATGTGACTACCTCGTCCTAAAACTACACTATCTGCTATCAACTGACTTAATGAGAGTTCGCTCATTGGACACACTGTCATTGTGTAAACTGTTAATAGATTCTCCTTACTATAAAGATGACCACTTACCCTACCTCTGCACCTGTTCTATGTCTGATAGGGACAAAAGGATAAGACATATACCCCAAAAGTGATATCACAGTGTGGAGAAATACATGTACATTATGTACATAATTATCCCTACTCAAAGTATGTGTAAGTATACATATACTCTGTCATCTAGTGATATGCTGAGAGTTAGCTCTCTGGGCACTATGTCATCGAGTATACTGTAAATAGATATATCTGCATTCTCGTAGCTACCCATAAATGCCTAATTAGCATAAGGCAATACATGTAGCCCTACCTATTATCACTCAATATAGAAATGTAGTAAGTATGCACTGTCATTGTGCAAACTGTTAACAGATTCCCCTTACTATAAAGATGACCACTTACCCTACCTATGCACCTGTTCTATGTCTGATAGGGACAAAACGATAAGACACATACCCCAAAAGTGATAACACAGTGTGGAGAAATACATGTACATTATGTACATAATTATCCCTACTCAAAGTATGTGTAAGTATACATATACTCTGTCACCTAGTGATATGCTGAGAGTTAGCTCTCTGGGCACTATGTCATCGTGTATGCTGTTAATAGATATATCTGCATTCTCGTAGCTACCCATAAATGCTTAATTAGCATAAGGCAATACATGTAGCTCTACCTATTATCACTCAATATAGAAAAGTAGTAATTATGCATTATCATCAAAATGAGGAAACATACATTAATATATGTAGATAATTATTCACGATATGTAGATAGAAATGTACAAAATACAACATGATCTGTCTCAGTTGACATGTTGAGAATCAGCTCACAGAGCAGTCTGTCAAAATGTAAACTGCTAACAGACCAATTATAATAAATAAATAATAAAAATGTTCAGCCTAAAATCCACAAAATGTACTCTTTGTCCAATTAAAGTTATATTTAGGAATAACTTGCATAAATGAATGACAAACTAAATATCCCCACCTACACCGATCCCAACCTGTAATCAATTACCCACTACCAACAGTATTTGGATATATACAAAATAATCCGTTATCAATTGGCATGTTGAGAGGTGGTTCACTGAGCCATTTGTCGTCATGTAAACATGCTAATGGACATACGGCCCTCCTTCCAATAGTATGTAGAATATATACAATATAATCTGTCATCAAATGAAGTGTTTATAGCTGAGTCACAGAGAGCCCTGACATTAGATGCACCACCAAAATATATATTGCAGTCCTTAAGCTCTCTCTATAAGTATACTTATATTGCCCTTAAGCTCCATAGATATGAATAAGTGTCCTAATGATATGTAGATCTACCCACCCAGTGAGAGAAGACGATGTGTAATTTTTTATTAACTATCTACTATTTCCACTATGTGGACACATACATGCAAATAGTTATATTGCTCTCCTTATGCTCAATATTTATAAATAAGTGATCTTCTGATTTTGCATGTAGCTCTACCCACCCACTGATAGTAGACCATATGCAATTTGAAGTAACTATCTACTACTTTCAGTATGTGGATACATACGATAGTAATCAGGCAACCTGTCACATGTAAATTACTACTAGATATATTGCCCCCTCCCAGAGCACCTTATTTATATGAATAAGGGACCTAATGATATTACATGTGGCTCTACTCACAATGATAACACATGTACATAATGTAAAGAATTAACAACCTCCAACAGAATCGGGAAATACACAATATAATTTGTTATTAATAGTCATGTTGAGAGTCAGCTCTCTGAGCACCTTGTCACCATGCCAAGTGAAAATAACTATATTGAGCCCCCTTACCCATATCTATGAATAAGTGACCTAATGATAACACATGTGGCTCCACTTACTCTGACAACACAATTTTGAAATATACATGTGTACAGTGTAAGTAATTACCCACTAAAACAGTACTTGGAGACAGACAATATATTCTGTTATCAGGTGACAAGTTGAGAGTTAGCCCACTATGTACATTGTCACTATGTAAATAGTCAATCATTACATTGCCTCCCCAATCTATATACCTATGTGTAAGTGACTAAAAGGCATTACATGTGCCCCCTCTTACTGTGATAACATAGTTAGTGGTTACCTCCATCCCCAAACTTCCAACAGTATGTGAAAATAAACAGTATAAATTGTTATCTATTAATAAGTTGAGAACTAGCTCACTGAGCACTTTGTTAATATGTAAACTGCTTAGAGACATATTGTACTTCTTAACATCTACACATGAATAAGTGACCAAATGATATCATATGTTGCCCACATATGCAGAGATATACATGTACATGAAGTAATTAACTACCGGTACCCATTTACATCAGTATGTGTACATTTGCAATCTAATCTGTTTTCATTGACATCTTGAGAGTTATCTCAAAGAGCACCTTGTTATAATTTAAACTGTTAACATATATTTTGCTCCCCACCCCCCACCCCCACGCTCCATATTCAAGAATAAGAGATCTAATGATAGTACATATAGCCCCACAAACTGTGATAACACAACATGGAATTATACATGTACACAATAAAATTGAGTACCCACTTCCAACAGTATCTGTTATCTATTGACATGTTGAGTACCAGCTTATTGAGCACCCTGTTAACATGTTAATTGCTGACAAATAAATTGTACCACTTAACCTCTAAACATGATTAAGTGACGTAATGGCATTATATGTTGCCCCAGTTATTTGGAGATATACCTGTACATAAAGTAATTAATTACCCACTTTCAATAGTATGTGGAAATCTTCAATAAATTTTGTCATCAGTAGGAAGGTATAGAGTAAGCTCGCATTGCACCCTGTCACAATGCATACTCCATTAGCGATATTCGAATAAGTGACCTAAGGAAATTACATGTAACTTTCCCCACCCAGTGAAACTAGACCATATGAAATTTTTAGTAACTATCTGCTACTTTCAGCATGTGGACACATACAATAATAATCAGACACCCTGTCACATGTAAAGTACTACAAGATACATTGCCCCCCACCCCCCCCCCCCACGCCATACATAATGATATTGTATGTGGATCCACCCACTGTGATAATACATGTACATAATGTACAGAATTGCCCACCTCCAACAGAAAGTGGAAACACCCCATATAATGTGTTGTTAATTGGTATGTTGAGAGTCAGCTCATTGGGCACCTCGTCACCATGCCAACTGCAAATAACTATATTGAGCCCCCCCCCCCCCCCCCCCACACCTATATTTATGAATAAGTGACCTAATGATAACACATGTTGCTCCACGTACAGTGACAAATTATTTCTGAATTATACATGTGTATAGTGTAATCAATCACACACTATAACAATACCTGGAAATAGACAATATAAATCTACTGTATCGCTTTGTCCCAAAAGACTGGAAAGTGCACACACTTTCCGGTCTTTTGGGACAAAGCGATACAGTGACTCATCAAAAAAAACAAAAAATAGAAAAAAAAATAAAATATTAAACATATAATTTTCTGCAGTAGACCCACATGCTAACTCACACACGCACACATTATCACTCAGACTGACACATGCACTTGAGTTCGACAGAGCCCAAGCGCTTCTACAAAAGGCTAGACTCCTACTGAACATGTAAAGAACCGGAATCCACAGATGTATGCCAAGGCATTTTCAGCCTCGTTCATCTTCAACATTCACACTTAGTGGGATGGATGTACAAACATTCACCGTGAAAAAAAAAATAATAAAAAAATTTTAAAAAAAAATTACAATGCACATTTAAGGTGTCATATGGTGGTGGAGGGTTGGTTTGGAGGTGAGGGTTAGGTTATTTTCGACATCAACAATAATGTTATAGACATAAAATAAAAAAAAAATTGTCAATTTGTTTACTGTCCATCCATACTTATGAACAAAGCTTCGCAGCTGTAAACTGTTTTCGGGATAGATCTTCTATTACTTGTATGGCACCTTAAGATATCCACTCACACGAGAATAGAAACGTAACTGGTAATATGATATTTTGTAACTCCATCTAGCGATGATCATCATTTCGTCCACACAAAGTGGGCAGCAAACAAATCAATTATATATACCACAAGCAACACGAGCTGCTAAGCAGATGACTTGATGTACTCTCCATATTCGTATGAGTTGTAGAGTACATTTAACTGTTTATATCCAACTTGTACTCAAGTGTAACCCTTCTCCAAAAATCTAAGAGTGATATATATATATATATATATATATATGTATATGTGTGTGTGTGTGTGTGTGTTTGAGGTTAAAAAATCGCACTGGCACAGACATTTCATACTGAAACGTTTTTTTCTTTTAATATGCCGACGAAAAATTGTTTTCA